>CM024754.1:477744-559083 GCA_014218235.1 Colocasia esculenta | reverse complement strand
AATGAATATCAATTCTAATATATTAAAGTGTAGTTTATCGAGTATCTTAATGAGTATGTTATCAAGTATCTTAACGAGCTGCTCGCAAACATAATCGAGTCGACCATACGTTTATTCAAGTTTGGCACATTTATGAACCGAGCTTATCTTTTTGTTCAAGCTCAACTCATTAATCTAATAAAAGAGCCGAGCCAAGCTTTATCAAGTCGAGCTCCGAACTACTCGTCGAGCGTATTGGTTCGTTTGCAGCCCTAGTTGCAGGCACCAGTATTGTATATTTGAATTGTTATCTTTATTAAAAAAAATGATGATAATCATCCATTGCATATTGGAGGACTAAAATATGGTCTAAGGACAAAGTCAAACTGGACTGACAATGCCCGAATCCCAAAGTGGATCACAATCAAGGATGTCAAATTCAATTAGGGCTACCTGGGTTTGACCTTAAGAAGAAAATAAACTTGAAACAAGTGGAAAGAAATGGATAAGACCAACCAATTCATCACAAAATCTGACAGATTGGCCTTTGCACTGGAACACAATTTTAGGAAGCCTACTGGGTCTTATATAGGTAGTTCTTCTTAGAGTAATGTTATGCTCCCGCATAGGATGAGGTGGAATAGCCTTGCCCCATTTTCATTGAGCCACGTGGGATCCGCTCCCCAAAGGACATTTAATGAGGTTTCAGCGCGCATGTAATGCGGCGCACTTTTTGGGTGCAAAAAGTGTATACAAATAGTGATATAATACATACAAATAGTGATTTAATGCACAAAAATAGTACAACAATGCACACAAATAACATTGTTGTACTATTTTGTGCATTAAATCACTATTTATATGCATTATATCACTATTTGTGTGCACTATTTTTGCACACAAAAGGTGTGCCGCATTAAATGCGCCTTGGAGAGTGGATCCCGTGTGACCCAATGAAAATGGGACAAGGCTATTTCACTTCATCCTATGCTCCCGTGCATACAGGAACATAACATTACTCTTCTTCTTATGGGATAAGCATAGGTTACTCTTGCATCGACAAAAATAGAAAGATGAAAATGAGAGTGAGGAAGGGATGAGTCTTTCTCCTTAACTCCAATGCCATATCTGAATCTAGCACAGAAACAAAGGAAAAAGGAGGATACTCTGGCAAGCTTCTTCCAGGTCCACCTTCAGACTCTTCATCAACGACTTTGTCCTTGTTCCTTCTCTGTTTTTGTCTTGATGAATAATGAGGGAAGGTTGGATACAATTGTGAACCAATAGTCTTCTACTCTATTTGTCCACAATGTCTTCTCTATAGTCTCCTATAACTCTTTTTCTAAACATTATTTTGTCATCTTTGTGTTTCTTTCTTTATAATCCTGTCTTTCACCAGTAGGAGGGTGAAAAGCAGAGAGTGGAAGACATGACCAGCCAGTACACTTCTCCTCCCTCCCCCCACCCCCCCCCCAAAAAAAAAGAGAAACGAAAACACAAAGTGAGCCTAAAAGCTTTTCTTTGCCTTTAAAGAGTATCTAGATGTGATGGAAAAGAGATAAGGAAGCAACAACGAAAGACAAAGGTGAACTTGTGGTATAGAGAGTTATCATGCTAAAACATGTAAAACAATTCAGTTCTCCGCAAGGTTTGCCATATCGGATCTCGGCTTCGTCTCGGAAGGGTCGAAGAGAAGAGATATCGGAGAGATCTCGGCAAAATCTCGGGAGAACAGATATCGGGATCCCAAGAAAATTTATATATGATGACAACAATAAACTTGATTCCTAGATAACATTGATAATTACATATATTCTCAACCATGGATAACACAATTTCACATCAATATCATAAAATAAATACATTAAAGAAAGTTAATCCATATAAATAAAAAGACCAATGGTGCACATCAATTAATATATGTCCATCTCACAACAAAGTACATAAAAGAAAGTCAATACAGATCCATGACAGAAATAGTGGCCAACTGGATGTCTAAATAAAGATATAGTGAAGAAATTTGTCAACAATAAGTCAAAGTTGTCAAACGTATATGTGAATTCCCCAAGAGACCAAGTGTTGTCAGTAGGAGAGTGAGCCCCTTAGAGAAGTCACATGTACATTTGATTTATTTCACCGGACTTTAGATTTTTAGTATGGGTTTTTTATTAAAATAATCATATTTAATTATTTAAATAATCATAATTTAAAAATATTTTCCAAATAGTCACCAAGTTGCCACGTTGGCAACTTGGTGCCCGGGAGACCGGTTCGAACAATGCCCACTGTGCAGACTCTAAAGTTGGCATTCCTAACACCGACGCCCTTCCCTTAAAACCCCCACCCGAGGCCCCCTCTTCCCCACCCTGCCGCAGTCGCACCCAGCTCGCGCGTGGAGCGTCGCCGTCGCCTTGCTCGTGCCTCCGACGCCACCTCCTCTCCTCCTCCCCTCCTATCCCCCCACCTCTTCAAACCATCTCCCCCCCCCCACACACACACATCCTCCCCTCCTACCGCACCTCCCCCTCGGCGACTCCAGGCGGATCCGGCCCGACTAAGGTCGACTCTGCGGATCCTGGCTCCCGCTTCCAGTGGAAGCGGCCAGGACTGAGTGGAGCGGGGTAGAGTCGAGCCGAGTTGGGGTGAGTCGCGACGAGTCGGCCCGACTTCGGTCGACTCACCCCCGATTCCAATCGGTGTTCCCCTCCCAAGTCGGGTCGCCAGGGGCCGACTCCGCTCCGAGTCGGCCGACTTTGCCATCCTTGTTTAGGAGATGGGGTGCTAGTAAGCACCTTCCTTACAAGTAGGAGGAGGAGGATATCACTCGACGGGTCCAAGTGTTGGATAACTTGGAGAAGCAAAGCTACTGGATGATGAGGACAGGTTCGAAAGAAAGTCTTTGAAAGCAACATGTGAAAAGATTCTCATCAGGGAGGAAATCTATTGGAAGTAGAGATCTAAGAAGAAATGGATCACGGAAGGTGACAAGAATACTAATTTCCACAGGATTGTCTCTAGTAGAAGGAGAAATAACCACGTCTCTTCCATCAGGGTGGGTAAAAACATTATATCTGAGGAGTTGTCCATCGAAACCATGCCAGAAACTTCTTTGCTAGCCACTTTACAGGGAACCAGAGATGCAGGCCTACCTTTGATCATGATCTCCTCCCTTACCTCTCTATGGCTGATAGCGTGGCCCTTGTGGAACCTTTTTTGGAGGAGGAGATCAAGCAAGGTGAGAAGGCCTCAGGATCGGATGGGTTTCCAGTGATCTTCTTTCAGAAGTGTTAGGATATTGTGAAGGAGGATTTGATTGGGGCTGCTACAAGAAGGCAAGCACATTTGCGGGGTATTAACAAGACAATGTTGACGTTGATTCCGAAGAAGAGGGCTGCATAGGAATGGACTGACTTCAGACTCATTAGTTTGCTTAATAGTACATACAAAATAATTGCTAAAGTGTTGGCCACGAAGTTAGAAAGGGTCATGGTTGGCATGGTTAATGGACAGCATGTGGCCTTCATTAGGGGGAGAGACACATCCAAGAGAACTTCCTTCTTTCCCATGAGTGCTTACACACTATCAAGCTACAGAGAAAGAGGGGAGTGGTCCTGAAGCTGGATTTTAAGAAAGCATTTTTTTTTTTAAGTGGACAGTACCACTAGCATTCCTTAACTTTACTGCAAATGACAACATAAAAAGCCTCAGCATCCCATGCCACCCTTGAAAAAATGGGACTATTCCTCTCCCCCCATATCATCCATAGAGTTGCATGGAGAATGAACCACTAAATTGTCCGTCACCTTTAGTAGGCCATTGTCTTTTCCACTTCACAACCAGCGGTCTGACCTCACAATGATAGGGAATGGTGCAATGAGTTCTAACAGATAACTCCCACCAAACTCTGCAAGAATAAGAGCATCCAGTAAAAATATGATCTATAGACTCATCCACCTCCCCACAAAGGGCACATGTGGTCGGAATAGTGAACAAAAAGCGATGTAGTCTATCTCGTGTTAGGAGTCCCAATAGAAACTCTCCACATCAGAACTTTCACCTTTAGAAGGCTTCTAGGTTCCAAACCTGATCATGCAATCCATGTCGAATCCCTCCATCTGCAATGATACTATAGGTCAATCTAACTGAGAAACACCTTGCCTTCTCCCATGCCACACCCACAAGTCCTCACCCTCTGATAGTGATATAGTAGCCAAATAGGAAAGCAAGTCTTGAAGTTGAAGAGTCTCCAAGTACTACAAGTCCCTCCTACAAGTAAGCGTCTATACATTGCCAGAAAGAGAAGTATCCATGACCTAGGAGACAAGTCCACTTTGGTAGAGGAATATGTACCCCCACGGTTAAGTTAACTAGATGTAGGTTAACATAGTTTTTAGCATAAAATAGTTTGAAATTTAAAAAAAAAAAAAACTACCCTGGTTAATCAGGGGTAGCGCTACCCATCCAGAAGAGACTGGGTAGCTTAACCATGTTTGTACCTCTTCCTACCCCACCTTAACCAAAAAAAACCCTAGTAAGCTTATCAGGCTCATCAAAGTGAGTTAAGTTTTAACCCTTTCCATACACCTCTCTACCCCGAGCTTAACCGCCTACCAAAGTGTAAAGAATCCACTGCCACCAAAAAAAGACCGGAAAACAGCTCAGAGAAGGAGAAACCACCATACCATCAGTCCCTCCAAAAAAGTGTCTTTTCTCCATTTCCTAATAGGCCTCTGGTACCCACATAAATAATGTCCTTGCATGAAGAGATATCTCACCACAACGGGGAAGTACTGGCCCATGGAGAAGCACAAAGGTCCCACACTCTGGATCTTCCAAGATACCTCTGTCTGATGATATTGACCCACAAACCATCTTCTCCACCCCCAACCTCCACATCCACTTTGCAAGTAGCACCATATTAGAATCCCTGATATTCTTTAAACCCACACCTTCTTGATCACTACTCTTGGCAACCCTTCCCCATACTACATCAGGCCAACCCATGCATTTGTCTCCACTGCCATGCCAGACAAACCTACACCTAATTGCCTCAAGCCTCTTGGCCACCTGTTGCGGGATCCTAAACATCAATAGAAAGTATGTCGATAAATTATCCAAACTTAACTGCATAGCACAAGTTTGCCTCCATAAGACAGTCCTGGCCTTACAACCCGCTAATCTAGCCTCAAACTTGTGAATAATAGGGTACCAATCAGAAGAACTAAGGGCACACAGGGAGAGAGGAAGCTCCAAATAAGATATAAGGAAGTTGCCACCCAACACAATAGCTGCCCACCACAATACATTCTCCTCACCCCACCCAGGAAGCTCTTGTTGAAATTAACTTTTAACCCAGTGACTTCCTTCAGTAGTTCCAGGAAGAATCCCACCATGGGCATATTCACCCCCTTAGCCAAAAAAGGAATAGTATCATCAACATACTAAAGATGGGAGACAACAGTGCCACCTCTAGAGTCTTGGATACCTGAAATCAAACTTGGCATCTCCTCCCTCATTCATATGCTGCTCAAAATGCTCGCCACCAATACAAAGAGCAGGGTGACAATGGGTCACCCTGACTAAGATCTCAACCACGATGGAACCAGCCTGATGGTCTCCCATTAATGAGAACCACAAAAATAGCCAAGGAAATACAAGCCCTGATCCACGCAATCCACCTATCGCCAAAGCCCATCCTCTCCAAGACATGAAATAGACATTGTCGATTGACCTCGTCATACGACTTCTCAAAATCTAGCTTCAAGACTAAGCCATTCCCCCTGCACTATTTCAAAGCAAACAAGCTCTCATGAGCCACCAAGAAATTGTCCAGGATATGTCACCCTCTCATAAAAGCTCCCTGCAAATGATCCACCAGTCAATCCACAATTGAAACCAACCTAGAAGGCAACACCTTGGAGATAATCTTATAGGTACCATTTAGTAGACTAATAGGCCGGAAATCAGTGAACTCTTTTGCTTCCTTTTTCTTAAGGATAAGAACTATATATGTCTTGTTAATCCCACTCAAACAGGCTTTCCCCTCCTGGAAATCCCTGACTACTGCCACAACATTCTCTCTGATAGTATGTCATCATCCTTGGAAGAATGCCACTAGGAAACCATCTAGGCCAGGAGCGTTATCTCTGGCAAGAGAGAAAATTTGTCTGTAGCACCTCCGCCTCAGAACAAACCTGATCAAGAAACTCACTAGTCCCTGGAAGCAATCAGATGAAGTTCACTCTTCTTCAACCTGAAGCAATCCGCTGAAAATATGTCGTGTTCCTGTCGCCTTCTTTGACCTATCTATCTCTAGATATCTGTTTCTAGTAAATATCCTCCTTGCAAAGAATGTCTACATACTATTCCTTGAGAGAAATACGAGCAGCTTTGTCCTCCTCATCTAGTAAACCTGCCTCCTCTAAGTTGTCCAAGCCATCAGTCCACTGCAAAATCTTGTTTTTCACCTCTCTTCTTGGCAATGTTTTACCAGCACCCCAACTTGTTAAGGTAAAAGCCCTCCTCACCAAGGTGCTAATAAGGGTCTTGCCTCCACAACATGCCAAGTCCTCCACATCCATAAAATCATACTCCTGCATCCAGAATAGCTCCAATCTGAAATTGTTCCTTCTCTCATGTGCACAATTGGTCTTCAAAAAAATAGCCCTACGATCTAAAACCACTCTAGACATCAGGGTAACCTAAGAATCTGGAAACTAATCCTCCCAATCAACAGAAATTAAAAACCTATCCAACCTAGAGCAGACAACCTCTACTCTAATGTTAGAGCAAGTGAAGAAACCGCCCGACATACCGACATCCACCAGCACCGCCTCTTAGATAAAATTAGATAAATCCTCCATACAGCCATCTGCATAAGAAATCCTTGTCCTCTCAGATGGGTGTGCCACAGCATTGAAATCCCCACCCAAACACCATGGTCTTCTAGAAGTTTGGTGGAAGTGGAACTGCAATAGATCCTCCCATAGATGTCTCTTATCCTCCCTAGCTTAGGGACCATAGACACGAGTGAAGTCCCACGAGAAGCCATCTTTGACCCCCGCCCCCCCTGAAATGCACCGAGATGGCCCACCTGTTACCATCTTGTCATACACCACGTCCTCCACCACAAAAAAGTTCCATAAGATGAAGATACCCCTAGAGCTTCCCACTGTAGGAAAGGCCCCACCCTGGTCAATTTGGTTCCCCCAATCTCCCTCATGATGACACTCTCATCTCCATCCCACTTCGTCTCCTGCACACACAGAATATCCACCGTACACCTCCAAACTAATTCCTTCACTGGCCTTAGGGGTGTAAACGAGCTGATACGTTCGATGAACAACTCGAAGCTCGGTTCGATAAAAACTCGATTCGACTCGTTTATTAAATTAACGAGCCGAGTTTAAACAAAAAAATAAGCTCGATTCATAAACGAGCGGAACTTGAACAGAGGTATACTCAACTCGAATATGTTCGCAAACAGCTCGTTAAGATACTCGATAATATGCTTATTAAGATATTCGATAAGCTACTCGTTAAGATACTCGAATTAATATTCGTTAACAGGTATATATACACAAATTATGTAAATAAAACATATATGGAAAATATGATTTTAATAAAATCATAAGAAAAAATGATATGTATACAAATATGAATTTCTCAAGGTCCCTGGGCAACTACCTCATCTTCTTCATCCCACGGCATGTGCACTGTGCATGCGCGGCCAGCAAACCCCACGCGGCCAAGGGGCCCTCCGTTGGCCACCAGAGTGTCTAGCGACCACAGTGGACCCTCCGCCGGTGCCGAACAAATCTTCCGGCAGTAGCGACGGTGGCCGAGCCATCACCCCTTCCGGCGATGCAGAGTCCCAACTTCCCTAGGAGCTTCCGACGGCTTGCAGTTGCAACTCCGCCCCCTGTAATCCAAAGGACGACGCGGCGATTCTAGCGGTGTCGGACGCCGACCACAGTGCCGACGGTGCGGTTCTCCGCCGCCCCACCCCTGCACAGCGCCGCCCCATCCCGTGCACCTGCTGCCCTGTGCATGTGTATCCCATGGACCATAGTCCCATATCGAATACATCATGTGTGTAGTGACCTTAAGCCTTTATAAAAAAGACCCCCAACCCGTTAAGTCCTCCGTGTTTTCCAATTTCCAAGCTTGGTGCGAGCTTCAGCAGGAGCTCAATTTCGAACTCGTTTATTTAAACGAGTTGCAAAACGAGTTGATCTCCAACATTTAAAAATTTGTCGAGTCTAGTCCGAGCATCTATTGTAGATGTTCGGGGAGTAAATGAGTGGAGTTCGTTAAAAAATGAGTAAATATCTGACAAATTAACTTTTAAAAAATCATTTAACTGAGTCGAGTGTAAAATCGAGCTTGTTTAAGTGTTCTCGGTTTAGAGCTTGGACTCGTTTAAGTAAACGAGTAGTTTGTCGAGCCGAGTTCAAACACAATAAAAGTGAATCGAGTCGAGTTCGAACGCCCATATAAATACTCGGCGAGTATCGAGCTGAGTTCGAGCTCGGTAAAAATAAACGAGTCCGAGTTTGAGCAGAATACTACTCGGCTCGACTCGATTCGTTTACACCCCTAACTGCCCTCCTTTTCTCCATGCCACTTAGTCCCCTGACATTCCATGAAAGACTCCTCATTCAATTGCTTTGATCCCCCTCTCTCCTCTCTCATCCTCAATCACCCCCCCCCCCCCCCAAAAAAAATTCTCTGAAGTGTCTGCTCGCCTGCTCGGATACTGGCACTCCATCTTCTATAGATTTTTCCAAAGGCTCCCTTCAAATCCTTCTCTATAGCCACAAACAATATGCCCACCATTCCTACCACCTCCCTCGCTCACTCAGTACACATGGCTTCCACTTCCTTTAGGATAGCCCTCACCGCCTCCGCTCGCAGACAAGACTTTTCAAGTCTTTCACCATCGTCCTGAAATGGCCCGCCAAGATCAAGTACAGATTGATCCTGCACCTCCAGATCATCAAGGATTGGCCCGCCAAGATCAACAGTCGCTCCCACCGAAGACACCTTCTCTGGCACAATCACCAAAGGCAACGGCGACTGATCAGAAGCCCCCCCTCCCCCCCACGAGAGGGTTCCTAACTGTCTAGAGCATGCACGCCCCTGGGAGAGAGCATGCACGCCCCTGGGAGAAGGCTCCCCATCACTCTGCATCCATGTCGGTGACCCTGATTTCGGGCCTGGGCATTTCCTCTAGCAACCTATTCGCTACGGTCCGTCTGGCATTCCCCATCATTATGTCCTCCTTTGACCAAGCCGGTCCATCGATTGACGCAATCTTGAGTTGGCGGGGCGTGGAAAGCAAACATCCCACCGTCAGCCTACTACTTAGTTAAACACCGAGGTAGAAGCCCTCGAACGGGTAGGGAAGACGACAAATATCGGGTCCCGGCAAACTGCTACGCCTAATATTTCGAATAATGCGTAAGTTATGGTTACAAGCATTATCATCCCGCCCAATCAGTCCGGGCGGTTCACAGAGCACCACAACATCCGACTGGGACTCGCTTTCAGAACCGAGAAAGATTCGTACCGTCGGATCCAAGCCTAACGGGGGGATCCGCAAGTCAACGCAATTCGCATTCGAATGGTCCACCCCCACCCCCCTAATTCATCTTCAACCTCAATCTGGAGCCCCTATTGCCCTAGGGCCGGCGGCGGTGATGAAGGCATCACCTCCTCTAGAACCGCACACCAAATGACAACTTGTTTGCCATGGAACCCCACGATGATGGCCGTTGGCACCTCCTCTGAACTGAAAAATTGGAAGTATGCAAGGACCTTCAACCTTGATCTCGTCGATGTGAACCCCAAAGTCTGCTGGACCAGGCTTCCGAAACTACAAGCAAGGACCCAGTTCCCTCCTCATCACACAACCCTAAGGAAAGCCCTTCCAGAACAACCGTAACCCGTCTCACCTGTAAGGAAGGGAACACATCATCTTCGGGCAGCTCTGAATGTTAAGGAAAGCCCCGCCTACAACCAACACTCCAAGCCTCATAGCCTTCTCCACCCCCTCTGCACAGCCACCCATCGCTAAGAACATCGAGTGGGCAACCCGCAAGACTTCCCAATCCATCCCTTAATCTCCATTAGGCTTTGTTTAGTACCCCCTTCCTCAGCGTCACCTTGCAACAAAGTCATAGCCAGTGATCTACTTCTCCAATTCTCACAGTGGCTAATGTACTCCGCCGGCAACCCTCCTACTTTGAGTACCATTCTACTACTCCAGCCCACCACCAAAGACTTCACGATCCCCTTAACCATGTCGGTGAAGCTTCTAAACTCCCTCAGCTACTCTCTTCCCATCGTCGATCCCCCTGCGCATCCTAGAGTCGCTGGACTTCTGAAACTTCTCTCCTCGACTTGTTCCCTACCCCTTTCTCTTCTCTTCAGAGCTCTGACGACACCATCTCTTGATGTGTCCACATCTCCCGCAGCCATAACACATCCAGATGAAGTCGGGCTTTCCCCCACGACCATCATGTGCAGCTTCCTCCAACGGAGGTCGAGCATTAGAGGCCCGAAATCTCCGCTCTCCTCTGGCAAACATCTAGCGTCCCCCCACCCAACGGGAATACTATTCGGCCACTATGGCCGGATGGCTTCCCAGAGCATCTCACTCTAGAAAGAAGTTAGAGATGGTGTATTTTAAACACGAAACTTTAAGAAGACATGATACAATGAATTGGGAATGTATCTTGCAGGTGCTTCATAAGATGGGCTTCCATCAATCTTGGATCTCTTAGGATAGAGAATGTATCTCTTCCGCTTATTTAGCTGTCCTTATCAATGGACAACCTTCCTCCTATTTTGCCAGTGGGAGAGGGCTATGGCAGGAAGACCCTTTATCCCCATTTTTGGCTCAGATCCTAAGTAGGCTTTGGTTGAGAGCAAAGGCGGCAGGTGTAGTGAGAGGTTTCCAAGCCGGTCATTCTAGTGGCAGCATTTCTCATCTTCAGTATGCTAATAGCATTTCTAGCATATAAGAACCAGCTAATTGATGTCAGATTGAATCTAGAAGTACTTCACAATATTAGTGGTTTGAAGGTAAATTATGGTAAAAACCACATTGCAGGGATTAACTTGAAGGAAACTGTCGTTCGATATGCATCTTCAGTTCTTGGCTACCAAATTGGGAATTTTCATTCACTTATTTGAGCCTTCCTCTGACTCCAAGATCTCTTCATTGTAGAGATTGGTAAATAGTGGTGCAGAGATTTGAATCAAGACTAGCAAGATGGAAGGCTAGGCTTCTATCTTATGGGGGTCGAATAGTTTTGTATACATCAGTGTTGGACAACTTGCCATCTTATTTTCTCTCCATCTTAGAATTCCAAAGATAGTAGCCAAGAAATTGGAATCCAGTCAAACAGGATTCTTCTGGCATGAGCAGTGATAATGCAAGGGGGTGGCATGATATCTCTTAGGGCAGAGTGTGTAGAAGCAAGGAGGTAGGTGGTGTGGGCATCAGAAATATCAAAGATTTCAACTTGACATGGTGAGTAGGGACCGAACATGAGGGTCTTTGGATACAGCTCGTTACACAAAAGTACTACACTTCAGCCAAGGTGTGGGACATTTATCCGCCGCATATGTACGTAGTTTCCCCTCTTTGGAGAGGCATCCTTCAGTGTGTTGATGTCATTAGAGTCGGTGTTTGCTGCAGCCAGGGGAATGGCCAGAGATGCCTCTTTTGGCATGATAGGTGGTCTAGGGATTTCACTCTTACTGAGGAGTTTCCTGAGCTTAATGCTATTGTAGAGGCACCGAGAGGTTCAGTGGATCAGTCTTTTGGTGCGCTCTCAAGGAGATGGAGCAACTTCAACTCCTACTTCAATTTCTACTACGTATCAGAGTGGATACCTCTATGGAAGGCAGTTGGAGATGGAGGTGGGACTCTGCAGGTCACGTCACACTTAGATCGCCTTACTCCATTATCTCAGAGAGAGGACTTCTGCACTCAGCTGCTCCCTATGTTTAGAAAACCAAAAGCCCTCTTAAAGTCAAGTTGTTGGTTTGAAGGATCTCCCATGGTAGGCTTCCGACGTATGACAAGCTAGCGTCGTTCCTTCCGACCATTACCACAGTTTGTTGCCTTTGTAGAGTAGAGGAGGATTTAGACCGTCTGTTTGTTCCCTGCCCTTTTGCTCTTGATTTATGGGCAAGGTTTAGCTAGATTTGTCATCAACCATTGGGACATTTTGAGGGGGTTCACCACCTAATTCTCAACTAGAACAAGAGATGGATGCTAAAGGGTGACTCTATTCTATGGTGGCTAGTCCTTCATGCCACTCTTTGGACTATTTGGTGTGAAAGAAATAGAATAATCTTTCACAGGGAGTCGTGGTCAGAAGATAGGACTGTTTCTTTCATTTGTGAGAGGGCCATGTTTTGGCTTTCGCATCTTTGTAAAGTCGGGGAACATAATTCCTCCATTTTCCTTTCTTTGGGCGGTTAGACATATTACTTCTTATTTTGGGCACGTGATGGTGCATAATTGTATTTTGCTTACACCTCCCTCGTGTGTGCTTGGTTGTAGGGGGTTGTATAGGGTATTGGGGGTTGTTCTTTTGGGGCACTTTTTGGGACTCATATACATGTACATTTTTTTCTCTTTAATATATCTGTGGTACTACCCACTTTTAAAAAAAATAGGTATTTTGTCCTATTTGTACCGTTTTGTTTGGTACTGCCCTAATTAATAAAACCACTAGGTTGGGGAGGCCGCAAGTCAGTTTTCCTGACTGCAGTTGCTCCCTCTCCCTTCTCCTCTTCTCTTCCAAGTTCTACCTGTTCTTTTCTGAAAGAATCAACAACCCAATTAGGAAACCATTGCAGGATCAATTTCACAATGAAACCATTAACTAATTGCAAATAGAACAAAGAGGGACAGACATGCATCAGTAAGAAGCAACTTTAGAAAAAGCAGTAACAATTTTCATAACTAAACATGCTGGCAAAACTGAAATATGAAAATCATGTCATTAGTGGAAAAGGCAACACTAGAAATCACCTGAACATCATCTGAATTGAAAGCTGGTTGATCATCCTCTGAGGATCTACTAAAGAAAAATCATCAAAGGGAAGTTCCTCAGTGTTCGAAAGTTCTTCCAATTTCTTTCCACCTAAAGGATGATCAGACAAATCACTAAATCAATGAAGCACGTCAGATAAAATATAAGAGACAGTATCCTCATATTAACAAGTTCAGTTTCAAATCTTTGATGGGCAAGAGTTAGCTAAAACCAAAAGCATCATGAATAACAAACAATATACCTCAAAGACTCAAAGCAACCACCTCATGTATGTCCTTTTTTGAAAAAGTTAGATTCTGTCACCAAATTTGTTAGAAAATAAAAGGTAGCAATATCAGCAGAGGTAGGTGATGTGACTCATCCTCTGGACCAAACTAGAATTATGACCCTTTGTAATGCATAAGAGCCCCCTCAAAGCTATCAGATGGTGCCTTAAGGATATGCCCACAACTACTGAGAAGGATAACTGATCTAGTACACATGTTTTCCACAGATGGTTTACTTTCCCTCATAGTTGTCAAGGCGTCCAGGCGAACCAAGGCGTTCACGGGGTCCCTAAGCGCTTAGGCGACTAGGTGGCCGCTTAGGCGTTGCCTAAGCGACACTTAGGCCACAAATTAAAAATATATAATATATATCTCCTAATATATAAAACAAGAATAGAATATATGAAAGATTACAAAAAATTAAAAAACATGAGGAAATTGCATAACAATTATAGAAAATTAAATTGCATAAAAATTACAGAAAATTCATAAAAATACAAAAGAACATAATAACATCAAGAAAAGTACAGAAAACAAAGGCCAAAGGATTAACACACTAACCTGTGGGCTACATATTTGAACTTCATGTTTCTTGTTTGAAAATGTGAGGAGAGAGAGAGAGAGAGAGGGACCTCGCGAAGGTGGGACTGGGAGAGAGAGGGGGACCAGAGAGGGGAACTGGCTGAGAGGGGGAACTGTGGGGGGGGGGGGGGGGGGGGGGGGGGGGGGGGGGACCAGAGAGAGAGAGAGAGGAACTGGCTGAGAGAGGGAAGGAGAGGTGGGAGAAGAAGGGGGGAGAGCCGGCAGGTGAAGGCAAGAGGGGTGAGGGGTGACGACAGAGCTGAGAGGGGAGAAGAGGGAGCTCACCGTAGTTTTGCAGCGAGTGGAGGGAGAGGCAGAGATGGCCTGATGTGGCGGCGGTGACAGCAGAAGGCGACGACGGAGGCCAGACAAGCAACAGGGTTGGCCGGAGGAGCAGAAGATTCCTGCGAAGGTGCGAAACCAAGCTGCCCTTCGAAGAGGAATCACAGAGGAAGGGAGGGAATGATCGGGGTTGTGGGGAGACTTTTAAACCGGAATCCGGTTTGGATCCAGTGGGTCTCAGAACAGAACCAGGTTTTGGATCCAGGGGTAAGCGAACCAGGCGGCCGCCTCGGCACCCAGACCACCTAGTCGACCGTCTGGTTCGCCTTTTCTTCAAATGATAAGGCGGGCCGGCGCCTGGCCCCTTCAAACACGCCTGAAAGCCTAGGCGGGTGCCTTGACTACTATGCTTCCCCTGAAAATAATGTTATCCTTTCCTTCCAAATGCTCCAACAAACTGCTGCAGTATTTTCTTCAGAATGTGAGGTGGACTTCGGAGATGGCTGCCCCTTTACTCTGTTTAAATTTACTCTACATCTGAGCAACTGAGCTAACAGCTACTTGAAAGCCACCAAGCTTCCCAAGGATAGAACAGGCTTCATCGCTTCAAGGGCATGAAACCTTCAAGTGGTCCACAGTTTCATCCTGGATGCCACAGAAATTATATATGGTATTACAGTCAATTTTCCCATTTCTTCCTGTACAGGTTGGTAACAATGTGTCATTGTAGCCTCAGTCAAAGGAGTGTCTTGATTTTAAAAGGAAACTTTAACTTCTGAACTGCTTCCAAACGACTGGTTAGCATGAAAAAGCTCTCTATAACATGGTAAAAATGTTTTTCTTTAGAAGTGGATGGTACCACAAATATATATTAAAGAAGAAAGGGATGTACAAGTATAAGCAATGAGCTCTCAAAAAACCCTATATGAGAAGATAGACCTAGCTGGCTCCCCAACAACAAAAAGAGAGAAGAGCATGATTACCCACACCACAAACACTCTTTAGCCCAAAAAGCCACTCGCTCACAAACAAAAGAAAGAAGCCTATCAACAGGCCTCACTTCCATCTTGAATATTCTATTGTTCCTCTAGGTCCACGGCGCCCAAATTGTGGCGCGGAGGACAAGCCACCAAATTATCTTATCACCGTTTTGGTTCCACCTCTTGTAACAATTGGAGAAAAGCTGGTTCACCCTAGAAAATGACTTAAGGGCAGCTGGAACTTCTGACCAATCTTCTCCCAAACCTCCCTCGCAAACGTGCAACTGGCAAACAGGTGGTTCAAGACTCAAGTCGCTCTCGTCCTCTCTACACAAACAGCAAGTAGAAATATTCTAAATAAAATAAACCACCCTATCACAAGTGGGAAGACGACCATGAGAAAACACCTTCAGTAGGCTCTTCAGGTTTAGCTTTCTCTCTCTAGCTTTCCTAGAGAGAGATGCTCTAGGGATCTGCTCGGCCATCTTGGCCGAGCAGCATCCCCATGGCGGGTGCTTTTCGGAGATTAGCCGGAGTTCGTCAGGCCCCTTGGCCACCAGTCTCACATGGCAGTGATCATTGGCCTGGGCGTGGAGGTATGCCATCCCTTTCCCGAAACTATTTTGGGTGTGGGAGGGTCGGACTCATCCGCAGATGGTGTCTTGGCCTGCAGCGAAGGTCCGAGGCAGGGAGAGAAGGTCCGAGGCAGGGAGAGAGGTGCAGGAGCTGAGTTGCGGGGTAAGGCCTCAATTTTCCGCACTAGGCGACGTGCCCAGGGAGGCAGCATCTGGGAGTAGAACATCGAAGGTACGTAGAAGCTACGCCGAGGTTCTCAAGGGGGTTAACAGGTCTGCGGTGGTGTTAAGGAGGAGCAATAAGGTGTTAGAAGCAGGTGATCTCCCGGAGAAGTATATATCCAGTCGCAAGCTCTGGGGGTTTAAGTCAGCCACCATTCTTCTTCTGGCAGGGGAGGCGGATGAGGATACGATCAAGCGAAGGTTGGAGGAACTTTCTGGGGCAGGATGGGGGGTAGTTAGTGTAGCCCTTAAGCTGTTCCTGGGAGTGGGAAGTAGTGTGGAGGGGGTAGAGAAGGCGGTGTGTACAAGATTGATCGCGGCGGAGGGGGCTTTCCTTCGCATCCGCCAGTGGCCGTCGAAGTTCGGCACCTTTTCTCTGCTGTCAGAGAGATGTTTTAGGGTGATTCTGGAAGGGCTGCCCATCAGCTTGTGCAATGAAGAGGGTGTGGGCTTCCTCGCCCATCAGTTCGGGCATTTGGTTCAAAGCTCGCTGGAGTTTGTTTCATTTGGATCAAGGCTTAGGTCATGGTGTTTTGTCCAGGGGAACTGTCGGCGTCGAGTGTCATGGGCTTCAATGGGGAGAGGCTTGTCATCCATTGCCAGTTTCTTCAAGAGGAAGACCGTCGTGCGCCGCCATCGCTGGCGCCCCTAGGGCAAACTTCTCAGGGTTCAGAGGTTGAAGACAAAGTTTCGACGAGCGATTCGATTTTCAATCGCCCGCTACCTCGCTCTTTCCGAGTTAGAGTGGACCCAACGGCTCAGATGGGGATCAAGCAAGTCGAGGGGGGTGCTTCTTTGGCTGTGGAGGACCGGAGGCTTGGACCGGCTATGAAGCTTCGACAACTCGGGGACGAGATGAGACCCGAAAACTTACCCGATATCCTAACACCTTCTCGCATCAGTCCGGGGTGTCCTAATACACTTCGTCCCCACCGCCCGACATTGGCCCTGGGATCTCCCTGTGACCTCCCCAATCAGACGGCAGTGCAGCCACCTCCATCGCAGCGGTGCCCGCAAACGACAGTAGCGGCTGCACCAAACGGCCCGTCTAGGGGTGCTCCGGCGCCAGAAGTTCTTACTTTCGGCAAGAGTTATGTGCTAGAGCAAGACGACCAGCGGGGTCCCCCCCCCCCCTTTCCTCTTGGAAGACTTCCTGAGGATCGGAGTGCAACGACGATCCCTCCTCTCTTCCTCAGCGGGAGGAGAAAGAGGACGATGGCGTTGGCATGCTTATCTCCCAGAATTCCTTGGGAGGACCTGAAGATGTGGTGGCTAAATCCCTACCCACCCCTCGAATGAGGGACCCTCATCGTCCCCAGGCGAATATATGATGCGAACGGTGCTTGGCTCGTCAGCGGAGAGTCCGAGCAAGGAAGCGGCAGAGCCATCCGATAGCGGCCACGGACCCAGCTCCATCAGTGGGGAAGCCGGTGGCCCCTGAGGTAATTTGGGAAAGCCTCTCTAAGGAAGATGGTCGTCACGACCATGGAGGAGGTAGAGGCTATCGCAGTGGGGAGGAGGATCTACCATTTTCCCTATGGTCTTGATGATCTTTTCAGGGATCAACCTATCCGATGCACTCTTAGCCCTATGGCAATTGGGGATGCTGGGCCGGATAAGGAGGATGTTGCTGCTCAACCTCAGTTTCTGTCCCTTCCTGCTCCTCTGGCAGATGAAGAGTTAAGTGAGGCATTGGAGTAGGTTCAGGGGGACAAGATAGTAACTACGGACAATGATAACCTCACTAAGGGGAAGGTTATGGATATCTTGAACAAGGTCGAGATATTTATGGAGACCCATGCAAGTGAAACTGCTAGGTTGATTGGTGTTTCTGATGTAGGTGTGGATAAAGGTTTGAAATCCACACTGCTCTTGATCAAGCGTAGGTGGATGGCGGACATTGCTAGAAAGGCGAAGTTTGATGCAGCCGGCAAAAATGAAGCCTTGAAACTTGCTGAAGCTTAGGTGGTTTGAGCCTCCAAGAACAGTCTATGTCGACTTCATGATTGTTTTTTGTTGCTTTTGTCTTTAGGGAGCCTGCATCATGACGATGGGCCTCAAGGAAGAGGTTGGCTTTTGTGTTGGGGCTAGTGGGAATCATTGGTGGATCATGTAGTGGGCAGGGGTGCTTGGGTCTTTTTTTTTTCTTTGTTCCCCTGGCAGACTCTAGTTTGCCATCTCTTGTTTTGGGGGAGTTTTTGGGGAGCTCCCCTCCACCTTTCCATGTACATTCCTTTTTGCCTTTTATAATATCAGTGGTACTATCCACTTTTCAAATATATATATATATATGAGGTGCACAAAGTGTCGCACTTCCCCCTCCAAGATGAGAGAGTAAGCAGACCTGACTGAGAAGCCTCCCTCTCCCATCTCCACTGCCAAGAATCTGCACTGCCCATGGTCAGAGAACAGTTTAGAAGGAAAGACAGAAGCTGCCCAAGCTGAATCATCCCGAGGATGGAGACTCCTCCTGAAGTGGGAGCACAAATACCCCAGCTAAGTCTACATCAAAGGAATGTGCCATAGTGGCTGAAGGTGCCCTAAGATAGCGAACAAAGACGGAAAAGCATCCGCTACAGAAAGGTCACAACACCACCAGTCTTGCCAGAATAAGCATCTCTCACCATTGCCCAAATTGACTTGAACATTGGCTCTAGTAAAGTCTACAAACTACAGAATGCCTCTCCAAATCAGGGAAACATTATAGGTTCTTGCAGGAGTCAGGTCCCAAACTCTCGATGAGGAATCGTATCTTTCTCTGTTGTAGCATGGTAGAATGCTTTGACAGATAAGTTATTATACTTTCTTTCTCTCCTACAAAAAAACAGTCATCTTTACCCTGGTAAATGACAAAGATTGAAGCTAATGATTAAGTACTCATGCTCCTCTCTTCTCTCAACCTTCATCTGAGCTGAATGCCCAACTGGAAAAAAATTTCCTCAATATAGTGCCAACTGACTGAAATACACTTGAGACAGGCATATGTCCTTCCTAACTAGACAAATCATCCACTACAAATTAAAGCCCTGGTCTACATTTAATATCAATGTCTCTGGTCACAGACGTCAACTTGATAACAATCCTCCTCCTATGGTGACTTTCTTCTTTCTCCTTTCCATCGGAACCTTTAGAGAATATTCATGTCTCAAACTCTAAGCATGAATGTTTCCCATTGCTATACATAATTTGCCATAGGCAATGTACTTTGGAAGTTAATCAAGATTTTACCATTAAACATTAACAAACAAACCAAAATAAAATAACACAGCACATGGAACATAATTCAAGAATAGACATATAATGTGAATGTAAGCACTGTAGACAATAAATTGAAAACAACCGTTCAATTGGTAAATTTATTAGATCTGTGTACAAGACAGTGTCTTCACAAAAGCTATGTTGTTACAAGTCAAAAGGATAGTAGACAATGCCATTGCATCATCACATGAACTATGATGCTTGTGGACAGAGACGGAGTAGAAGCCTTCACAAATAATACTTCATGGTTATGACAATCTTTCTGGATGAAATCACCACATCCAGATATGGTTTTCCATTCCACAGGAAAGGGGAACATACTGTTACAAGGAAACTAGGAAATTTACCTAAGGACAAAAAAAACTCAACAGTATCAAGCAGGGGAATTACAAATTCGAAATATATAAAAGGGACACCTCTCCTAAAGTTTATATCTGTAAGAGGCAAAAATCATATTTTAATCTAATATGCTACAAAATTAAAAAAAAAGTTCAGCGGATCTGGATTTTATATAACAAACATGGATCAATATAAAGGAAGGAGTCAAATGGTTTCCTCCTCATGATGTCAGGTTAGACTTGCAGACATTCTCTCCTAACTACGCAAGAACCTCAACATAGAAGCAAATTAAAGAAAGAAATCAAATGGACAATTTTAATATTAGCCCCTTTCATGCACCAAAAAGGAAAGAATGTGGGTGTTCCTGACCCACCATCTACAAGAAGGGTAGGTGTCACATTACATTGCACGCAACCTGCTATGTACATAGGTCAGTGTGCACTTAACACGGTATAAGGATGAGATATGAAAGCAGCTAAACAGGATATAGACAAAGGTCGATGTGGGGCCTCCAAATCCAGCATCCTCTGATGCCAGGGGAAACAGGAGGGGATCTTCAGCAGCTGGAGGTGAGTGGGATGGCCGCTGGGCAGGGGGTGAGGATTTTCCATTTTCTTTTCATTTATTTTAGAGGGACCTCCAGCATCCGATGTGGCTAGGGGAGAGGGAACAGGATCTTCAGCAGAGACAAGTCAACTGTCTGTGATATTTAAGAAACACACATTATTGCTCATTCTTCCACAGTGTATTTGCATGTTATGAAATTCCATGAGATCAGCTATGAAGAAATAGAATACATACACCGAAATTCATAAGCAAACAAACTGACAACAAGGTTTTGGTTATGGGAAGGGATAAGAGCAATACATTCTGCACAAACCTGTGATGGGGATATATGGGCATCTGAAATGATCTCAGGCACTTTATTTTCATTTCCAATACCATCATCCTCATCATAATTTTCGTCATCAAACACTGAACCCTTTTGTGTCATAGAGGCCACTGAAACATCACCAGGAAAGTAATCCTTCTCTAGCAACAGGGAATCTTCCTCCACTCCTGATTGCACCTCTGGTCCTTCATATGCTCTTCAATGTCCTCATAGTCAACAGCATTTTCAGCCTTCTCGTCATAATCTAAACATTAAAACAGAAGCAAAAGAAGTCTAACAATCAGGAAGCAGCATGCCAAGTAGGAAATTGCTGAAAAGAAGACAATGGTGAGAGCTAAAAGAATCAAATGGGTCAGCATAAAAAGATTCATCACATGAATGTGCATGTTTTACATCCATAGATGACCACGTTTCAATATATGCACTTAAGTTTCTCTGAAAAATATATAGACATGACAGAAAGTGACAAGCCATGTGCCAAAAACATAAATGAAAAAATATCTAGATCTTGGTGCCTCCATCACAAAAGAATTCTTTTGTTGACAAAATGCAAACGCACTTCTACTTGCACATGACAAGGTGCACCATCCCATGCATAATGGAGGAACAACTATTGTTTCCACAATGAAGAAGATGAAACAGGTTATTGATAACCATTAAGCTAACAGTGTTGAAGCGGAGAAGAAAGGCAATTCAGAGAGTTCTGGCATGTTGCTATAGAATTACCAATGCCCCACTCAAACTATTGCAACTAAAGCCCTTGAGCATCCAACAAGCAACTGCCTTTCAACTTGGAGCTTTCTCACATTTGTGAAACAACTAGGAAGTGATGCTAGCCTAGTAGACAGTAAGAGGGCTTCTTTGACTTAGGGAAGGATTGGGCTCCATTAGACTTTGACTAGTCTTCAGCTGCAAGCCTGCAACACCTTGATCTAACTCAAAATGATATCTTCAATATTTGGTGGGCAGATATAATGCATTCATCAACATTTTGTTCTGTATTCCTACATAGAGGGATTTGCCCATGACCTCCACTAGAGTTCTCTCTCTTGTTTTTTGGTAATAACCAGAACAGACTGGCCACAATTCATTAGAAGTAAAGATGCAAGTTGCAAAAGATAGGTAAAGGAGAGGAGGAAAATCACATTACTGAGCAAGTAGGGTGATTATCACAAAGTAAAAGTCTTCCATTTGAATCAACCATCACAGACAGGAGACAGCTCAGCTGCCTATCAATTGGTCTGCCTATCTTCAGCCACTCCCCCAGTCCAATTAACTGCTCTTCTCTGAATACTATCAAGTGGACCTGAAATCACCCTTAAATTTTCTCTCGTCTCTATCTTGCTACATTGCCTACAAAGTTGCCGCAAGCACTCTGATTATATCCTCAATGTGAATGTATGTGGCTCTGCCAGCTACCCACCATTTCTGGAAAGTATGAAGATCATTTGGCATTACGGTTACCTCCTGAATATTGAAACATCTGAAATTATCTGCCACAAAACTCTAATAATTCCACAAGAACAATCGAAGTGATCCATAGCAAGGATGGCAGAGTCGGTTTCGATACGGTTTCGTTCGGGTCCAAAACTGAAATATATCGGTTTCAATTTTGCCAGGTTTCCAGCATATCTGGCGGACGTGAATTCCACTTAAGAGGAGAGTTCGTCCGGTTTTGCCCAGTTTCAAACTCGGTTTCAGATCGTCCAGGTCTGAAACCAATACGTTTCGGCCGAAACTGCCATCCATGATCCATAGAGCCCTCTTATGCACCACAGTATAAACATGAGGTTTATCAATATTAGGTAGCCTCAAAGTTGCTATCTTCCAAAGAAATAATTGAAATTTAGTTAGCAGCCCCTTAAACCATTAACTTGGTACCACCATAATCTCTCACCTCCATCACTTAAGAAAGATGTTAAAAATTTAACCGAAAATTGACCATTATGTTCCTGTCTCCAAGACCTCACATCACTACCAGACCTTAAGCTTGGGCCTTTGGATAAAACCTGCCGCAATTGAATGAATTCTAGCGTCTTTCTGTTAGTTAGATTCCTTAACAGTTGAATAGACCAATTTCCAGTCTAACTAATATTCTTTGAGTGATAGGAGGGAAAGTTCCAGTTCTTTGAGTGAAGAACCATATGGTTTTTTCAACCCTCGATTGCCTTCGGTATTCAGAGGGAAAGTTCCTTTACTTAGGATCTTCATAAGCTGCCCGAAGTTGCTAAAATTACCACCAAAATGAAGATCCATCATTTTTCCTCTTTTTTGGGGGGAAGAATTTCTTCATTGTTCCGGGAAGAGAAGAAATTGGTATATGCTGTGCTGCACAAATCTTGACTAACTCTGAGTAACTCATGAATAACCATTGACAATTCTTGAGTAACTCATGTTTCATTCTCTACTTCATTAAGTTCTGAAACATCACATTAGTTACCCCAGGTTTTTCAGCATATTAGATCATTGCTTACATTTTTCTCCTGAACATAAACAAGGAACCATCAGGCTCACACACTAAATGAGTTGATATCACATAATCTTATTTGGACCAATTATCAGGGTTAGGAACAAATGCATATCAGGACACCAAAATACCAAAGCAGAGTGCATAATTTTAATTTTAAGGTTTCGAGTCTTACAAAGTCAAAGAGAAAGTTTTACCTTGTTCAGATGCTTCGGCTGCATTAGATGGTGATTTTGTAATCTACAAAACAGCCAACGTCACTTACAACCAAAAACTTAAAAAACATTTCCCTTTTTAAGGAAAAAGGGACAGCATGAGAAAAGGGAAAATGATGTCTAAAGGGCTGACATCTCATACATCAATGCCTGCAAGAGATGGACCCAATTTGTCTGCCAATGCAGCAAGATGTTCCTTGGCATCCTGAAAAAGAGAATTCCATATTTAGGAGGAAAGCATTTTACTTGAGCTTTATTCAACATTAGATATCATATTTGGTATCCAATACCATCTATTGATGCAACACACTAAGAAACATTACAGGAAATGCCACAAAGGTAGCCTGAGATCTGGACAACAAACCAAATTATGATGGAAGTGGGAACTCATGAGACTAAGAAACATAGAATTTAAAACTTTGTCACAAGAAATTAGTGTTTGGTACTTATCAACGATGGAATGGTAGCTGCAAGAAGTCACCTGATAATATCTTTAAATCATGCTGCTCATACTCAGGAGCATTGTATAGAATAGCAAAGGTTTGTATGGTACATTATCCATCTCAAGTCTTGTACCATTCATCTCAGACCATGTAGAGATTAGGAAATTCTATCAACCTTACCCCAAAAATAAAAAATCAATTCTGAAAAGCTACATAAAGACGTAGTTAAAGATGATAAAAGTCCTTAAAGAGATTAAACAATGTTGAATTCCTGAATTTGACATTAACTTTTCACAATGATGCATGTGTTAAATTCATTATTAATCCATGCAAATTGAAGACACAGATCTGAATCAATTGTGTGATACCCTGGGCCGCGGAGGGTGAGAGTTGCCAGCCAATGGGAGGCCAGTCACCCTTGCCGCTTTGGGACGGCTCCTAGCCGTTCCACGGTGGGGGCAGGAAAAGGCTGTTTAGCCTTTTTCCTGCAAGGGGGCAGGGAGCCTCTCTCCGCTTCTTTTCCCCTCCACATCAAACCTTTCCCTTTTCCTCCCCGTACTTCCTCGTCTCCCTCTTTCCCCTTTCTCCCTTTCTTCCCCTTCGCCCTACGAGTCCAAATGGCCGCCGTCTCCCTCTCTCCTTCTCTTCTTCCCGCAATGTGGCAAGACTCCAGCAGGGTGCGGGGTGCGATGCGAGTGGAGGGGAGGGTCTTCAGCGCGAGGGAACGGGTGGGCTGCCAAGAGTCTCCACTGCCGTCGCAAGGAAGGGGGCCTCTCCCCTTACGGGGTCGATCTGGTTTCCAGCCAGGGCACAGGCGCCTGGCCGCCCTCCACCATGGCATCTGGGCAGACGACCAGAGTGGGGTGGCCTTGGGGTCAGTGGAACAGTAGGCCTTCGTCATGGGTTGTCTCTTGCAACATATTTATACATGCACTAACTGGATCAACTTAAAGAACATGCAGGGGTTATTTAAATCTGTCTAATACCAATTAGTTCAGAGATATCATTAAATATTTAGATGAGATGAACAAAGCATCTGATCTAATGTACTAACTTGCAAAACAAAACCCACACGTTTTTAATTAATGGAAAAACAAACATTTTATGATGAAAGTAGTTAAAATCCTCGTACGTCTCTCGAGCTTCTCTGGAAAGTATAACTTGGATCTGTTCCGTACTCGGGTTTCCATACCGTGCTCATGACACCTGTGCTGACTTCCTAGCATTACACCTTTACTGGTCTTCGCCCGATGTTACGACACTTACGGATCTGTCCCGGCGCGTGGTGTGCCGTAAAGGTTGTTACCATTTCCCGAGACCCCTATTCTCGTGAGTTCCATTGAAGGAGTTCTCTGGATTACGAGCGTGCTCGTCAAGGTTGCCGAGCTGAGGGAAAAACGTTGTGTGAACAGTGATGCTGAGTCACTTGTAGAGCTCTCTTAGCTGGCCCGAGTCTCCAAGGAGCTTGGGTTTTCCAATGCGGACCAGCTAGTCCAGTCTCTCACCGCCTCGCTCTGCACAGTTCCAAAAACTGTGCCAAGAGAACAGGAGTGGGATAGTAATCCGGTCAGACTACAGCTTGTGGTTGTGTGTCGTGGGTCTCACTCCGACAATAGGTGGCAGATCAGAACTCGTGGTCGAGCAATAAGACGTCGGTGGCGCACCTAACCACTGACTAGCAGAGGTAAGTTTGTGGCTAGTGTCTTTTGTCCAAATGAGGGTCTTCCGTCCGTGTGAGTAGCCTGGATGTGTTCATTGAGTACGCTCACAGTGTTTGAGACCACAAATTATTGTGCCGAGTTGACGGTACTTGTAGCAGACCTGTGTGCTTTCCATTTTATTACTGTTCCTATGCAGTTAATTATTACTATTCGTTATATCTTGTTAATTGTATATGCTTAGTTACTCTTGTTTGAACCAGTGAGGGGTTGGTACTCCCTACTGGGCTTCGCTAGCGAAACTCACCCCCTCCTACTCCCCTTCTCAGGTGAGGGTCCGCAACGCCGTCAGAAGTTTCCTAGGATAGAGGGCTAGTTCCTAGGCGCCCTTCTAACAATTGTTTTCCCTTCTATTTGGTGTCACCTTCGGGGTATGCCCCATAAAGGGTTTGCACTTCCCTTTTGGTATTGTACTTATTCTTGAGATAGACAAACATGTACTTCACTTCATAGCTTGAGCTTTTATTCTTCATGTTACAGTTATTTGCTTTCCTTACTCCGTCAGGGTCTTTCTAACCCTTCTAGGTCTTCGGACCAGGGGTCGCGGTTCAAGGTTGGATACGAGGGTTTCCGGTATCGGATTCTTGGGTCGTTACAAATTAGCATCAAAAAAGATACTAGGGTGTAAAATGATTACCTCATCCAGATAATCAGCATCAAGATCACCAGCGCAATCAACATTTCCAAACATAAAGCCAAGGAGTCGATTTCCACTGCCCTGATCCTCATAATCATCTTCATCATCTGCTGCACAACATGTTAAATGCACCACAAAAGAGTTCAGAAGAAAATACAAATAAATAAATAAGCACAAAGGATGAATACTAATAGACAACAAAAGATATTTCCATGTGAGGCATTCTATTGCATCACCATCTTTCTCTCTTCTTCAATATTTTTCTTATGACAAAGCACGTGTGCCTTCTATCATAATTCCATGTATTAAACATAACATCTTTATTGAATATTTGATCAACAATTAAGCTCTGTTACATTTCACTAGAAAATTCATATTTGAAACCAGTAGTTCTATCAATCAAGAAGAATGCCAATGGAAAGAACTTAATCTTCAGCATGAGGTTAAATTCAGAAGGAAGCTCTCAATTTTTCTCCAGAAAAGTCAAAATGTGGATAGAAGGCAAGTTTGGTTAATGCATTTTACTCTCTTACCATATTATATAGCAAAAGCAACAGCATGAGGTGCTTATTCTGATGTTTGATCCCTTTTTACTTACCATTCACTAAGTAAGGCAGATTGGGGCCCTTGAACGTGTACACTGCAATGGTCAAGAGGCAGCACATGGCAGTTTGTTCAAAAGATCAAGAACGAACATCAAGGCACAAGCCTCAATCAAGACGAAGGGAAACAGTGAGGAAGTGAGAATGGAATACAATAGCTTTTCTTTGTTCAGACCCGTCCATAGGGGGTTGGGAGAGAGAGAGTAAGGATTGAGCTCCCGGCTCCGTCAGGAATCCAAGACTGAAGAGATGGTTATCAAACCAGCTGAAGGGAAGAAAAGAGGCATCTTAATATTGTGGCACAATGAGACTATGGATGTCTCTGGGATATCAATTGGTTCCTGGGATTATCTCTGCACTTCTTTCACTTTCATAAATTAAAACGGAGTCACTTGGTCCCTTAACAACCCGCTTTCCTTATCATGAACAAAGTAATTTCCATGATGTCAAAAAAACCCGAATGTTATCCTTTAGGAGTACACTTGACCTCAACCCAATCCATGGGAAGATAAGAATGTCATTGACACATTTTCTGTAAGATATCTTGGACAAGGTTAAAAGAAGAAGATATTGTCCGCACGAAAACAATTAGGTCATCTCCCTTCCTTGATCCCCGCACCCACCATAGCAAGAAGCAAATGAACCAGCAAATACCCACGACTCACAGATTGTCACATAGAGAGAGAGAGGGGGACCAACCTTCATCAGCGGCGTCGCGTGGGGCAAGCGAGTCTGCGCGCGAATCCATGTCGTCGGCCTGCCGACAAGTAAAGGAAATAACAGAAAACCCACCACGAAAGCACGCAGAAAGAAATAGAGGGAAGAGGGATAGAATTCCATACCTGACGGGCTTGCGGGCGCCTGGGGAGTGTCTCCACGACGCAGAGACGCGGAGAGAAGAGCACGAAAGCCGCGCAAGAAGGGATGCAAGAAACGACCTTAAGCAGCAAGGAACCAAATCACGGGAAGTAGAAGACGAAGAGAAATAAGACAGCGGAAGTGGAATTCCGAAGGATCCAGAATGGGGAAGCGGGAAAACGGGAAGGGGCGAGGGGGAGGAGCGGTGTTGCGAGGGCGAAGCGGGAGGGAGGTCGTCGTGTGTCAGTGCCCATGGTCCTCCCCCAGAACAGCCTTGTTCTGAGCTCGGGCTTAGCCGGTTTGGTTTGGTGCTGGCCGTGCTCGCGGTGGAGCTGCAACTACCGCCTGCAACCCCTGCCCTACCAGGAGGCGGAGGAAGTTCCGATGGTTCGGATTTCAGTCCTCTGTTTGCGCATACGGATACCCGGATCCGGATCTTGATAGAGTCGGGTCCTGTCGTGGGATTCTTTTATCGTATACTTTTTTTTTAATATTCTTTTTCCTATAAAAACTGCTGTTACGATAAAATTATCAGATTTTACATTTGGAATTTTTCGTGGAAAATTATCAAATTATCATTACATGACTAAAAAAAAATCTTAGATTTGTCATTCTTAAATTATTTAGAATGATATTGTTATAATTAAAACGGGGCAGAATTACCATTGGCTGAGATGTGGCTAACCAATGGTAGACAATATCATATTTATCCATGCCTAAAAAAATGGGGGGGAGAGAGAGAGAGAGAGCGTGATATTTCAAGTCATATGTATTTAAGTAAGAAAAAAACCGTTTATATTTTTACATTTGTATTTTCTACAGTCCCTTGAAAATAAGGAGGTTTTTTCTTGCATATACACCCCGTCTAAGTTTCTAACCTATTCCATTTGCATATATTCACCATCTTATCTCCATAAAATGTCCCTTAATATATCTACATGATTGCACTTATGCTCTTCCTAACTATATCCATTAACATATGCTACAAGAGATATAAAAGTTCAAGAAGGATCCTTACGGGGCCAGTTTGAGGGCAGATTCATAATTTTAAATATGATGTGAGCATAATTACAAGTATTTAGATATGTTTAGGATGGTTTGCCTTTTCCATACCGCACTATATTGGTGTGGCTACCATAGTAGACTTGGACACGATGTCCTTTGCGTTCAACCCTTCAAGGAAATTTTTGATAATTTATAAAATGAAGAGTACATGTGCAAATAGTTTATAAGGCGCATATGCAAAAAAAAGCTAAGGCAATTTTTACTTTTTTTTTCCTTCCGATGAATCCGATGGGGAGGTTGGGGATTTTTTTCATATTGAGAAATATTTGTTACTCATAAAAATGGATAGTAAGTATTAATGTTCGACTTTCGACTTGATTGATCATACGTCGAGTTAGTTAATAGAAAAATTATTCGACCTCCGATCTAATTGATTGATTGAGTGTCGGATCTTATAATCATTAATATGTAATATTCGACATCTGATCACCAATCAAAATAAATGTCAAATAATTTTTCTACCCATTTCATGAGTAGAAAAAATTTCACTTTCATATGATCCATCTTGCCACGTCGCAGCCTTCCTATTGTCCGTTGTTATCTCATCAACTGCTTGGATGCAAGTCATGAAAACATGAATAAGTTTATCAAAATAAAAGGTGTTTATCATACATATATTTAATATTAACTCAAGTTTAAATATCTTTTATAAATTAGGTGATTTATGTCAAAATCTGTTTATATTGAGAGTCTCATCCTAAACTAAAGATATTATAAGGAGAAAGATATTCAAAGATTTACCGAACATAAACTATACATATGCACACTCACTCTCACAAGTACATCTGATGACTTCAACAATAGGAAGAACCTATATTAAAAAAGGGAAAGACTTGCCTGGCAGTTTGCAACAAACTCTAGCTCCCCATTGGGGGAGCTGAGGTCATTGGGGGTGGGCCAACCCCTAAGGTTGTGCCCACCCCATTACATCCACCGTGGATGCAAACTATCACCACGGTTTTCAGTTTGCACCAAACAGTGCTCTTATAGAAATCAGATAAAAACGGAAGAAACCAATCAGAGACGAGATTGCTCCAGAGTGTGTTCTTCTTCACTGCTACCAAAAGTGCTTTATGGCAGTAGACAATTAGTAAGAGAATTTGAGGATAATGTACCTCATTGGGTATATTTGGATGAGCCTTCACAAATCCAATCTCTCCGATAAAGGGGTGTGATGTAGAGCTCCATCTTCAAAACCTGCACTCCAAAAAATGCACGATGTGCAGTGGAAAATATCTAACTTGTAACATTTTTGTATTAATATGGTGTTTGGTGTTGTCTTTTATTTTTTTTAAAATTTTTAAAAAAAAGAAGATGTCATTGACACATTTAGTAAGACAATTTATTTTTTTAGAGAAAAAAATTCACATATCTAAAACTCTCTAAAAAAACAACTTTTGACCAATTTTTTAACTCTCCCGCCCGTGCCCCCTCCTCCTCCTCCACCCCCCACCCTAGCCCCCCCTCCCCCTCTCAATGGCGCCCCAGCACCTCCTCCAAACTCTCCCCCGTCGATGCCCACTGCGCCTCCCTCCTCCCCCCCCCCCCCCGCCGCCGCCGGTGCCCCCTGCACCTGCATCTTTCTCCTCTCGCCTCGTCGGTGCTCCTCCCCCCCCCCCCCTAGCGCCCTCCCCGCCCCCGCACCTCCCCCACGCCGCCCCGCGGTGCCCTACCCGCCCCCTGCGCCTCCCTCCTCCTCCCGCCCTGTCGGCGTCCTCCCCGCCCCCTATGCCTCCCTCCTCCTCTCCTCCCCCCCCCAACGCCCCCTGCCCCCATGCACCTCCCTCCTCCTCCCGCCCAACCGGCGCACCTAATAAATTTCTTAAAGAAAATAAAAAAATGAGAAGAAGGCATTGGCCAAGGAATCCTAGCAAGTTAACAGCTAGCCCAACCCGTACCAGTGCAATTTGGTCAAATCTGCCGTGTTGGGTCACCCCAATAGGGTGATTCGGGCGTGCCGTAATAGCACGCCGCGGTATGTTACAGATTGGTACGGTCGGGTCCGTGGCATGTCTTTTTTTCCTTTTTTTTAACTTCTCCTCTCGCATCCGATATATTTAAGATGTTAAAATAGTGTCTAATTAAGATAAAATTTTAAACATAAGGTAATTAAGAGATGATACGAATTATAGTAATTTTAGTTTAAATTTAAATTAATTTTTCAGTAAGTAAAAATTATCTCAAAAATTATTATATCGACTTAATCTCAACATCTAAGAAATTTAAATGGTTTAATTGAGATGAAATTTCAATGATAAGTTAATAAAAGATGATACAAATTATATTAATTTTGTTTAAATTTTTAATTTATTTTTTTGTCAAGTAAAAATGATCTGAAAAATTATTAGGTCGATTTAATCTCAACCATGGTTCGTCGTACCGCGATAAACCGTTGTTGTACGTGCGAACCATACCATGTCTGGGCTCACGCGTGCCACGGCAGCACGCTGCGGATTAGTACGGTTCGATCTATTAAATATATATATTTTTTCATTCCTCTCTCATATCCGGTACATTTAAGGGGTCTAAATACTGTCTAATTTAGATAAAATTTTAAACATAAATTAATTAAGAGATGATACAAATCATAATATTTTTATTTTAATTATTTTCGTCAAATAAAAATGTCTCAAAAATTATTAGATCGACTTAATCTCAACATCTATGTATCAATAACTCATGATATTTATATTTGTAGAATTAGTATATTTTTCTAGTAATTATGATGACTTCATATTTAACTTATTTTCGAAACCAAATAATCTCGTCCTCTTGAAGTGTATATAAGATTCGCGTACCATGATAAACCTTGTGTGCACTCTAAATGGTGTCTAATTGAGATAAAATTTCAAACATAAGATAATTAAGAGATGATACAAATTATAGTAATTTTAGTTTAATTTTTAAATTAATTTTTGTCAAGTAAAAATTATCTTAAAAATCATTACATCGACTAATCTTAACATCTAAGGGATTTAAATGGTGTCTATTGAGATGAAATTTCAAACATAAGTTAATTAAGAGATGATACAATTATAATAATTTTAGTTTAAATTTTTAATTAAATTTTTATCAAGTAAAAATGTCTAAAAAAATTATTAGATCGACTTAATCTCAACCATGGTTAATCGTACCATGGCAAACTATGCGGTACGTGCGAACCGTACTATGTCGAGATCTCGCGAGTCCAAGTATGGCATGGCGGCACGCTGCGGACCGGTACAGTTTGATCAACTATATATGTTTTTTTTTTTCATTTCTCTCTCGTATCCGGTACATTTAAGGAGTCTAAATGATGTCTAATTGAGATTGAGATAAAATTTCAAACATAAACTAATTAAGAGATGATACAAAATTATAATAATTTTATTTAATTTTTTTTGTCAAGTAAAAATTGTCTAAAAAATTATTAGATCGACTTAATCTCAACATTATGCATCAAAACTCATGATATTTATATTTTTAGAATCATACATTTTCCTAGTAATTATGATGACTTCAGATTTGATTTTATTTTCGAGACCAAATGTCGTACCGTTAAATTGCACATAGGATTTGCCGTGGCGGTACCACGACAAATCATGTGTACATTAAGGGGTCTAAATGGTGTCTAATTGAGATAAAATTTCAAACATAAGCTAATTAAGAGATGGTACAAAATATAGTAATTATAGTTTAAATTTTAAATTAATCTTTTATCGAGTAAAAATTATCTCAAAAATTATTAGGTCGACTAATCTCAACATCTATGCATTAATAATTCTTGATATTATATTTTAGAATCAATACAATTTTTTAGTAATTATGATGACATCAGGTTGGTTATTTTTTAGAGAACTGAATGTCGTTCCGTTGAAGTACACACAATCAAAGATAGTACTAGAATTATATTAATAATATGAAAATATTCTAAAATTAAAAATAATATGTTTTATATAGGTGATCATGTCTTACGTATAATTTACTATCTCTTTAATTTTTAGTGTCATATTAATATTTATTATAATTTTAAGATGTTATAGTTTTGCTTATGCTTTCGGATTCTTGATGTTGATCTAATAAAATATATTTGTCATATCATGAACAACTTTAATGAAGAGCTCAAAGACTGGATCAACTCATTCAGACTGCAGAGAGGCCACACTCACTGCTAGTTGGGATCACAGTATGAGAGAGAATGTCAAGAATAATCCACTATATCTTTAAGCACAGATCTTCATTTGATGTGATTCTAATTGAAACTTGTAGAGGAAGTTGTAGGGAATAACTTTCATGAAGAACTCTCGAAGAGATATAGCATCGTTTGAGATGTGGAATGCATGATAATTATATATATATAGATCATGATATGAGAGAGAATGTGAAGAATAATCTGTTATAATTTTAAGCGCAGACCACCAATTGAGGTGATTCTACCTCAAAGACGAAACTGAAGAATAATAGAACAATTTGATGAAGACTCACGAGCATATCAACTCTTTTTCAGGCTATAAAAGACATGACATCTCTAATAATTTGGAGAATATGAGAGAGAAAAAAGAGAGATAAAAAATACATGCATAGGAAGAGATGAATAATCTATCTTAGAGAGTTTTTTTTTAATTTAGTCTTTTTAATATTTATTAAGTCACAAATTTTTTTTTTTTTTTTAAAAAAAGACCGTATCCCAGGATTAGGTGGTGGTGGGCGATTGCAGTGGGTCAGGGCGGTGGGCGAGGCCATTGGAGGACAGCTGCTGTGAGATGACGACGGTGAACCGACCTCCGCCGGGAAAGAGACTCTCGCCCCACCGAAACGGGATCCTGTATCGATCGATCGGAGAGAGAGAAAAAAAAAGGGGGGGAAAAACAGCTAGCTGTACGGCGGAGGATAAGACCATTAAATGGATTAGGCGGTGGTGGGTGGTGGGGGGGGAACCCGGGCGATTGCAGTGGGTTAGGGTGGGTGGGCGAGACTAGAATGCTGCCGCACCGCCGCCAAAATTACGGCGTCCGAACAACTCCACCCTCCGTTTTCACCGTCCAGACGAGATGTTCCTCCAGAACGGATTTTGCTAGCAGGGGAGACGGAGGCCCCATGAAATGCGGGAGGAAACTAACTTGCCATTTGCTAGCGCCAAGTAGAATGTGTACACTGGAAAGCAGAACATGTGATGGCGGGCTTGTTAACGGCGGGCCGGCAAGTGTCGGAGGCATTTGTAACCAGGTTAGTCGTGCCATTGGATCCATATGAGAAGGTGGCTCCACAATTGGCGATGTTTCTTGCCCATATATACTCGGAGAAAGGTTTATGTTATTTTTATATACACTTTAAATATATATGACTAGATAAATAACATCTCTCACATAAAAAATAAAAAAAACAATTTAATTATTAAATACCACATAAATTTGTTATCTAGTCAAGTACGTCTTATCTCTAGAACAAGACATGATCAGATGTTTTCAAAGATTTGGGGATCGAGGTTAGTATAAGATCATATCTTTTAATTTCCCTAGATCCTCAAACCCAAAATCCAGCGCTCTTTCTGTAAGAGCTCAATTAATTGATGAAAGTAAAGGTCAAATATTCTAAATGTATAATCCAATCAAACTGAAGTTTTCGAGTTGGCCGGTCATTTCGGTTTAACCTATAATTAATTACTTTGGTCCGATTCGGTTCTTAAACTCAATTTGGGTTGGCTCAAGATTGTCATAAATCGGATAAAATCAAACTGCGGAGAAATTTGGTACAACAGGTGGCTTCGGAGATGCAATTTCTTTCTCTCTCCTCTCTCTCTCTCTCTATATAGAGGTGTGCTCCTCCACCGCCCTCCACTGCACCTCCTCTATCTCTGGGGTTAAGAATACAGAGAGAGAGAGAGAGAGAGAGAGATGGCACGGATGGAGTGGCTCATGTGTTACAGGAGATAAGTATCGTCTCACTTGCACGACGGCGGCGAGAAGAACACCAGTGGAGGCATGGAGGCCACCAAATTACGACATCGTCAACAAGCTCTTCGAAGAAGGAAGAACACAGGTTCGATCCTTACACTCCAGTGTGTTAATCCTTCTCCAGATCCATGCATGTTACCGTCCAAAATTAAGCTGTAAGCGCTTTATCAATGATCTCGAACTACCTACGTGATCAGAACCATGCGTCTATATATATATGTGTGCTTCATGCTTGCGCTTTGCGCAGATGATCGTCTTATTAACTGAAGATTAAGAGAGGATATATTATATATATTTTTTTTTATGTTATGTTTTTTTTTTCTCAGGAATGCCGAAGGGATAACTGGAGGAGACGGTGCAGAACGGCATCAAGACGTGGGAGATGGAGTTGTCCCACAAGACCCGCCTGCTGGACTTCAAGACAGTAAATCCTAACAAGTTCAAGTTCTTCGTGAATGGTACGTACGACGTATTATATATATATGTATATATATATATATATATACCCTTAAAGGGGAAATTAAGGAGCTAGTGATATTATAAAAGATGGGATCATATGTATATATATAATCCCCATTCTCCGCACGCGCGGGCGCAGGGAGAAGAGGGCTGTCGGGGGAGGAGACCTGCAGCTGGGGAGCTACAACGCAGCTGTGCAGAGCTCGCTGCCAGAGGAGTACCAGTACTACAAGCCCGGGAGGAGACGTTCGAGTCGTCCCACGAGTCTTCCGCGCGGCCTTCCCAAGAGGCTTCGCTTGGGAATGCTGGCGTCTACTCCGGCCCGCCCGTGATAACCTTCAAGTTCAGGCACTGGGTTTCATGGAAGGACCCTACAAACGCCATGCTCCCACCGTGAACGAGTCGAGTTCTCCGGCGTGGCCGTCCTCAAGGCAAACTCTACCTACCTGCAGCATTTCCTCATCTCCTCATCTCTCTCTGCATCGATCCATCGGACTACTATATATACTGCTGTAGTAATAATAACGAAGCAGTCGTCTCTTTGGAACAATATGTCTGCAGGTGGACGAGCAACTGAGGGCTGAGGACGTTGAGATCTACTACGATCCAGGGGAGCTGTTCGGCGGCCTTCTCAAGGGGCCTCCTCTTGATCATGTTGCCGCTCCTGCTACGGGTACTGTTGGGAACGCGTCCATTGCGCAGGTCCTGTCCTTTCTTCAACAGCGGCTGAGAGCGACGTTTGCTTAAACAACAAGGAACCTTAGCCACAGATTGATCTGTTCATCATTTTTGTGGTGTTGCTTTCTTAATTTATTTCGGCTATGGATAAGTTTCTTATAAAGTCAACTCGATTTGTCGTGTAGGGCTGTTCTCATCATCCAAATCTTTTAGCAAAATCGAGACTTCTTCAATCTTCGAGACATGTTGCAATCTTAATTCTTGTCGTGTTCCGTAATAACTAAATTAATAATGTGGTTTACAATAACCTTGAAACTTTTTCGAGGGGAGAAGATTCGATATCTCCATAGATGGGTACTTGTATGAGATAATGATATGAAGGTGGTCAAAAAGTTTTATGTATCGGGGAGAATGAGTCGAAATGAGACTACTATCCTACTTGCAACTCACGGTTTATTGGGTAGAAATCCATATATTACCAGACACTTTCTTACGCAACAAAGTGAAAACATCCTTTGCTCAATAAATGGGTCAGTTCGTAAAGTCATTCTTGTACATTAAAATTGATCTAAACCTTGAACCCCCCCCCCCCCCAGATTTGATAAATGAGTTAACAATCCCTGGTTATTTTATCGGGGGATTGTTTAACCCAAAAACCTTTATTTTGGCTCAAAATTTTTTTTCATGGGTAAGAATCCGATTAAGTTATCTAAGTCTTTGACTTGGTTAGGTTATCTACCCTTTAAACCCCCTTTAACCACATTTCCATCCAATTCACATTGGTTAAGGAAATTAGGTCCCAAATATAAAAAAGTTTAACTGTCTTTTGCCCTCATTTAACCCCACTTTTACCTGCTACCAAAGCAGAGAAGATTTATAAACAAATTTTAGTAATTTTTGTTGCACCTCAAAGTACCTCCAATAAGTGAACCAGCAAAATAATTAGACATAGATTGTACACAATGATATGTAACAAGTATTACTATAAATCTTTTATTTAGAAGAGCGGACCATATTTTTTATTTCTTTTAGTAAATACCTCCGAACGTCTAACAGATCAAAGTCTAAAATAGTCGATCGATTTTTTTTGTGTCAATCGATCATTTCTATCAAGATAATGTTCAGATCACATGATCTATTTGAACTCTAAAGTGAAATCATAATTGGACGACCGACTTGATATTTTGATCGTTGATAGGTACGATATTAACTTATATATTATACCGTATCACGGAGAATATGATACGGCCGATCCGCGCAGTACGACCAATCTTTTTGAAACACCGATAAAATAATATCAAGATATAAATCAACTCTCTCATTGAAGATTGATTCTTTGATTTGCTGACAAATTACCAGAACTGATCCTTTAAAGTGATAGAAAGTCAGTTCAATCTTGAACCTTTGGATGAAATTGAATAAACATAAATTAAGATATTTAGATTGAACTATTTAGACATTTAAAATTATATTTAGAAAAATGCAGTGGCTCCGAAATCTTGAAAAGTATAAGTTCAATTATTATAACTTCAGGAAAGGGCATAAACACATTTTCAGAAACAGAGGGTATTATATCTAAGTAAAGATCAAGTGATGGACTAAAGATAAAATCTTTAACCCTTCGGTTATGGATTAAGCTAACTTAGCCCCCAAGATATAGGAAAGAGGCATCTTAGAACTTGTGAATACTATGGAACTACCTCAACATGCTAGAATTAACCTTTGGGTTATTAATGTAAAAGGTAACTTAGCTTTTAAAGTAACAATAAGGAAAGGGTTACCTTGTAACTTGTGCACCTTATCATTAAAGATGAGTTGGCGATAGAACCAGCTCCAGCACATGCTAGAATCGGCTCCAGAGTTATGGACAGGCCCTTCTACATACAATTACAAACAGCCCTAGGTGCTCTCCTTCAACTTCCCAAGGCGATTAAGAGAAGAAGAAAAAGGGAGCTCTCCAGCCCTCAAGAGCTATGCATCTTCTGAATTGAGAATGGTACTTCTAAAAGCAAACCAAATTATGAATTGGATATTCTCTTTATATCCTGGTTATTTGTTCTCTCAATCAAGTTGACCAATTCTCATTTAACTTGTTATGTATATCAGCTTGCTCAGGAGATACCATGAATATTCTTGCGTCTACTCCTTTGATATTACTCATGAATCTATGAATTTCATTCTAAGAGTTGAATTTTGTCCTTGAACTGTATTAAATATGGTTCTAATTATAAGAACGAGACTTCAAGAGCAAATCCAATAGTGGTCTGATCGAACTTAATATCCTGATCGATTGTATTTCCCAAAAATCTTGCCATTCACACTGACCGAATTTGACAATGGAATCAGTGGGTCGATTTTTCAAGAGTGGTCGACTTTTTCAATATTTTTGCTACGACCTACTTGATTGACTGGTCAACCAAATCATAAATATTTAGTCGACCGATGGTTGATCTCACTCAAATTTAGTTGATCCTTAATTTCTAACTGTCCTTGTTCTAAATTTCTAACTGTCCTTGTCTATCTTTAATTAAGACATATTTGAAACTATTTTACAACCTTGCACCGTCGTAATCCTTGAAATTTCTTTTCATAGAAATCTGAATTATATTTGAATTTTCTTGCTATTTACACTTGTCAACAAATATGAATATTGAATTTTAGTGAATATATGTCTATGTAATAGGGACCCAATCTAGTCATGGTAGAGCACACTAATGTTCTAATTAAATGCCGCAGAAAATAGTGATCACGTATATGACATAGCACCACTACAAATTAGTTTACAATTTATACTCAATTGACAATTCCACTTAGCCAATTATTTGATATATAAAATGAAATCTCTAAATATTTTACTGATATATTCTGCTGAAATACTTGACAATGGCCAACCTACTAAAATGGGATTGTTCGAAACATTTAATAAGTTGATTCATAATAATGAGGTTAATTTTTTCCTTCATATTCAACTATAATTGACCCTGAATCTAGAGCTGCTTTATATTCCAGTCCGGTTCCAACAATACACTTCTTGGACCAAGAAACTCAAATATAAGGAAATGATTCAGTTCTAGAGCCAAAGATTGTAAATTAGATTTCGAGTTGTGAATAAAAAGAGAATGTAGATAAATTAAATGGAAAGAAAAAAAATATCAACGATATATGATTCTAATATGTCAAGTCCTATTGGACATAATTTATTTCCATCATAGAGTTTGCTGTTCTAGCTAATTCTCCACCATTTCTAAGTGTGATTTCTATATTATGCGTAGCCGTGAGTAAGGATATATCGGTTGAAGTAGATTCTTTTTTTTTGTTATAAAAAAAATCCACCTTGTCAAAGTAAGGAACCATGGCATATATGTTTGGAATAAATTCCATTTTAAGAGATTTGAAAGAGCACTATCTCATTGGATTCTCAATAAATTCTTCAATTTCTTGGGAAACAGATGAATAATCATTTGATCTTATAATATAAGATAAAAACGAAGAATCAACTTATGTATTAGAGTCGATCCACTAATTAAATATTGAGCAATAGTGTAGCATCAAATCCCAAATTATATTGTCAAGAGAAATACAAAATGCTATGTAAATATATTCATTATGTATTTTCACCAATTGTATTGTTCCTTGTGGATTCCTGATTCCGTTGCTACCGCAGCGTCTTGCACAATGGATTAGATGATATAGATATCTCTTCGACACAACATTGGTCATCAAAAAGATATCAGACTGGATCCATATTTTAACCAAGTGCTTTCTCTTTTTTTTATATTGGTAGAACTTTTTTACTATACTATATGATTATAAATCTTAAGTTGAAAAGATATACAATATTATTATAATTATAAATAAATATAATAAATTAAACCTACAGTATACCAACGACCTACCTTATTTCCCCTATGTGGGAGAAAAAAAATCGAAGAGGCCGCGAATATAGGAAGAACAATAATTATTGTTAACCAAGGAATGGTTAGTTTATTAAATCATTTAAAATTGTTCTTGTTTTCTTGATTTCCCAATCATGAGAGATACTTGTTCTTACTTGATTTTTAGCCATAAGAGATTAATCTGAACTATTTATTCTAACTGTAATAACGAAATACATTTCTATCATGATTAATACATGTAAATGACTCTGATTTGGTTTGTTTATAGAAGGTAAATCCTGTTGAGAACTCTGTACTCGTATTGGTATTTAATTAATTTTCAGGTTAATATCAAAATTAGGAAACAACAGGGAATGGATTGAGAGCTAAGATGTTCAACTGCCCCTTTTGACATCAAGAGTTTTAAAGAGACTTGTTTTAACTGTTGCCGGTCTTCCTTCCGTTGTGTAAATGAAATCTTTATAACTGGCCTGTAAAATACTTAGCCAATGAAAGCTTTGTATGTACTTTTATGAAGAGTATGATGTAAGAGATTTCTCCTATTACACCCGCTTGTTCTGATATTGTGATCATGCTTCCGTTTTGAGGGCATGTCATGACCTCCGCACGTGATATACGCATTAACATTGGATTAGTCTTTAAAGACCCTGATACCTCAATAAATAATAAGCGTAAATAATTGAGAATCATTAAACACTTTTTTTAAATAACATATATGAATAAATCGGGCAACTCCCGGAAAACCTTGTAAAATAATCGCAGAGCTGGACAGCACTTGGAGATGCAGGCCGCTGGCAGCGCTCATTTTCCCCAGTCACCGGGTCGGCGTGATTCATCCTCGAGTGCCCTTGTGAGCATCTCGGTGCAAAACTGGTCATCCGGCTTCAACCACAGGGCCTGATGAAAAGAACAAAACAAGATAGAATAGCCCATCTCAGTTCAAGAAAAACAAACGCGTTATTTAAAGACATAAAAGAATGTTAAGCTTATGTTGAAACTACTCTGCAGACTGTTATCAAGTACACCCCACAATCATCAAGGGCTCTAAACCATCCAGCATCTCTTAAGGACGAACCGAAATTAAATCAAGAAAAATCACATGCACCTTTGAGTACCTCTAAACTTTTTCCTTTTTTTGGTTCAGCTCAATGGCTAAGCCATTGGCCTTGTACAAAGGCAAGGCACCACCGAGAGGTCCTAAGTTCAATACCTAAGACCCCTCCCACCAACCCATGCCCCAGGCCTAGAAACCCTTCAAAATAAACCTTTTCAAATCCGCCCTTGGGGGAATAGAACCCACAACCTCCTGATGCACAGGCGTGCCCCACCAACCAGATTACTCCTCATGTGCACCTCTAAACCTAGATGCCCAGCTACTAAATTCATGAAGTCTGTCCTCGTTAATTTTTTAAGGTAATGTGTGCATTTGATCCTTTCTCATTAAATTATGATTCATGTACTTTGACAAGTGCACGACAGGAGAGATCATTTTACAGATTAGCACTTTATAGCCAAAGTTGAATATAAAGAATGCTGGAAACAAATAAGTATACTCAAAACGCTTGCTCAAGCAGAATACTTCTGAGGAAAAACAATTAACTGCATGAAGCTTTCGACAGATTTAATAGTTTTATTCATGAATAACTCCCAAAGAAGTAAGTCCATGTGAAACTCCCATTAAATATTTATCATGCAAAATCTCCAAGATGTGATGGCTAACTGGAGATGGGGTAACACACGTAACAGTAACATGTAAACACTCTGCAAAGGAAAATTTTACATGGCGTCTTCCTCCGTAATGACATTGAATTGGACAATATGCAGAAGGCCCTTCGTTGTTTGTTCAGGGGTAAAGTCATCATATAGGAAATAAAGAAAAGAGAGAGAAAAAAGGCTTCCAGGTGGAAGCCTTCATCTGACTCAATCCAAAATGACTTCCAAAATGAGGTACGACCACCTAGAGTAGCAGGAAGCTTAGCCTCGGCAAGAAAAACTTGTGAAACCAGAAACAAGTCTCATGTTATTCGATAGAAGTTTTAGGCTTCCTGGCAACAGAACTAACCATGACCATGTCATGCATTATAGGAGCGTAAATAATACAATGGGCATACAAAAAGCAATTAACCTTTACTTTCCAACAAGTATAGCATAAAAATGAAGGTACCTTATGGTAATAGGTGATTGCAGCATCAAAATTATCCTGAAAAGACAACTGTTCAGATCACCAATAATGACAAAGAACAGAACCAAACAAAGAAACTCCTGAAAAGATTCTGAGGAATGGAGCACAAATTGTACATTATTTGTATCTTAAATTTGTTGTGCTATACAGATAAAAGAGTGACGGAAGGAACCATTTGGAAGTCAACCACCATGCCCAGGAGGGTTCAGCAGACTGTGTAGAACTTCCCATAGATACAAACCTCAGTGGTTGCTCATCATAAAAGCCAACCAGTGAGGTCCTCTACCAAAGATGAGCCCTATTCTATGTAACAGAACGCTTGGAGAGAACTCCCTTCCTGAACAGCAACTCTCTGAAACCCTCTAATAATCATCTAAATAGAACCCCATGACCTGATACCAATCCTGTACACATGTTTTAAATCCATACTCTCAATGCCAAAGACTCCTAGCCATCCCTTCACCTGTCTGTGAGCAAGGTCTCTTTCTGCCTATTATGTTCCTTACAGTTCAACATGAAACTTGCTTTAAATCCTAAAATGAAACAAAATAGAAGGGGATGCCATTGCCTCAACAAGGATAATGAGTAAATAAGCAGGAAATGAATAAATAAAGGAATTTTAACGCATATTGGTAAACATGAATCCATATTAAAGTGGAATAATAAAATATGAAAGGTTACCTGCAGATGGTACGTGTAAGCCAGACCCACATAAGTGCTTAAACTTCGTGTAGAAAGTGCTAGGGCTTTCTCATAAAATGAGGTTGCTTCATTATATCTCCTAAACACATAAATTCAGGCTACTTAAAGTCTGCATATGGAAGAAAAATATCTTGCTACTAGAAGTGCAAGATCTCAATCAAGTGACTAGTGCTGTGAAGTTAATTGCATCATTCACAAACAACTGTAACAGATATGAATAAAAATATGTATAAAATCACTAGAACCACCCTCAGTAACATTATCAACATTTATTTCCTGGAAGAAGAATGTTAAACAAGCTTGCAACTTGTGAGTGACAAACAAGATTTAAACTTCAAGATAAAACTCCCAAATAACAAGATATAACTCGGAATAAAACAGGAAATATAGAGTATGAAACAAAGGATGCCTTTCTCTAAAAAAGATTCTCAAAAAGAAAAAAAAAAACAATAGCATCTAGTTGCTATTCAAAATTACTTGGATCCATGCAAAAGTTAAACTGCACTAGTTCCTGGACATTCTAGAAATTAGGAATACTTAAATGCAAAATTTAAACCATGAACAGGCATCCAACATTTTTATTTTATTTTAAGAATAAATGGAGGCAGTACAAGCAACTAAAGAAAGATCAATCCCATGCCCAAACAACTAGAAAACCAGAAAACCATGTTGCCACAAAAATTCTGCCACATTCGACAAGCCTATAAAAATGACAATGTTGGACAATGAAGGATCCCCCTAACTTCTTAAAAGATGACACAGACAAAGGACTTAATGGAGTGGAATCTACTTCCCTGCGAACAGACATTCCAACATTGACATTGTATAACATATGGTTAGCTACAACTTGGGATGTATAAAAGACACATGCAATAAGACAAAAAGAACAATAAGAAACATGCAATAAGACAAAAAGAACAATGCTATTCATGCAGCTCATTATTGATGTCTCGAGAGGTATAAGATTCTCACAGGCAATATAGGCCTCGAAAGTAATAAAATTACCTCAAGACATTAACTGTAAGGGTCTATGAGTTTGTAAGGTCATTGTGCACGAGACAAGAGTCAACAATGTCTCTAAAGGAGGACCTATCCAAACTCCAAAGTCCAGAAGGCACAAACAAGGCAGAGAATAGCAGAGTAAAATGTAAGATAAATTACATAGTCGGCATAATCGTCCATGTCAAACACCAGAAAAATACAAAGGAGGACGTACTTTAGTTTTCTTATGCATGTGCGTGATTTACCAAAGTTGGTTCCCACATTTCACTGAGAGATGACGGAATAAGAGCCAAAGTCTTCTCAAACCATTTGACAGCTTTCTGATACCTAGAAACATTGTACAATGGGTCCAAATGAAAATCTATAGAGAATAAAGTGCACAAAAAGTTTACAATTGAGACAAACTTAAGAAAAGGATCCAAAATCAAATTGCCAGAGGATTGCAAAAATAAGCCAAATACTCTTCTGATTGATAATAAGCAGAAATGGCAAACTTGTAAGCATAGAATAGTATTTAAACTTTGTCTTTGGCACATAGGGACAGGTGAGCTAGTGCATAACAGCTGCCACTACATGTAACAGAATCTGTTCTTTCTTTCTTCAGTCCACAGAATTTGGAATGGCGATTGGATGAACTATATGAAATGGCTGATGCAAAACTGAACTAGAGATTGGCTAACTCAAGGCAATGAAAATATTCCTGAATTAGCTAAGGAAAACGGGAAAATATATATAAGTTTTAAATGATGCTTAAATCATAAATGGAATTATGCATTTCAATGTTTAGTGCATACAGCCCAAGGCTGGATAATTGGGTCGAAAAATTGTGGACCTCTGATACTTGAGACACCCATTTGTCAAATGTCATCCTGGACATACTTGTCAAACATAGCAATTATTTACAAATACATTTTGGCATTTCTTCGGATATACCCCAGAACACACTAATTACCCCATGCAAAAAGAGAGTGATAGTTTCCTGGCATATTCAGATGGTCTAGTGTTGTTGGATCCCCCATAAGATGCTGCATAGAGAAACATATAAATGGATGTGAACAAATGAGTGCATACATGTCCAAATATACACATGAAGATGGCTGGTTTAAAGTTTCAGACACATCCCCAAAATATATCCAGCTACGCACTTGACCACAGGACTGGAGTTTTGACCAATTTCTGATTCGCATTCGATAGGTCACCATTTCTCAGTATCTGAATCAGCCAATTATGTAACTACACAATTGCATCCTGTTTTCTAATGCTTCCAGAACACAAACATGAATCACATTCAAATAGCTTAATTTGTGATCATTTTGGCACAACGAATGATTAAAGGGAATGAAACTCGCAGCAAGTTGCAACATTAATTTCCTTACTCCTTGCTGTGATAAGCAACAACTCCAAGTCATTGTAGACAAGTGGATCAAAAGGGCATAAAGTCTTTGCCTGCATAAAAACTTGAGAAAAAAATCATTGTTAGATGTTCATTAATTGGCGTAATGTCTTAAATGCCACCTCACTGAGATTCAGAGAATAACAAACAATCACTTTCACTAAGAAGACTCGTATTGGCTAAAGTCTAAAACCAGCATCATTCATTGTAAGGGATGAGCTAGCATAGCTATTTCTGATTTTAATACACTAGAAGGCCAAACTAGGTACAATATATTAATAAATTGAGAGCAAATACAACAGAACAGGGGAATAGCCCCAAACAAACAGAAACTAAGGAGAATAAACAATAAAGAAAGGTTCTAATCAGGGGCAAGCTTGGTTTATCAAGATGCAGCACCCCCAAATGGCAATGCAGCTGCCTAAAAGAAGAAGCTCAACCTATATCACAACCATGAATAGCCAGGCTATCAGCAACTTAATTACCCCCCCCCCCCACAAAAAAAAAAACACACACACACCTGTGAAATTATCAGATGGAGAATATTCTTGAACATTACGAGTCCAGTGACAATGACAACTTTAATGAAGATGCCCACAGAATTCCTCTCTTTACAATGATCATTTGAAGGCAGTCGTTACAAGTAACATATGCATATTAATGACTCATTGCCGATGTCTCTTGAAATCCAGTCCAAACAGCACTTGAAGGACTATACTAACTTGATTAATGTAAGAGAATGTTCTCAACTCAAAATCTCTTGAATCTTATGTAGGACAATGATTTTGCAGGTATGAATTTCATTACGTGAGTGTAAAAAAGCACCTGTTCTGCAAGTCTGAAATTGTGGGTCCGCATGTATTCCATCCCAATGTAAAGCTTTGTTAAATGACACCTGGAATAAGAGAATAGCAAAATTTAACCTAGAAAATAGACCATAGTATCAAATTTTATCCCACATTATTCTCAAGCTATAAAACATTAAAAAGATCAATTTCATGTTCACTCATTCAACAGAGCAGAGCAGCATGCTTAAAAGTCAGGATCCTGGTTCATCCTCTAACTGATCCATAATATACTACGTAACACAGTCCAACCATTGTGAGGTATCAATCGCATTGGAGTCTGGACCACATCTGCATAATTGTGTCCTCAAAGGTGCCTCTCATGAGTTATGCATTAAGGCCTTGCATATATAAGCCAGTGTTGGAGGCGGAAGATAAATACTCACGGAAAAGACATTCTCTACCCCCCCCCCCCCCCCGCCCCAAATTTTTTTAAAAGGGAATTTTTAACGTCTCAGATCCCTCTCGGGGGGGGGGGGGGGGGGGGGGGGGACACGGCGTATCTGCCGTGACGTGTGTATGTACACACGTGCATTTAATGCGGGCGTGCCAGTCTATAAAAACATACAATTTTGAAATTCGCTTAATGCGGGTATTTACTCATCCATTTATTGGACAATATTTATTCCGCATTATTTCATCAAACGATTAGGGTATTGTGTGCTGGACCACTCCCGGATGACCACAGTCAACGTTTATTTACATCGAGAGTAACTCGAACACCTTTGATACTATGTCTTTAGCCTCGCTTTCTTCGTACACAACTTGACTGTATATCGACCCAGGAATAGAAGGTATTTTTGACAACATTTGCCCCACATGGGGATTTGTTTTTAATATTCCCTTTCAATCCAAATTTGGCTTGGTGAAGGGGGTACAAGTATGACATTTACACTTTGGACCCAACATTTTTGGGTATAATTGCAATTTACAAAAATACATGACAGAAATATATCATGGGAATATTTATTTTCTCATGATATACACTTTTCCTAAAACGTAGGACACATGACCTATTGGAGTTTATATATCACATTTTTACCCCAAGTTTACAATTTAGAAATGAAAAAGGGACTTTTTCATAAAAGTGCCTGGGGTTGAAGCCCATTATGGCACTGGCTTCTTCACCTGGAGCAGTCTTCTACCAGCAGCACTTCAGGGCTTGGAGAATCGCTTCAAGGTTTGGAGCACTTCAACCCTTGGAGAGCTTGGAGAGGGCTTTAAATGAGGAATCTCCAAATGGCCAATTGAAGGGCAAAGAGGAGGCTCCCAAGGACCAACCAATGGGCAAGGGAGAGGCTTCAAAAGACCAAGGCTAACACTTGGCCAATCCTTAGCAAGTAGGATCCCTTGACCACCAATCCATCCCTCCAAGTAGGATCCCCTCCCCTTTTATAGAGAATGGGTAGGGGGGATAGGATGGAGGCCGGAGGTACCCCCTCCAGTTTGGAAGGGGGGCAACCGGAGCACCCCCCCCACCTCTGGTTGGAGAGTTGGGGGGGGGGGGGGGGGGGGGGGGGGACATGGGCCCCTCCCTTTATATGAGGGGATCCCTCATGCCCACCTCCACCTATGCACAAAGAAGGGGGGCATTTTTGTGATTTTTCCTATTTCCAGGGGATTTTTCAAGGGTGAAGTCTTGAGGGTATTTTGTAAAAGGTAGGTTTTTCAAGGGTTTTTTTTTGCGTAATAATGGATTTGGTGGATTTTGGGAAATTGTTTGGTGGGATTTGGGAACTTGAGTGGATTTTGGATTTTCTGGAGTTGGTTTATTTGGGCAATTTCTGGATTTATTCCAAGGGTTTGATGGATTTTGGGTTTTTGGGACTTTGGGTATTTTGGGTTTTTGAAAGGTTTGGAATTTCTGGGGTTGGCCTTTTGAAGTTTTTTGGCTTTTTTTCTGGATTTTTTGGAGTTTGTGGGTTTTGGCTTTTTCTGGAGTTCTAGAGTTTTGTGGGGGTTTTTGGGTTTGGTTGGGTTATTTCCCTTTAACCCATACAGGCACGGTTTTGTACATCTATCCGTGGAAAATTGGCTTTAATGGTGAAAATAAATCTGTGTTAATTTTCACAGATAAATAATTTGTACAGCCAACAGCCAGTAACTTCTCTCGGTATCTGATAGGGAAGTAATCTATTCATTCTTACCTCAGCACCCAGATACAGTGGTAGCTCCCTACTGTGGCCTGTGGGAGCTTCAAACACCAACACAAATAACCTTTCCTCTGGGTAGCACTCCTACCTGGCTTGCAACTAGGCCATTACAGTGTCATTCTTCATTTTAAAGGCTTGTTGCTCCGTTATTGTGACTATAACATAGCCGGGATCATTTTCACCAAATAATGTTGAACAAATGGGAGTCTCGGCGCCGTTTCACTGGGAAATTGGTGTGTCTCAATTCCACAACTATGGAGGAGCATTTTGCTGACACCCAATAGGAGGATTCTAAGAAAACCAATTGCAAGAAACATTACTACTGTTTTCTATTGTACTTTATAATGTTTTCATCTCAGTAAATGAGCCTAAAACTTACTGGCTCCTCACCCCAACCCCTGCCTCTCTCACCCTCGCCATGGCTTGCTTCTCTCACCCACCCCCCCACCACATGCATATGAACCCCCCCCCCCCCTTCCCACCTCTTTCAACCCCCCACATCTGCCACCACCACCCACATTGCCCTCAACTTGGCAAATGGCCACTAGAGGTAGAGGCAGACATGACAGCACTCCAGGAGTAGCAGATGCAGGGTGAGGCGGTAGGAGTAGAGAATGGCGCTGGGCAGCTGGTGCAGGCAACCAGGTTACAGTTTCAATTTATTTTTAATATTTCATAAATAAATATGTGTTTTGTGAACGTGAATAGTACCACTAGTATTATAAAAGGAAAAAAGTATACATGAGAAGGGGGAAGCTCCCGAAAAACACCCCCAAACAAAGATGGCAAACCAGAGCCTGCCACGGGAGCAAAGAAAAGAAAGCCAGAAAACACCAACTCGCTACGCCCTCCTCCCAACCACACTCAACATAACTATATATTATCAGAAATGAAAATGGAGAAAACAGATGCCGACTGACTTCTCCTGTTTCTGTTTCCAAAAACTATCAGAAATCCATTTAAAATTCTGATAAGATGTCAGATGCTTATTGTTGGGTTTCCAAATCCATTAAAGAAATCAGAAATGAGTTGGATTAACAGATACCAGGTATCATTGACAGCCATAATTCCATGGCATAGCTCTAACCAGGTACCTCAATTTGAAAAATTATGACATAAATATTATAATCAAACAGACCTGATAGAATTAGACTTAATCATGTTCCAATATTTCTATTTATCTTTAAAAAAAGAAATATATTTTCTTGTTTCAAAAGAGTTTACCCAGGAAATAAGCGTGCAGCAGTACGGAGGGCAGCCAAAGCTTGATCATTCTCTTCTTGAGCAGAATATGCATTCCCATAGCCTATCCAAGCAGGCGGAAATGTTGCATCCAGATTCGTGGCCTTGCTGCGTGGTAGAAACACAAACAATTAGTGCCTTTGAAGGATGGTCGGTACTAGGACACTAAGAAGAAATCATAAAGCAGAAGTTACAAAGTCACCCAAGAGGTAAAGATGGTATGCTGTAAACAGTAAGGAAAGACCCAAATAAAGCTCAGCATATCAGAAAAAGTAAGCATGTGCCAAAGAGCTGCAGAACGTCTTGGTATGGGTTAGGAAAGACGAGAAATACTGAGAGAGGATGAATGGAGTGGTTTAGAATTTACTTGTAAGTTCTAGATTTAAGACCACAAGTTGGCAGGTCTTTCCAAATGAGCAATGCTCATCACCTGGCCAGCAGGGTAATAAAGCTGAGGTGGACGCTTGTAGCAATACTATTGGGCCACTTCACATCAACATGGGCATGATGTGGCAAAAAGCTGGTAGTGACAGCATCTGGGGACAGTGGCAAGCAGTGGCTGATGACCAGCATCCGACAACCGATTTTGGGCTGACAAATACTGGCTTCGCCTTCGACTAACAAATATTGACCTTTGATTGACAAATAACGGATTCTGGCTTGACAAATGGCAAGGGACTAGCAACAAATTTTTTATTGACAAATAATGGATTCCGACTGACAAATAGTAGCTTTTAACTGACAAGTACAAATAATGGAGTTTGTGACTAATACTAGATTTTGGCTGACAAATAGTGTCCTTTGACTAACATATACTGGAGTTTGGCTGACAAATAATGCCTTTCGGCTGACAAATAGTGGTGGTGTTTTTCTGAGAAACATGCATATAGATAGAAATTTTTTTATAAGTTCTCCCATGATTTTGTTTGTTTATTTGGACCAGGCCTATTCATGTAGGCTCATGTCCTTTGCCTCTCCCCATCAACATAAGGTGATGTTAATTACAACAATCACACAATTGATGAACCCTTATTAACCACCACATAGCGCCCTAATCCAAATAATTGGAAGGACTTAAAAAAAAAGTATGCTTGCTTGTAGATAGTTGCTTCTATCAACTAACTCGTTGTTTGTCCAAGCATTGTTCAGATGTGTAATTGGTTTTTATCACCCAGATGTTTGAACAATATGTTGTGCCTATTTAGCTTCCATCATATTGTTGTTCATCTTGTACTCATTTATCCGATTTATAGTATGTACACTGTATTCATTACCCAGAAATTGAGGTGTAATTGCCATTAACTAAAAAGTCAGTGTATTATCACAATTATCCTGAAAATTAGGACACAATCACAATTACCAGGAAATTAGTGTGTTACTATGATTATAAGTTCACAGGGTTAAAATCCATCTTTTCTGACATATAATATGCCAAAGCACATCAAATCATGAAAATTCAGGGTATTATTGCGATTATCCTGAAAGTTAGGTAGCATTGCAATTAATCTGAAGATCAGGGTATTGCTGTGATTACAGGTTAACAGGGATAGAATTCCCCTTTTTGACATGTAACATGCACAATGCAAATCAAATCAAGACTTAGAATTATACAACTAGAGGGTCTTGATTCAAATAATCAATTTTTAGGGTTTTTGCTGTAAATTCACTGCTACCCCTGCCTTGCGCAGCACTGCATGGGAGAGGAAAGTCCTCGCCATACCCCACTAATGGCACTCAAGCTCACGTAGTCTATGAGGTGATCTCGGATGGGAAAAGTACTACCCCGCACAAGCATACAGCCACGGCTTTGGCTATCTCCCGGTGATTCCCACACTTGTTCTTGCAGTGAGATATTACCCACTTAGACAACGGGACTAGGTGAATGTATTGAGGGCTAATCATGGTATAGACATCCCGGGATCTATCATGAACTCACCTAGGATAGCTTTTGGGTTTATAGGCTCAACGGTATAACAAATTGGTTGCTCATCCCCCGTTTGGTCTTGGGTACAGTCATGAACACCTCGACCTCCTCAAGAAGAACGGTCGCCTCAAATTTTGGGAAAAGGAAAGTATGGGTTTGTGGGTGCCAAAGCTCGATTAGGGCGGGTGATGCTATGCCAATCAAATGATATTTTGTGGTAGTTGTGGGCCGCTACCAACACACCCCCAATCCCCACTCTCTCAAAGAAAGGATCACATACATGGGTAAGGCTTTAATCATGGGTGCTATCCACGTAAGCTTAGAGTATCAGCACCAAATAAAAATTAAAAAAAATCTAAATCTTAAAAAATTTCCAAATCGCTCTTTCATGTTAGCCGTTTATTTGTAAATAAAAATTTCATTTTCAATATTAGAATCCCGTGTTTTAGGACATTCATCATCTTAATTGTCATTTGAATTCCATTTCTTTCTTGCATTGAAGAGTGCGGGGGAAATGTAAGACTTTCATCGCTCGTTTCATGCATTAGACTTAGCATTAGACAACCTCTGTTTGAAACTTGATTGTTGCATTCATATTTGTAAAGAGACTACTTAAGGGCATCACCCTTTAGATAATATAAAGATAAGGTGAGGGATTTCATCACCCTTTCCTTTGCCCAAAAATCACAAAAATTTTCCACAATTTAGGGGTGCTCTCCCAACTGAACCTCTTCCATTTTTTTTCCTTGCTTGAGATGTCTTTACTGAATTCCCCTTTCGTCATTCTCTTTTTCTTCCTCTTTTACCCTTTTTCTCTCTTATTTAGAGCAGCAAGCTTTGGACTATGCATGGGCCTTATCCTTACAACTTCTTCATTTAATTTCTTGTGTGTTTTGCAGGGAGGAGGTCCTCTTTATATAGAGGTCACGGTTCAGACATGGGCAGCCCCTCTTTCCCTCTTTTGAGTCACCCAGTGACATTCACCAGCGGAATTCATCCCCTCTCAATCCCTACCTTCTTTCTTTTTTAGAACCGTACCAGTGTCATACCAGTGAGAATTTTTCTCATTTCCTTCAAAACTGATCGATGTTAAGGACAGACCTGAGTTTTCTTTGTTTCTTTCTCCTTTGTCTCAATCCTTCTTCTTGCCTTCTTGTAGAAAGCTGTACCCTCTTTATATAGAGGAAAGGACAACAAAGGGGGCTATCTTTCTTACCTTATTTTGAATTCTCCGGTGAAATTCACGGTGGGGTTCATCCCTCTCACCCCCCACTCTCTTCCTTTTTAGAAACCTCACCAGTATCATACACCGGTGAGGATTATGTGATCTTATCTTCTAAAATTCGGATTTCAGGATCAAACCTGAGTTCTTCCTTGTTTTTCTTCCTTTTCTTGGCTTTTCTTGGTGCAAAAAGAGTCCCCTTGCTGGGCTGATCCTTCCTCCTTCGTTTCCCAAACTGTTCTCCTGATTTGCCTTGAATTTTGCCCTTGGATTCTTGAGTGCAAGGGAGAGCTATGCCCTCTTTTTTATAGAGGGAGAGGGAGCAGCAAGGGGACAGGAAGGGGTGGCTAGACCTCCTTTATTTTGAGTTCTCTTGGTGAAATGCACCGGTAAGATTTGGACTTGTTTTGAGCCATTTTACTTTTCTCATTTTGAACCTCCCCGGTGAAATTCACCGGTGGGGTTTCATCTCCCTTCATTCCTCACTTTCTTTCCTCTTTTAAGGATTCTTCTCACTTTTCATTCAAAATTCAAATTTCAAAAACAAACATGAGTTTACCCTTATTTTCTTCTTCTTCTTCTTGTCCCTTTTGGCGCAAAAAGAGTACCCTTGTTGGGGTGACCCTTTCTCCTCCTGTTCCCAAGCTTTCCTCCTTTCCTTGAGCTTTAGCCCTTTGTTCCTGGCTCCAAGTGAGAGCTATGCCCCTTTTTATGTAGAGGGAAAGGGGACAGCAAGGAGGCAAGGTGGAGGTGGCGCTCCCTTCCTTTAGAATCCTCCCAGTGAACTGTATCAGGAGAACTTGGCTTCCCCCTCTTGGTTTCTTGTTGGGTCATTTGTTTCCTTCTTTGAGACCTTACAGGTAAATTTGCTGAGGTGGTTTCATATCCCTTTTTCTTCCTCTATCCAGAGCATAGGCTGCCCCGAATGTCCTTGTTTTAAACCTCACCGATGAAATGTTCTGAATCCCCTTGGCATCGTACAATAGGGATTGGCCAAAACATTTCACATTTTAAACTTTGTTAGTGTCACACGCTGGTGAAGATTTTAAATGGCCACGCAGAGTGTTGTCCAGGAACTTTCCCTATTTCTCATGTCTCCAGTGTTGCACACTAGCGAAAATTTAAAATGGCTGTGAGGCAATAATGGCAAGCCAAAACTTTTCTTATTTTGAATCTCGCCAGTGCTGTGTATAAGTAAGAATTGAAGATGGTTATGCAATGATAATGGCAGGCCAAAACTTTCCTTATTTTGAATCTAAAAAAATTTCCTTATTTAGACTCCAAAAAACTTCCCTTATTTGGACTCAAAACTTTCCTTATTTTGAATTCTGCCGATGCCATGCACCAGACTACCAGAGAGGGTTAAAATGGGCAAGTTGTGACGGCTGCCTAGACTTTCCTTGTTTTAAGGTCGATGCATTTTACAAGGAGGATTTAAAATGGCCAACACTGGAGGTGGTGACCAGACTTTCCATTTTTGGAGTCCTCCCAATACATTTTATCGGGAGGATTCAAAAATGGGCAGTCATGGTGAGAGCACCCAGACCTTCTATTTCTGAAGGCTTACGGGTATGTTTTAGTCGGAGGATTTGAAATGGACAGGTTGTGGAGGTTTCCCATACCTTCCACTTTTGGAGTCCTGTCAATGTATTTTACCGGGAGGATTTGAAATGGCCGGTAATGGTGAGGGCTCCCAAACCTTCTATTTTTGAAGTCTTACCAGTACATTTCACTGGGAGGACTAAAAAAAAGGTACTCATGATGAGGGCGCCCAATTCTGCTGTGCTTTGAATCCTCCCGATGCATAGCACCGGGGGATTTCAAACATGGAAGGCCTCTCTCCCTGTTGCGCCCTCCCCTTCCCTATTTTTCTCTCTCCCTTTTTTGCTCTTTCTCTCTATAAAAGCAGGCCGCCACCTCTCTTCTTCTCCCTCACCATTGGGCATAGCAACCAGTGAGAAGAGGCCCCTTGGTGAGCATCCCCCAAGGGAGGGTGGCCAGAGCTAGGAGGGGTTTTTTGGACTGTCTTAAGCAGGGGCATAGATATTCCATGTAGATTTTCCCCCTTTTTATGCAATGGGATATTTATGTTCGTGCATGAGTGTACCCTCCCCCTTTTTATTGCAATTTATACATTACAAAAGAGACAATTTTAAGGGGTTCAATAGGTGGCTAACAAATACCACTTTGGTTGACAAGTATTGGTCAAGGTCACCGCCACAGCACACCACGCAGGCATGATGTTGACCAATATTGTCCACCTCATCATTGCTCCCTGGCCAGCCAGGCAGCAAGTCATTCTCTTTCAAATTTTAAAGTAATTAGAATGTCTACCCACACATCTGAATAAAGGCACTTTTCATTTTCATGATCATTAGGTCTTGAAAGAAATTCATCAAAGTCTTGATATGATTGTTTCCCACTATTTTTTTTTGTATAATGCCTGGAAGTGTAGAAGCTATTAATTGACTGATTCACAAGTAACAACCGTAGAACAGCATAGTGAAACTCATTAAACTCATGAGCCTCAAGATTTAGTTCCAAGGGGATACTTTAATATTCCTAGTGCCTACAGAAATGTCACATCCCAATTAGAGCAATACATAGTGAAATATGATGGTGTTTAGACACTACATTATGAACAAAACTTTGCCAACTAGAAGGCTATGGAGGATGGAAAGAGAAGATCAAATGATGTGGGCAAGATCTGTTGAACTTTATCAAGGGGAAGAACATTGGATAGAGAACTCGAAGCCACATGCATCGATGTGACCAGCTTGGAGACACATTAGCAGTAATATTGCTTTCTAAAAATGTTCCTCATACATCTTGTTGAAGCCCCGAACTCAAACCCCAAATCTAGGTATTTAGTTGAGGAATTCGCAACATATATAGATGTGAAACTTCTATGGATTTCTAATATAAGACTAAACCACAACACCCCCCTCATGCCGACCAACCGGTTTGGGGCACAACACGGCTAGGGACAAATATCCACATATAGAGAGGCAATCCAATGGGAAAACCACTCTGATACCATATTAAAGGCACAAATTCTAACCCAAAACTTAGACACTAAACTGAGGAAATCCTTTACATATATAGAGGTGAAACTCCCATGGATTTCCAATATGGACTAAACTACAACCCCGCCCCTCCCCCACCCCAGTGCCAAACTGGTTTGCAATGCAGGTAGGGACAAGTGTCCACATACGACGATCCAATGGGTAAACCCATTCTAATACCATATTAAAGGGATGAACTCTAACCCAAAACCTAGACAGTAAGTTGAAAGAATCCTCTACATATATAGAGGTACAACTCCCATAGATTTCCAGTATGAGATTAAACCACAACACATCCAACTTTGAAACAGCCTTCTAACTCAGTTTTGAGAAGATCCCTCATTAGAAAACAAGCCTCTTAAGGACAAGTTTTGTAATGTCTCGGATCTTCTGGGTCCTCGTTGTCGGCTTGGTGCATTGGTTAGGGTTCCAATGGGACTAGGGTAGAGGCAAGACATGACTTCAAACCCAGAGTTAGAGTATCTTTGGGCATATTTGGCAGATGCATAGATGCGTCACCCCGATATGATGCGTTCTGAATGTATCAGTTTAGGGCAACACATTTAGGTTGTTTGTTTATATTGAGTTAGGGATGTTAGGGTGATCTGGCTGAGGTGTGAAACCCCTATCAAGTAATTGCATTTGGGCGGCAAGATGAATTTCAATAGTACGCTAGTCAACTGTCAGACGCCTAGCTTGAAGCGCCAAGGGGAAGTCTACATGGCCAAAAACGCATCTGGTCAGACTAACGCATCTACTAGCGTGATGGTTAGCCTTGTCAGGTGTCAGTATTACGAACCAAGTGTCAAACTAGCCTATCAGATGAAGGCATCATGGCAGGTGACGCATTTTGAACGTGTCAGTCTCCATTGACGTGTTTTCAACAAGACATGTCAATCTCTATTGATACATTAAGGCTATTGGGCCTTTAAATAGGGAACCCCCACCCTCCACCCTCTGACCTCTACCCCCTTCTTCCTCATTTTCCCTCTCACCCTAGCTTTGCCCTCTTCCTCTCCCTCTAACAACCGATTGTGGGTGGTGGACGAGGGCGATGACATCGTGTTGCTTGTCACAAAGCAACGGTGGTAGTAGACGAGGCAGTGTCGACGATGAGGAGATGGCTAACTTATTTGGAGGTAGGGTGACGTCCCCCATTTCTCCTTACCGGATTCTTGTGTTCCCCCTTGCTAGGATCATGCTTAGACCAGAGATTTAGGGTTATTGTTTGGTACAAGGGGTGGATGGATCTCCATGTGAAAGGGTTTCACCCTAATTTCTTGCAATGTGGGTGTGTGTGCATGTTTGTAGGGTGTTTTCCCCCCTTCTTTTTCCCTTTGTTTTCCACCGAGATTTGGGTGATTTGATGGTTGGATTTGGGACTTCCAAAGGAGCAAGAGATTTGTCCGGACCCTATGCATGAATGCGTCAACCTGGCGTGACGCGTCTTGAATGCGTCACCCCAACCTGTTGTGGTCATGTGTGATTTTTCAAAAATAGTTATTAAAGTTTAGAAGCATCAATAGTGTGTGACACATTCTAGAAGCGTCATCCAGGGATGATGTGTTTTGGTATCTTTTCCGAGGTGTCTTCCTGTGATTAGTCCTATGGTGTCAATAACCCTAACGCATTCTTGGGGGTTCAACAAGTGGGCTCAACCTTGTCTCCCCAACGTTCTTAGGAGGTACTACTTTGGAGGTTTTCCAGAGTTGACTATTAATGTGTCATAGGCCCTTGACGTACTCTAAAGGCATCAACCAAGACTGATGTGTTCTTGAGCTATTTTCCAACAATTTTCCGTGCACTCTGAGTTCAGCAGTGGTCAGTGCTACATTCGTAGCATGACGCTATGCCAATTAGGTACCCCTATGCTACTAGCACATTACAACTGAGTGATAGAACAAGGATTTTGATCCCTATATCCAAGGCATGACTAGAGTTTGGAGCCATTTTCCAAGACGTCTTTTGCAGGTCACTTGTGTGCACAGATAGTTGGGGGAGAGGATACAGTATGGGAGTTGCGGAGACACGGTTCCAACTAGTCACATCTTTCTCACAAGCCTCACTCTACAAGGTTCTAAAGCCTGGTAGGGGTGGTTAGGTGTGGGACGACAGTTAGTTGTGTTAGAATCTCACATGCTACACTCCGAGTGGAAGGTGGTTAGGTGTGGGGTGTTTGTCAGGAGGTGAGATGCCAATGGGTGCCTGATTACGAGATTAGTGGTTGTTTCTTGCCTTTGTGGCTAGTGTTTCTCTGACTGGACCGAAGGTTGACTACCGCAGATTGACTAGACACGGTCCGAGTGTAGCACCAAATTCATTCTTCTCTGTAAGTGTGTGTGTGTGTAGTTTACATGACATTCTACTGGTTTACTGTTTGTCGTCGTGGTTAGCATAGCCTTTAGTTCTGTTAATTTAATTTCACTGTTGTTATCATTATAATTGCTATTTTGTCTTTCGTACGTTGTTTTGGCCTAGGTGGCGAGATCAGAGAACCCCTTACTAAGCCTATGACTGTATGAGGCTCATCTCCTACTTTTGCATGTGAGGGCTCAAGAGCACAGCCCCCATCTCGAATAGGGCAATAGAGTGCAGAGGCATCTTCCTGTGCACCAACAGTTTTGCCCCTCAAGGATATTGTACTTTATATTTGTTTGTACTATAAGTTGGAACATCCGTACAATGTAAATAATGTAATTTAATTTCTATTACAGTTATTTCAGTTTTTTGTTCATCTCACTAAACTAGTAAATTAACCTTCCAAGTCTTCGGACTCATGAGCGGTGGAATGAAGTACGGGTCCCTAATGGGTCGCGGATCCTGGATTGCTACAGTTTCCTAACCTCTATGAACTTACTTTCTTACCAAACAATCAGTAGACAATGCCAAGGTTCACATTAGGACCTTACATTTTATAGAAACTTTCATGATCATGAAGCTGATGAGTTTATTCAACTCATCTCAATCCTACTGCAACAGGAAGTGAATACAAAGCAAAATACAAGTGAAAAAGGGGTGTGGGGTGGGAGAAGAAAAGCTTATTCTCTGTCAAGTCAGAAAGCAGGAAGGCATAAAGTTTATTGGAACAAAATCTGCATATAAAAATCAGAATTTTCATGACGAAGACAGCTTGGCAAAGACTATCAACCTATAATCAACTGTGCGGTTTCAAATTCAAGATCCAAGTAACTGTATTTTCTCTGGATGCTTCCAGAAAAATATAGACCATCTATTCGTTACTTGTGGGATTGTTGACTCAGTGTGGAAACAATTCTTCAAACTGATGGAAGTACCTTGGACAAAATGTAATCACAATGGGCAGTCTTCCACAAAATGGGGGAACTTGAATCCAACAGAGCAAGATCAAGAGATATGGGAAGTGTGTCTACCAGCTCGTCTGTGGGCAATCTTGAAGGAAAGCAACAATAGAATTTTCAAAGGGGAATTCCAACAACCTATGGAAGTAATTAGAAAGCAATACAAATCACAAAAGAGTGGTATACCTGCACTGGTAGCACTACTAGGGAGTCTATTTGTCTCACAGAAGTGTACAGGTGGAGAAGGATTACTATGTAACTGGTGTTGAGGATTCTTTTTTCTTTGGTAGGCCTCATTTACTATTTTTCATGTACTGGATTTCAGTGGCCTCTATCATCTTGATAGAGCTCTTTCTTGTACTTTCCATTATCTTTTCTGTTAATGAACAGAGGCCTTTGGTCACCTTCAAAAAGGAAATACTAGAAGTCTAGAACTACCAAGACATGCAAGCTACCACATAGCAAAAAAGAAAGAACTGTAATATCACTGCAAATGAACCTCATTGCAAAAGAAGATAGAATCATATGATTATGAAAGAAAGTAACAAAAAAGAAATCATTTATTCAAAAAAGATTTTAACATAGTACACATGTTGTAATGCATGAGAGAACTTCAGTGAGATCTGACAGAAACAACTCAGAGAGATGTAATCAAATTGTAAAAGGTTTGGACTATTACCTGAAATACCTCCGTGCTTGGTCATATTTCTTGATGCAGTGATAGTAACAACCAACAGCGAACCATGACAAAGCTCTAAATCAAATTCATTTAGTCCATCATAATCTTTTATAGTCTAAAAGATAATAATCCTTTTTCCTATATCAGTGAGATAGTGACCAGGATTTCACTCAGAAATGTAATGAAGGTCTCGAAAAAAAGGATTGTACAGGAACAAGTTTGGTCTTAAAATCATGCCCACAGGTGGGTCCAAGCTGAGATTAATAAATGACATGGGTCAGACCTGAATTCATTTGGCCCAGCAAATCCATATGTATAATCTGCATATATAAAATACTGCGCCACATAGTTACATCACTGCTAAACCTTCACACGGAGGATCTGGGTTTAAAGTCGTTCTGGTTCTTTCTTTTTTCAATCAAACGACTATTTACATTTAAAATGGGGCAGGCCATGCTACAGCTTTGATGGACATGCCTAGCATGACTATAATGTTGGATTTTTTCACATTACTTTGAGTATATGTAAACATTTTTTAACTTATTAAAGGTTGAACTGTCTGATGGGAAACCTGAATGGTTTATCCATTCATCTGCAACAATTCGATTGTGTTGTTTGATGTCTTGATTTTGCTTTAAAGAGATCTCCTTTCACTAATACTTTGTTTCATCTCATCTATATGACCCTCCAGTTTAATAAAGCACGGCCTGTCCCATTTAAAATCATGCTAGGCCTCTCATTCTGATCATTCTATTGGTTTTAGACCCAAACTGACCAGGATAAAATAAAGCCATAAACATAGGTTGAACACTTGAACTAGCTTTAACAACTATAGACAAGCTTCAACTAGCTTTGAACAGACCATAAAACAATCAACCAGACTAAATCCAGAGTCTGGACCAAGAAGAATTTGTGGAATATCTTCAGATCTTTAAACCAGTCACTAATAATGTAATGAACATTTAAAACAATAACCAGCAGGCTTAGGCCTGAACCAGCACATAATGACCTGAAATCAGATAAAACTAGCTGCATATTCCAGTTTAACTTTTAGGAAGCCCCAATATCTGTCTATTGTATAAAAACTCCCTGTTAAAGGCCTGAACTCTAACCCAAAACCTAGGCATTTAGTTGAGATAATTCTCTACATATATAGAGATGAAACACCCACAGATTTCCAATATGGGACCAATAACACCCCCCTCCCCCACACCGAACCAACCAGTTTGGGGCGCAACACAGGTAGGGACAAGTGTCCACACAAGACCCGAACTCTAACCCAAAACCTAGGTGTTGGGTTCTACATATATAGGGGTGGAACTCCCATGAATTTTCAATATGGGACTAAACCACAACACACCCCTCTCATGCTGAACCAACCGATTTGGGGCGCAACACAAGTAGGAACAAGTGTCCACACATGGAGAGAAGATCCAATGGGTAAATGTGCTCTGATACCATGTTAAAGGCCCAAACTCTAACCCAAAATGTAGACATTTAGTTGAGGGAATCGTCTATATATATAGAGATGAAACACCCATGGAATTTCAATATAAGATTAAACCATGGTTTGCCGAGTCGGAATCGGAAGGCGAATCGGTTGCTCCTGATTCGCTCCGATTCCCCCCGAATCGGTCCGAATCGGACCGATTCGCATGGGTATATTATATATAATATATATAATATGATATATATATTGCAGATATATTATATGTATTACATATATGATATAATATTATATATATATTTATATTATATATAAAGGGAATCGGGGCGAATCAGGCGAATCAGGGATCGGGTTTCCCTGATCCGCTCCGATTCGGGGGAATCGGGCCGATTCGCCCCGCCATGACAAACCATGGATTAAACAACACCACCCCCCCTCGGGCCAAACCAACCAGTTTGAGGTGCAACACAGGTAGGGACAAGTGTCCACACATGGAGAGAAGATTTAATATTGGATTAGGCCTTCCAACTCAAAACCTTAAGGTGATGAGTGGAGAGGGCACCACTATTATAAGCACAATAAATATTTTCTTCCTTTCTAATGTGAGACTATTCTAACATGCCCCTCAAGTGCAGGAGAATTTTAGGCTCTATCACATGGACTATATACACAGGGGGTGCAGCCCGGATCATACCTTGGGCTTTGATACCATGCTAAAGGCCCGAACTCTAACCCAAAACCTATGTATTTAGTCAAGGGAATCCTCTGCATATATAGAGATGAAACACCCAAGATTTCCAATATAGGACTGAACAACACCACTCCCAATTTCCAACATCATCTAGAAACACTTCAGGAAACACTCTAGACATCTCATAAGAACTCATCAGAAAAGGTGTTTGTAGTGGTAGTGAGAGATTTTGGAGAATTCTTACAGAATAGACAGATCAAGGAGTTTTTTCTCTGAAACTGGCATGGTTACAAGGGCCCTTTTTCCCCAAAAAAACCTTGTATACCCAATTTATAAGACCATGATATGACCAAGAAAAAAGAATGTACCTCTGAGGATAATCTTTCACCAAATCACATGCCATAATGTAGAGATCATTTGAACGTCCAAGCTCCAAAGCAGCTGCCAAGTGAACTAACGTACATTTTAAATGGAAGGGATCTCTTTCTAGTAACCTTCAAGAAAAGTAGTACATGAAGATCAACACCCAAATGAACATCAGTGCCTTCTTTAAGAAAACATTTACCAACTTACATGGAAGTAAGTTCAAAACACTTGTGATGCTCTCCACATTGATGGTAATACTCAGCTTTACATGTCAACAAGTCTGTATTGTTCCTTAATGTGCTAGAAAATGCTGGATTTGTGGAGCTAATACTACACTTTTCATTTTCTAGCTCCCTGAATTTTGCTTCTACAGCATCTTCCTTATCATACTGAAAAATTAAAGGAGATAAGCCATTTAGCAGCCACACTGCCTATTCCAGGAAGGAGAAGAAAGATTTATATATTTCAACCTAACATGCAACTAAACAACCAGTAGCACCTTTCATTCAAACAGTCTGAAGAATTTTACCTTCTTCAATAAGCATGAATAAAATGTTGATAGCCATCCATCTTCTGGAGCAAATTGTAATGATGATAATAGACTTGACTCTGAGATGGATTATGGAAAAAAAAATCGTATCAAGTCTTTAACTCTTTTAAACATCAGTTTATTGTGCCACATATAGCATTTACAACACAGGAGAAGCCATCTAAATGAGGGATGCTACGTGCCACTCTTTTGCCCACCTTATCTGCCACACCCATTCCCCAAGATCAGTGTGGCAAAAAGAGTGGCACCCTTCTGCATCTAATATTAATGCGGTAGGATGTACATGAGATTTGTGTAGCCATTGACTTCTAGACTTAGTGAAGATAATAGAGACAACCAAGAAGGATAAAGATCAACTCAACACCAGAAGTAACAGTTAAATAAGCAAGCCATGAATCTTCTTGTTACCTTCCTCGCAGCTTAGCATATAATTGTTGATCAAACTTTCCAAAGCCTGAAACAGATGGCACAACACAATTATAATACACAATACAGAAAGTTATACAAGTAACCTACGTTCACAGAATTAAAAAAAATCAAACAAAATGCTCAAGAAATGGAGGAAAGAAGCTATAATGGCTATCCAGCAATGAGAAGAGCATGTAACATCCCAAGAAAGATCATTAATTCCAGGGGTATGTTACACAGAGAGGAGTGGACACCTAGCACTACATTATAAACAAAATCAGAATGCCATATGTTTTATATAGTTATTTATTACAATATGACACAAATTGGAGTATAGACTAAAAAAGTACCTTACCTCATAGCAAAAGGGATCTGCTTTGACAGCTGCTTTGTACCTTTAGACATAAAATACAGCAATTATAAAAAAGAACACCCAAGTAAAAGTTTCACTAAAAGTCTAAAACAACATTAAAGTATGACAAATTCAAAAGACTCATCAACCATGACAAGTTATCAGGTGATGAAAATTCAGTTTCTAAGATTACAAGATTGTCTGCAGAATCTGAGAGGAATCCAGAAGTTTAACAGAGAAAAGATACTTCTAAAATTACATGACTGTATAAGTTTTTACTAATGAAAGTTCAAAACAACAAACTCTAAGCTGGGTGTTCCATAAAAGCTTTCTTTCATGCTGAAATGATAGATATTACAGCAACACTTCCCAGTTTGACCATGCTAGGAACCTAGAGAAAGAAGAGGAAAACCTGTATCTAGATGATGACAATTTAACCCAATTGAAAGATGGAAAAGAACTATCTTAATAGGGTGTTTGGTTGCACTTTTTTATCAAATTTTTCTCCTAAATTTAAAAAAGAGAGAGGACAGAAGCACATACACGTTTGGTAAGCAGTTTTTTATTTTAGGGAAGAAATTTTATCCTATGTAAATTTCTCCCAAAAGAAAAACAAGTACCAACCAATTTAAAAAAAAAAACACACGCACACCCAGACCCCCCCTCCCCCGGCCGGAAGACACCCCCCTCCTCCTCCCCCGCCCAGCGTCGCCGGCGCCCCCTCCTCCCCCCCCCGCATCGTGGGCCCCCACTAGCGCCCCCTCCTCCCCCCCTGCGTCGCGGCCCCCCCGGCGCCCCTCCTCCTCCTCCCTCCCCCCCCCCCTCCTCCCCCCCGCGTCGCGGCCCCCGGCGGCGCCCCCTCCTCCCCCTTGCGTCGCGGTCCCCCGCCGGCGCCCCCTCCCCCCCTACGTCACGGGTCCCCCGCCGACGCCCCCTCCTCCCCCTCTCCCCCCCTACCATCTCTGGCGTCCCCTCCTCCCCCCCTGCGTCGCGGGTCCCCCGCCGGCGCCCCCTCCTGCCCCTCCCCCCCCCTCCCCCCCGCGTCGCCGACGCCCCCTCCTCCCCCCGCGTCGCCGGCGCCCCCTCATCCCCCCCCGACGCCCCCTCCTCCTCTCCCCACCCCACGTCGTGACCTCCTCCTCCCCTCCCCGGCTGCGCCGCGTCCCCTTCACCCCCCCCCCCCCGCGCCGCGGGCGCCCCTGCGTCCCCTCCTCCTCCCCCCTCCGGCGGCCCTCTACCCTTCCCGCCCCCTGTGCCCCTCCTATCATTATAAAAAAATAATAGTAAAAAGTGTGTCCACCAAACATATCTTTACAAATTTTAAAAATTATACTAATTTTACCAAACAAAAAGTACCAATTTTTCTCAATTTCAAAATTTTAGTTAAAAATGGACACACTATAATTTTTTAGTTAGAAATAGTTCTTTTTAAAAATTTGCAACCAAACACCCTATAAGAGCCTGAATTATTATCCCGGTGGCAAATTTGAAGCATGGGTTCCAAAAAGTTTAAAGCAGACAATTTCCAGCTCTTCTATTGTATGTATACTACAGCTTAACAAAAGCGAGAAGAAATGTCAAATTGAATGATATTTGTAGAAGATGATACCTGGCCGGGTGTTTGGTGGGATTTAGGCCCACAACCCACCCATTATGGATCCAGTTGCTTTCTCGTGTGTTTTGTGTATTAAGTTCTTAGGTTCATTACTGGACCCCATTATATGGGATCCGTTTAACTTAAACCTGGTAATTTTTTCTTCCTTCAATACCCCTGGTTGGTATTAGTTGTAACAGGGGTGTTTTGGTCAAGTTGTGATTAGGTTATTCTTAATAACATCATTGGGGGATGTGCAGCCATAACACAGCCGCAATCCACCCTGCGACAACCCCTTTCTTCCTCTCTTCTTCTCCTTCTTCCTCTGCTGCATCGGACTATGTAATCATGCAAATCTTCATGGTATGAATCAGGTCAAAGCTCCTGCCAAGGGACCTGTTGAATCCATGTTTGTCTACAGTGGGTTGATGACTAAATGTCTGGCTGCTCTCCTCCTTCGCAGCACCATGTGTGATGGCCTGCTGGAGCGTCCAAGTGGTCCTGCCCTGTACCAAGCCTGAGAGCAGTATAAGGACCCTTAAAGCCTTGAAGGTCAAGACCGGTCCCTTTGTTGGCGGGTCCAGTTCTCCTATCTACTGAACCCACTGTTGTTCGCCATCCTTCTTGGTGCTGTTTGTCATCTCTTGTGGCTAGCCCGCCACTTGGTTGAGGTTTCTTCTCTATTTAAACCTATTTGACATTTATTCATTACGACTCGCAACACTCCCCCTGTCCCCTCTCACTTCCTTGCTGTAACAAGGTTGTGGTTGCTTGCTCCATCTGTTTGGGGCTTCGATAGAAGGGGAGTTACCCCTTGGTGACTGCTCGTTGGTGTCAACAGCAAGTATCTCCATGAATGTCGAATTCTACAGAGTCTGAAGTTGTCTCCCAGTCTTCTAGTGCTGCTGATCCCTCTCTTATCAGTATGAGTAACGAGAATATTTCTCTCCAGATTACGCCTGTGAAGTTAAATGAAAATAATTACATGGTATGGTCAGTGGCAACTGAGACGAGGGAAAAGTGGCTACATTACCGGAAGACTAAAGAAACCTAGTGAGGATGATCCTAAGATAAGATAAATGGCATCTGGAAAATAGTGTAGTGACGTCCTAGATTATCAACTCTATTTCTGCTGAAATCCAGCAGATGGTTCTTCGAAAAAAATCGGCTAGAGATATGTGGGTCCTCCTTGAAAAGATGTATGGTCAGAAGCAAGACATGGCTTGTGTTTTTCAGCCGACTAATCAATTACATGAGCTGAAACAAGGGAGCTTGTGACGAGCCTTGCTAATCTGTGGAGTAAGTGGGATATTATGCCATTAGTGATTGGGCTTGTGTGGAGGATCAAAAAAAGCTTCTCAAATATGTTCAACATAATAGAGACTTCAAATTCTTGGCTGGTCATCACTCAGAATTTGAGAATCTGTGCGGACAAATTCTGAGTATGAAGCCTTTCCCTTCTCTAGAACAAGTTTACTACAAGGTACTAAATGAAGATGGTCATTGGCGAGCTACGAATGGTCATACTAGTTCACAATCAATGAGGCAGTGCAGGGGAGTCCTCAGCCTTAGTAAATGCTGGTCAGAAATCAGCAAAGGGAGGCTTTGGTCAGAAAAAAGATAAATCTAGAACTGGGAGGACTTGTAGCCACTGCAGCTGAGCAAATCATCAAGCTAAAGATTGTTGGGACTTGCACCCAGAAAAGAAGGCCCTGAAGTTCAGAATTGGGAAGCAAGGGAAGCAAGCTAAAGGTCATATGGCTGCCTCCAATGCTCTTCTGGGCATGTCTTCACAAGACAATGCTCAACTTCAGAAACTCCTCCGGCAAATTGGATCTCATACCTTTGCTCTTTCCTCCACCCAGTCATGTACAACCAGTGTTGAACTAAGTGCCTCCATCAACAAGCATCCTCTTCTTTGGTCATGGCTTCTAGTGCTACAGATCATATGACCAATATTTCAACCCTTCTTTCTTCATACTCTCTTGCTTCTGATCAATACAAAGTGAATTGCAGATGGATCCCAGGCCACCATTGCTGGTCATGGCAACATTAAGTTGAATAGTCACCTTGTCTTGTCCTCTGCTCTTTATGTTCCAAAACTGTCTATGAATCTCATGTCTGTTAGCAGTATCATAAAATGTTTGAACTGTGCAGTGACACCTTTTTTTCCTGATCAATGTGTCTTTCAGGACCTGAAGACCAAGCAACAAATTGGGACGGCGTGAAGTTGGTGGTTCCTATCCTTTGGAGCTAGGAGACAGTGTTGCTCTTCAGTCACAAGCTAGTGGAGACTTAAAACCAATGGATTTCGGAGATCTAGTAGTGGCATTCCCATTTTGGTCATTTGTCTTTCAGACCTTTGAGAGTTTTGTTTCCCTCATTATTTCATAGAACAAATTTGGTGTCTCTTATTTGAGAGTCTTGTTCTAATAATGCAAAAGAATTTTTTTAAGAAAAATCTAAATAAAATTCTTGAGAATGAGGAAATTACACATCAGTCTTCATGTGCCTACACCCACGGGTCAGAATCAGCCTATGGGTGACCTAATTTTGGTGGTGGTGGAGGGGGGGGGGGGGGGGGGGGCGACGACCCACCCACGATGTAAGGTGGAATCGGGGTGGATTGAGCAGAATCGGACTAGATCCGGCCGATCCAGTCCGATTCCACACGATCCACCTCGATTCCATCTGATGTAACCCGATTCCCTCAGCTTACCTTAATTACGTCCGATCCCATCCACTTACCTTATTTACCTGAACATCATTAAATTAAATGTTATATTTGTAGTTTCATTTACTTAAGATATTACATGTAAATAAAGAAGTACCCCCCTTTGAATCCAATAAAAATATCAAAAAAATCATCTCTTACAAATAAAAAGTCAACTCTCCCATCCAAGAAGAAAATCGCAATTTCGGTGGTTCCATCAAAATAACGACTTTCTAATCTTTCATAATTTGACATATCTAAAAATTTCAGAATTCAAATAAACCCAATAGAATACTAAAAATTTAAAGTCCGATAAAAAAAGTCAAATGTGCATATGACTTCTTCAAAGGAACCACTCTCCTATTGACAACACTTAGTCTGCTTGAGACCTCTCAGGATTTGGTCAAACCCAAGCTATCATCACCTAAACTCATGAGAATTTTCACTTTCTAATTGAAAAGAAACTAAAACGGTAAATAGAAATATTCAGCAACCTTTTCTTGTCCATGAAAAGGTTTCCAATGCCTACCCTCTTTCTCATATTTCTCTCTAGTCCCAAGCACTATATAAGATTGAATGAGCTTGTTGCATTTCAGAAGCTCATTCCACAAAAAGCCAATTATTTAACAACAATGACATTCCGTATAAAAGGAACAATGCTTCAAGGATCAGAATATCAAGGTTACAAACATAAAGCACACAGTGCTGATTGAGACCATTCATAAACAACATGTGAAAAATATCTATCTATAGTTCACCATAGTCGAGCTTGAATGCGATTTTCCAAAGCTTCATATGCCTTGCCACGAAGGAAACATATTGCGGAGATGATCTGCCAGACCCAAGAAATAGAAAAGACATTAAATTGTCAATGCGTTTTTTTTTTTTTTTTTTGAAATGTGGATAGTACCACAAAGTATATTGAAAAATGAAGAATGTACAAGAGTAGAGGCCAAACACCAAAAAACCTCCAAACAAAAGCCCTCTCACTAGATCGACACTCCAACATAAAGTCATAAACAACCTCACCTCCCCAAGAACAAAAGGAGAGGAGATGAGGACTCCCAAATTGACCTAATAATTTAGCCCAAGCCAAAACATTACTCTTAATCCCTGTAACACGGTTTCTTCAGTCCTGGCTTCTCTCCTGAAATTCTGTTGTTTCTTTCAATCCAAATGGCCCAAATAGTGGCATGCAAAATGATCCACCATACCACCCCATCGGCCTTCGAATGAAAATTCCTGTTCCAGCCCAAAACTAACTCCTTCGCACCAGTAAAAGAAGGGATGACATTCTGAATAATTTTAGTGAAAGAGCAGGCTGTTAGAAGATGGTCCAAGCTCTCCTCCTCAACCCCACAAAGACTGCATAAAGTTGGAATATTAGGGAACACCCTGGATAACTTATCACCAAATTGTCAATGCGTTATTAACATCAATAACAACCAAAAATGAGTCATTTGCAGTATCACTGGTAACATCTAGATATCTGACATTCCAAAGAATGACAACAGAATGCTTCTTCACAATAATTAAAGAAATCCTACTAAGCCAATGGATGTACTTCTGTAAGACTTGTGAAATCTCAAAATATTTCAAAAACTTCCCCAAGAGAAAATAATTGTTGAACATCAAAACTTTCACAGAAAACTATAAATTTGCTTTTATTATTTGTCAATCACAGAAAGAGGTAATGAATCATGGGTTCCATATTGGTTTTATGAAGATAATTAAGTGATAGATACAACAACATTGGGAATAAATTAAATCAAAGTATATGGAGAAGTTCAGTTAGAATTCATGAATACAAAGATGAGAAGCATAGAGGCACACAGAGAAATATCAAAGAAACACCAATTGGCAGAAATGGCTTACATTAATTTCGTGATCCTCACCACTCTTTTCCAAGTACATTGCACTGCAATCTTTTAGCCCATCAATATTTCCATGTTCATCCACCTTAGCTTCACCCAGCATTGTCAAGCATTGATTCCACTCCTTTAGCTCCTCCTAACAGTAAAACAAGGGCATCATAGTTAAAAAAGAATTCTGGCAATTTTTCAAATAGTCCAAACATCATTTTATAGGAACTTGAATAATGATTTTAGAGTTCCTACAGAAGTTCCAGGGTGAAATAATTCAAAAAGGCATTTGTTCATATTTTGTTGATGGCCCAATAGACTGGTTTATGTGAAAAAGAAACAAATCCTTGAATCCTGAAGTTTAAACGACAATGCTACAATGAATACTAACTATATATCATTCTCTGAATGGATAGATTAATACATAAATGAAAGAAATGTTTCACATATTGATCTAATCTGGGACCACATGCTTCAAATGTTTGTCTACTTGAGACCCTCGATGTCCAATCTATTGTCCGTGTGCAAGATTTTCTGCGACTTCTCATACATCACTGCATTAAGATTCAACCAACACCAACTCACCATCACTTGCCTCACAAAACTGTGTAAGAGGTTGGATAATTATCATCCACCTTGTCTTCCAACTGAGACCACATGCCCATACCCTAGCTTGAATGCCCTGGCATTAAGCTCAATTGGATGACATTAGTCACAACTGAGAAGATAATCCTCTAGAAATCATTTCATGCCTTGCAAGTGTTCATGCATGATCTCAAATATGATCGAACATGACCAATCCACAAATACCGCTTCAAAAGTAACAAAATAGAAGTTTATGAAAAAAGAAACTTTCATTACAGAAATAAAAGAAATGAAATGGTTGGACACAAAAAGGCTTGACAAACATCCTCATAACAGAAAATAGTCCTTAAAAAATGAGACAGTGAAGCTCTAAAGACCTCGAGTATCAAATAAAAGAAAGGGAAGGTAGGACAGTAAGAAAAATCATTTGATGTCCTCAACAGTTCTCTGGGTAGGTCATTGGTCAACTTAAGGACGCCTTCCACCACCCAAGAGATATACAAATCGGCAGAGAAAAGGCCAAGATGATCCCTCTGCACTTACACAAGCATTTTCACTGCGGAAGGATCATAACCTGCCAAGAATTGCATCCAGGTCATCTTGATATTAAGCTGAACCTTGTATTCAGTGATGGCGATGATTGCTATTTCCTCAGCCTAGGCTGCCCTAGCCTTGATGCCATCCTTTGGATGGACAGCTCTGAAACCTACCATTCAAGCACAGTCATCCATCCTCAGACCTCATTTCCATTGCTCAACACACTCGTTGATCCAGGCCTCCTCATTTTCTTGGTGTTCCAAGATCTTGTCTTTTGGACTAGCATTCAAGCTAAGCACATTAAAAGTATAAATAGTTCATTGCCATGATTGTCACCTGACAACATCCCTTTACAATTTACATCCCTCGGGAATTGGCCACGACATTGAAAGATGGAGTCCAGAAATCCTACTCTGCTTCCAGGGCAAGGCTGAGATGGAAGAAGTCTACACAATCTGCAGCAGCTACGGCTTGCTTGACACTTTAAGGATTAGTGATCCTCAACAGTGAAAAGACCTCATTAGCTTCACGACATCAATGCCAAGAATTATCACTTTCCACAAGATGTAGAATTGGTTCTTGGCCAGAGGCCCAGCTTCAGCCAGCGCCATCTTATCCTTCTCCTTAACTTTTTTTTTTAAGAAGCTACATCATTCTCTTCTTTTCAAGATTTCTTTTACTTGAATTTTCACAATTCCTACAAAGTGACCGAGGGTTCAGACAATGACAAATGGAGCAAAAGGAGTACAGACATTGGCTCTACAACAGAAAGTGTAGAAGTATCAACAGATTGACCATCTCCTCTTTAATGTCTAAATTCACAAAACCAAACTTAACTATATTCATCGGGGGAGGGGGGGTGCATGGAATCAGAGGGATCTCAGAATTTAGTAATCAACCTCATCCCAAGATACCGATTTCCTGGAAGAGTTCCAAAGTTGCTTCTAATTATAAGTGCTCTTTAGCCCAAAGTAATTCTTTCAATGCCCCTATATTAGCTCCATAACAGATTCTCCCATTCTTTGTTTGTGTTCTATGAAGTGAAAAGGAGTAAACCTTTTTCCGGTCCATATCCAAAAAGAAACCAATTCCACGCGAAAATAATGTAAAAGACGCGGAATTAGTGAACTCCCCCATCGGAAACTTGCAGAAGAAAAGAAAGGAGGATACTTTTATAAGCTTGTTCCTCGCTGGCTTTCCTGTGCATCACACTCTCTGTGAAGTGTGAACAGGTTTAAACGCTAAGCCTAAAATGAGTGGAGGCAAGGACTCAAGAGTGCTACAGTACCAGGCATTTGGCGGCGAGGTAACGGAAGCGGAGGTCTCGGAAGACGATCTGGGAGGAATTGAGGAGGTAGAGCGCGCGGCGAAACTGGCGGCCGAGGTAGAGGGCCTGGGCCTGCATGTAGATGTCGGCGGGGTCGCCCGTGAGGGCCGCCACCTTGTCCGCGAAGAAGATGGCGGAGGAGTAGAGATGCTTGCTGACGCAGTCCCTCACGACCCCCCTCAGCTTCTCCACTTCTTCCTCCCTCATCTCCTCTTCTTCTTCTTCTTCTTCTGCAACCCTCTACGCTTCCCGGTAGTGGCGGTGGATGGCGGCAGGCGGGAAGTGGGGGAAGAAATGGGCGGGAGAAGTGAGTAGCTCCACCTGGGAGGAGGGGTTTTGTTTCGATGTTTCTGCGGGATTGACGGTTCCCGACGGTAACAACACCAAAACGGTGGTGCTATCTGTTCTTCCCCACCCCACGTTGCGGCGGGGGTGGGGTGCGTACTGGCGTGGCGTGGGCGCCGGATTTTAAAATAGGGATTTGAAGTTGTTGACATAATTTAAGTATTATATCCCTAGTTAGACATTTTCTTTCATTTAATTCTGTGACAAAATTACTTATTAGCTGACTATTAAGTTCGAGTAAAACTGTGAAAAATTGGTGAGAGAATGAGATAAATTTACGATAAGATAACTTTGATGAATGTCAAAAGGAAAAAAAGAATACGAGCTTTCTAAGTTTGACTATTAACGGAGAGGGGGTACGAAATAAAATGCAGACTAACTACCGTCAATAAGTGGAATATAAGATGTGATAACGATGAGGGTGAGTTGATAATTTTAAAAAAGTTTTTGAGTAAATTAATGAAGAGTCCTTATCAGATTTTTGATTATTTGTTAGTCTCTAACAGAGCTGTAACTCATTACAATTAGTGTTATCACCTGTTACAGTATACGTTAAGTCCTATTACAGTAAAGACCTCTCTGTTACAGTCAGACACCTCTAATTAATTTACCCAAAAATTTTAATTTTTTTTCTATTTAAAATTTTAAAATTATTTTTAATATCCATAATTTGAACACTTTGGGATTGGGCTATTCTTAAGGGTCTATTTCAAATGAATGTATGAGCATTTATACTTTCGTTGTAGTCGAGTTGATTAGGGTGAGGACTTCGGTTAAGTCGATCGGTTAGAACTTAGAACTCTTGCTAAAAGCAGGATGTCTCGAGTTCGATTCTTGGGGGAAGAGATTTATCTGATTTACATGTAATTTTTGAGGTGTGTAGATCTAGAATTTTTTCGGTCAAGTGGGATAAGAGCAATACGGGTACACAGAAAGTAAGAGCTGTCAAGTCTTGATCTTGAAGTTCACGAACATCAATCTCTGAACCCACAAAATCACACGGGACGAGATTCCTCGTTACCAAAAAAAAAATTTGATTAGGGTACTCCCGCTCTAAAGATCGACCCAGGTTTCAATCCCGACAACGGAAATCTTTTATTCCTTTTATTTTTATTTGCAAAATGTTGGGCTTCCACCACTATTTTGTTCAATGAAGTTTCGTTATATTAGGCTATTAGCAGGGATCTTTTTTCCATCTCTATAAGAGAAAATGCTTCCAGTTAATTAGTAGTTTAGAAGCACACCGTCTCGTCTTAAGCAAAGTTTCGTCTTGCCATCTAGGTTAAGTGTTTGCCCTAAAATCTTCCACAATCTTATGACCACCATCTCCAAGTAACTTTTTGTCGTGGTAGCCTTTGCTGTTTTTGGACAAAATTATTCCGGAGCTTCAAACGCGTTTGAAGATTAGATGCTTGTTATCCTTGTGTTCAGATATTAAAGGTGAAGGAAATGTATGCCTATAACCAATGATATTTGATCTGATGTGATTTTTCTGTAAATTCTCACTCTATTAATAAATGACACTATATTTATTATGTTCCTGCATTTTATATTGACACAATGAAATCTCTAGACTTGCGCAAATGAGAATTGAATTACAGCAAGATTGTGATACTGATATCAATTTTCTGTAAATACATGATCAAATTGTTCATAGTCAAAAGGGCATTTGAGGAGGACATCAAATGGCTAGATGGACGGTGCATGTTGTTCCTGCTCGCTCGTACGATGAGGCTAATTGATCTTGCAGTCATATGTATGGAAACACTAAAAATAATATACAGGTGTCTGTTAGAGAATAAGTTTATTGAACTAACTTGCAATGAAATATTTGAATGGTTATGATATCTAATTGCTAATCAGATGACTCAAGCTCACAATGATGTAGTTGGTCATTAGACCTAAGACACTAAGATAATTGAATGGTACTGGTACATACTCTGATGCATTGTGATCACTAAGATAATTGAATGGTGGATCATTCACTCTAGATCTCCAGAGAGAGATTATTCTAGATGATTATGCTATAGGAAATCCTTAGTTGATGTCGAGTATTTACATAAATTAGTTGGACACCCGTGCGATGCACGGTGAATGTTTAAAATATATTTAGAAGATGAATAGAATAATTAAGAACCTTAATTTTATCATAAATTATAAATCATTTTCTAATAGAGAGAATAGAGATATATATATCACTTACCAAAATATATATTTATAATGATATATTAAAGTGAATGATGAATATTAGTTATTATTTATAAAGATATAATGGAGTATAAATTACCAATCCAAAAAATATGTTGCTTGTCGTAGAGTTCTATCAATTAAAAACTATAGTTTATTAGGGACGACTTGTAGCCAACCCATATCATTTGACGATCATTATAAACATGATTATTTTTTGCTGCTGCTTTAGAATTGAGGGTGTGAGTTCCCCTAAACCCTAAACGTAGATTCATTCTGACATTTTTTGTTCACTCTAGATGTACATTCGAGTTCACCAAAGATGCACATTCAGGTTCACCAATTTTATTCACTCTAGATAAATACAGAAAGAAACCAACACAGTGAAGATCAGAATTGCTAACAAAATAATACATAGGGTTCCCAAAATTATGCTCTATAATTATAGATCTTAGAAGATAATGTTAGAATAATATGAAGATAACTGAATTCATACAGATATTATAAATAGTAAAATTTATTCAAAAATATATGCAAGACAACATATCTTTGAATGCGTGAAAAAAAAGATATGACAATAAAGATATATTGAAGACAGCATCATAAAATTCCAATTGTAAACGGATTATATGACAATATAAATTTATATATTAAATTTTAAAAAGATAGAATTATCTATTATAATATAACAGTTATATGAGTAAATTATATCATCGTAACAGCTAGCAATTCATGTTATCGTTTGTATACCCGGCTAGATAACATGACAATTAGTATATCCTACTATATATACAAATCAATTATTCAACATTGTCAACAACAATTCATATATACAAATCAATTATATCAGTGTTTATATATAGTAAGTTGTAGGCTTAAAAGAAAATTTACAAAACCTATCTAGATCCCTAGATAGCGATTGGGAAAATTTAAAAAAATGGAGGTGGATGTAACGTTGCCTGTAGGGAGGCGATCAGAGAGGAGAGCCGGAGCCAGGCCATGATGTGGTGTTGATGAAGTGCATGATGTGGTGTTGATTTTTTAAGTTATGTTTTTTATATTTTTTTTTAAAAACTATAAATCAAAACAACTAATATTACCCAATCTGATTTTAAAAAAAAATCAAACTAAGACAGAAAAAAAAGATAAAAGTGAATGAACAGTTAGTTCTGTAGTGCTACAGAAAATTTACTGTAGCGCTACAGTAAATGTGATTGTGTGGCCGGGCGTGTGTGCGGGAAGGGGGATCGAGGTCTTCTTCTTCCTCAGCAGCAGCGCCAGTCCGTGTACTTAGGGTGTCAATGGGCTGGGTTGGTTTAAAGCTCAATAGGCAGTCCACTCCAGACTCAATTTAGGTTGGACTCGGGTTAGCCCATAGATCTATTTTGAAGCCCATTTGTCAAACCCATCACTGATGGGTTGGACTCGGGTTAGCCATTGGCTAAGAGACATTAATAACTACCGTACCTATCAATAACCACCATACCTACACATGCATTAAAAATATGCTTAAATAAAAAAATCGGTTTCCACCACACCAATAGTTCTCTCTCTAAATTAAAATATACTTAATTAAAATAGTGAATCTATTTACATATTAGCTTGATAGGCTGAAACGGGTCCCAATGGACTAGCATGAGTTATTTTACTTGATCCATTAAATTTGGGTTGGGCTTGGGTTGGGTTATTTTTAGTGTTGGTTTGAACTCGGTTTGAATTGGGCCAGCCCAAGCCCACCCATTGACACCCTACGTGTATTGGCAGTCAGTGAGGGTGTATTGGTGGAGTAGGAGAGGCACCCCAGTGCTGCTGTGTTCCACTCCAGGCACATTTTGGGCGGCGTGGGGTGGCGTGCGAGGAGGGGATGTGCCACCCGGCGACGTGTGGGAGAAGACGACGTGCAGCCAGCGAGCGAGCGGCGTGTGTGCACGTGGCGCACACGACGGGCAAACGCGGCCGACGACACTTGGGAGAGCAGAAGCGGCAGGGGAGCCGTACTCCTGCTTCCGGAGGTGGCGGCGGCCGCGGCCCTCCTGGATGATGTCAGGCGGCAGAGGTCGAGGTCGTGTGTGCCTCAGCTCCGCAGTCGGCGGCCGCAAGGGCCCCGCTCCTGCCGCGTTTCCCGCCTCCTTCTCCCTCCCCATCCTCTGCCGCCGCCGACCTCCTACCCACGTCCTCTCACTGAGCCGGCAGGTCCGCCAATGCCAGCACCGTAGCAACGCCTCCCGCCCTGCGGACGAACGCTGTTGCGCGTGGGGCCGACATGGGCGGTGGCGCTGCTGGCGATGGCCGTCAGGCTACTCTTGGGGACCTGATCCCCTCCACGTCCTGCTTCATCCTCTCCACCAGCCTCTTCAGCACCTGCACGGGAGGCCATTCTAGCAAAAGCATAGACACACAAAACCGAACCCAACTAGAGATCGAGCTCAACAGGGAGGGGGAGGAGGGTGGGTTTTTCCCCACGTCTCACCGACTCCGCGACACCCTTGAGGACGTGCTCCGCACCAGCGGCAGCCCATTATGATGCTGGTCTCCAGGTGCCCCCTGAGCCGGCTCCTCCGGGCGACGGCGCCCCCCTCCCTCCCCTGTGGGGGTACAACAGCCCCCGCACGTCTAAGCGCAGTGCGGCGGCACGGATCCACCTTCAAGCCCTTGAGCGCCCACTTCGTCTTCAAACAGGAACACACTCATGAATTGAGGCCACCCATGACTCCCAGCCCTGTTGTCGCAAACGTGACATGATCAGAAGACTCAGAACTTGGTGTGTCGGTGGGGGCGCCACACGGACACAGTTGCTTACAGCTTGCAGCTCGAGGACCCGGGGGACGTGGGGGGGCACCAGAGGGGTTACTCCCGGCCCTGCGATCTGCAACGCAGCCGCATCACACGACGGGTTGACGGACGCGAAGAGGAACTGGTATGGGGAGCATCTGCACCCTCCACTCCTCCTGCTTTCGCGTTGGACCAATCACATGTTAAGGAAGAGATCGAAGAGGGGGAGAAGAGAACGGAGGAAGCTAACAGGGAAGAGTCACATCGTTTATCCGCCGATCGCGTTGTGACCAATCCACTGATTTACTTCACGGTGCTGTGCCTGAGAAAGACATCCCATCCAAGTTGGAGCTTCATAGTCGTGGTTGCCTCATTTTAATGGAATTTTTTGACAGAAGGTAGAATCTTTTAAACAGAGAAAGATTTTTTAAAACAGAGAAGATTTTTAAATTTGATCTTCTTTCATACATATCAAGAAGGTTTAAGAAACAAAGGAAATTTTTGAGAATGGAGGAACAGTTCAGCAGCATTTGAAAAACGGAGGAAGCGCCTCTCTTATCACCAACAGAGTTAAAGAGAAAGTTTTTGAATTTTAATGAAAAGGCTTGCGAAAAGAAAGAAAGGGGGGGGGGGAGAATTTGAATAGAAGATAAAGTTTTTTTATTACTAAAAATATGTAAGGTGGAATAAGATTACTGGGAAGGGGAATAGGATTACCCGGAAAGGGGATATGATTTGATTTTTTATTTTTTTTTTACCGAGTAATATTAAGGGGGAATAAAATTACCAAGAATATTTTAGTGGGGAGGGTTTAGCTTGTCTTGATGTTGCCACGTGGCAGCACCAAGACTGAGAAATATAATATTAGTATAGAAGATGAGAAAGAGAGTATAGATGGAGATATAACATACTCAATTTTGACGGAAATTTGAAAGAACCTGACGCTGCCACGTATATTTTTAAGACTGAGTTTTATTCTAATAGTATAGATGACTTCTTGGTTTAACTAGTGGGCATGAATCTATCCAATCACATAAATAGTTATCCCTTTTTGACTCCACTCTCCTCATATAATCACTCTCAGCCATCCATTCGTGATTCGCCCATCCATATTTATCTGTGCTTCAGTTTGTTGTAAAACAACATACATTTCGACTTTGGGATCATCGGTTTTGGAATTAATGTATGTTCTGATCTTAGAATCAAGCGTATTTTTTGTCTGGATGGCATAAATCAAAATAAGTTATTCCTTTCTATAATTTAGCCAAAATAGAAGGAAATCTGATGAACTGGTTACCGGGCAGTATTGACTTTTATCGTACGGTACGAATTGCAGTGTACTTTGATCTAATTCACATTCCATTTAATAATAAAATTTTAAATAAGAACAAAGTTAGGATATCGGACCGACTACAGTCCGATATATCCAACCATACCTGTAACACGAGCTAATGCATTCTTATTATTTGTATAATATATTCTATTATCCTATTTAATTTTGCGATAAATGAGTAACCAAAAATGCCGTAGAACAAATTAGTTACAATATTTTATGGTCAGATGACAAGCCCTAATAAACAAATTAACTAGCCAACAGTGAGCATATTAAGAGTACTTGTTAGTATCATTAGATTCATCACATCCCTGGTGAGACAACCCATATGGTGTGAGCCTGGAGCAGGCTGGCAGCCTGCCAGCAGACGCTGGTGCTTGGCAGGGTATTCTCTCTGTACCTACACTAGACCGTTTACTTGTCTCGGTACAGAAGTTTCCTCAGTATGATGAGATGATCGAAAGAGTTTGACCCCAACATGAAGATAGTGGTCAAACGGACAAGCTTCACAAGTGAATGAAGCTCTCAAGTACGTACCCAAGTTCGCAGAGCTTCCAGTGCTCCACCCATGGCAGCTCATGAGCTCAGGAATCATGACCCACACCAGTTGGCTCTCTCTCATCTCCACCATTCCTGCTTCTTCCACCGCCAAGGACAAGGCAGATATCCTCGAGACCCACTGAAACGGTCATAACATCCCTTTGACGCCAAGTTCCCCCCAGACAGACCATGCCAGAACGAGGAGGTTCCTAGCCAGGCAATGGCATGAAACACCTGCAGTTCATGACTAGAAAAAGGAGTTGAGGTCATCACTATATCATCTCAGTGAAAAACAACAGGAGGCAATCAAAACCCACAAACTGAAAAATCACTCTCTTGTAATCATATCATATTTATCGTATAGTGCTCTTATTTTCTGAGAGAAGAATGGAAAGCCTCGTGGTCATGGAAGCGAGACCCTTCATGGTGGCCAGCTGCCTCAGACATGGGGAATGACATAAACAAAAAGGCAAGTTGCTGGCACCGGAAAGAAGCCAGTACCCGCCTTGCTGCAGGTGACCACCACCAATCGCCTAGAAAAATGCTAATGGCATTGAGAAACTTGAGATTACCACACAGCACATGACAACAGTCAGCAGGATCTCATGGAAAAAGTAAAGAACACAGAAAAAGAAAGAGAAGATCTAGCAATTAACAATCGGTAGAACAAAACGAAGGACATTGCCAGCTCAGTTCAAAGACCCACCCATCCCCGAGTCCCATCGACCCAAATCCATGAATCAAATCTTCATAAACAATATGTTATCCTTCCCCATTGGAAGTGAACAATGAGAGAGAGATTCCACCACCTCCAACCAACATTCGGCAAGAGTCAGCAAAGAATAAAAGAAAAACAGAGTGGAAATGTGGAATTGCCTGCAAGATGTCTGCTTCCACCACTGCATGCGACTGGGCCAGGAACACTTCATTAAGTCGCCTAAACCTCAGAGAATCTTACTCCCTTCAGAGGAGGATTAGATCCTCCCAAGAAATGAACTATATATGTATCAGATTCCTGTGTTTCTGCTGCCTTGTGTAGTCCCTTCCATTTCCTTTGCTTCCCCCCCTTCTTTCCTATTCATCAGAGTGTTAAGATCTGCCCATATCAACCACAACACCTTTGAGAGACACACGATGAAGATGATGAGAAAGACCAAACAGGAAAGCCCGATCGCCACCCCAGAACGATCTGTTGGGCCCGTGTGCCCCCCGTCGCCTCTACTGCTTCGTCCCGCCGCTGTCCCCGTCGCGTACCCTTGGTAGTCGACGAATCCGACGGCGCCGTCCGCTGGGCGGCGGCGGAGCGGCTGCCCGTATTTGTCGCAGGGGAGATCCCGAGCTTAAGCCTGGAGGTGAGGAGGGTTTGGTTGTAGCACAGGTTGCTGTTGCCGCCCACCTTAAACACCTCAAGCCGCCTTGATGAAGGAGGTATTGTAGGGAACACTCCGTGGAATTTGTTGTTCTCCAAGTTGAGGTATTTCAGACCTTCATTTCCGTCAAGAACTTGGGCAAGCTGCCATTGAACTGTTGGAGCTCAGATCGAGGTGGACCAAAGCCGTCATCTCCGATATCGTCTCCGAATGGGGCGGAGAGCGAATTGCGGGCCAAGACACGTTTCTGAGCGAGACCATGTTGGCAATGGCGACCGCAGGACCCCGGTTAGCGAGTTGGAGCTCACATCCAGAAACTCCAGCGACTGCAGCATCCCAATGGAGCCGTGGATGGGGCCCTTGAGCTGGTTGTCCGAGAGATCGACGCGGGTGAGGTTGAGCGGGTGCCAGTGGCGGGGCAGGAAGCCGTGAGGTTGGCGCGGGAGATGGTGGCGCGTGCGGAGCGCCGCATCTGGGAGAGCACGATGGCGGGCCCGCTGGCGTTGATCTGCCGTCCGTCACCGTCAGCTCGGTGAGGTTGGGGAGCCGGCTGAGCCAGACGCCGGTGAGGCGCCGGAGGCTGGCGACGCAGGAAAGGAGAGGAGGGAGGAGGCAATCTGGGACGGGAGTTGACCGGGGGCACGGGGCAGTGGATGAACGAAGGGAACGGAGGGTGGGGGAGAGCGCGCGGAGGGCGGGTGGTGAGATGTCCAGGTCCGAGGAGCAGTTGCTGAGAGTCAGAGCGACGACGTGGCGGAACGGCGCGGCGGAGTCGCAGCTGCTGAAGTTGTGCGGCGCGGGAGGGAGCAAGGGTCTCGCGTGGTGGGGAGGTTCATGGACTGGAGAGCGGTGAGCTGCTTCGGGTCGAGCAGGGAGGACGACGACGTCGCCGGGGTGTGGGAGGGGCGTTCAGAGGGAGCCGAGGGCGCGAGGGAGGAGCCTTGGGCGAAGGCGCCGGGGAGATGCCGCCGGCAGCTGCAGCTGCAGCAGTACCAATAGGGCAACAGAACGGAGAGGAGGGCCAGAACCCCCACCTTGGTTCCCCCATCGGAGATGATGAGAGAGAGAGCGAGCTGAGCAGACTGAGACAGTGGCAGAAAAACTAGAGAGAGACGTTAGAATGGGCGAGTGAAAGAAAGAGAGCGCGCAAGTAAAGAGGTGTATTCTAATTCTGGGTTGGGTTGTTAAACTGGGCCCGCCTTTGGAACTAAT
>CM024754.1:141322-477644 GCA_014218235.1 Colocasia esculenta | reverse complement strand
GGCACGTGCTGTGTAGCCGTCATAACTGCCGCAAGGGGGCGAAGGGCTGCTTGGATTCTCCTGAGCAAAGGTACCGAGCAGGTAGCCTGCTCGGTAGGCTAGATCTGCTGTTCGGTAGCTGAGCCCGCTGCTCGGTGCTCGGGTGCTTTAGTGATTGCGAGCTTGAGCAGGAGCTGCCTGGTCTGCTCGGTAAAGGCAAATCCTGTTAGAGCAAACCGTGCAGTGCTCGGAAACTGCCGCTAGGACCCTTGGACGCTTAGCAACTGAAGCGTGTTTGAAAGCCAGTTGGCTGAAGCCGAGGACACATGGCGCGAGGGCCATAGCCGTTTTGCTTTGTTGGGTCTTGATGGGCCTATGAGCTAGGAGCTAAAAATAGCCTCTACACTTGCCCCCCACCCTCTCAAGTCTGCTCGTATGTGATCGTGAGCACTTGAGAGGGGAGATGTCTCCATGCTTGGGCGGAGCAGCCGATTGATTGCGACGAGGTGACGTCCTCCTGAGAAGCGCTTGCGAACGAGGTCGGAGGTCGCTTTGGCGGGCGTGGCTGTCGAACTGGTGGCAGACAAGGTGGATTCCGCTGGTGTCTAGAGGCTCGTGGGCTCCGCGCAGGTCGAGCTGTCGTCAACCCGGGGTTGAACCGAACACCTCTGTCTTAGGACGGGTACCGCACTGGTCTTCTGAGCTGAGGAGCTCGTGACCAGGGGTTGTACCATTCGCCCGAATTCTTTAACTAGCATTGTCCTTTTTTCTCTCTTTTCTAGTTGTGTTCTGTTCGAATCGGATTCGTCGGTGTCTAGAGGCTCGTGGGTTCCGCGCAGGTCGAGCTGAAGAGTTCGTCAACCTGGGGTTGTACCGAACACCTCTGTCTTAGGACGGGTACCGCGCTGGTCTTCTGAGCTGAGGAGCTCGTGACCAAGGGTTGTACCGTTCGCCCTTTATATCAACCGATAGAACAACAAAGAGAGAAGTAGGACGCTGGGCGGAGAGGCTTTTATAAATAATAAGCCTTTTACATGTTGGGTTCTCGGTATGGTTTTTCCGCCGAAGGTAGGCAGCTTGTAGAAACCTTTTCCGAGAACCCAAATGACCTAATAAGGTCCTTCCCGTTTCGGGGCGAGCTCGTCTGCTCGGCTCGGCTGACTGCCAGACTCTCCTCGCATGCAGTGTGGCGTTGGGCGATGAAGAGGAGGTCAGCGAGGGTAGGCGGTTGCTGGACCCCGAGCGTCCTCTGAAGGAAGCCGTCGCGAGTGCCTCGGATGAGGGCACTGGTGGCCAAAGAGACATCGAGGCGCGGGATGCGAAGTGCTTCTGTCCAGAACCGCTGGATGTAGTCCCAGAGTGCTTCGTCCTTCTTCTGCCGAATAGACAGAAGAGATGCCGTGGTGCGCGGCTGAGACCTTCCGGCCAGGAAGTGATCCCGGAAGGATTTTTTCAACTGGTGGAAGGAAGAGATGGAGCCTGCGGGGAGGGCTTCAAACCATGCCCGCGCAGCCTCCTTCAGCGTGATCGGGAAAGACCGGCATTTGGCCGCGTCTGATGCTCCGTGGAACACCATGTGCGACTCGAACCCATGGACGTGGTCTGCTGGGTCAGTGGTGCCGTCGTAGGGCGCGATGGAAGGTAGAGGTAGTTTTGGGGAGACCCAGGCCTCCAGGATCTCCGCAGTGAACGGGGAGCGGAAGTCCAGGTCGTCGTCCCCCAAGAGTCTGCCTCCTGCCTTTTGGATCATCGCGTCCATGCAGCACTCAAGTCAGCGACGCGGCGGAGGCGTCTGACCAATTCTTGGTCGGCAGGCGCTGAGCCCTCGCGCCCGGACATGTGGGGGCTAGAATCGACGTCGGAACGCGTAGGGGCCTGAACCGCCGCGGCACGGCGGGATGAGTTGGCTTGCCGCACTGATGTTCGGCGTGCGAACGGGGGCGATTCTGCATGCTGCTTCTGCGGCGCTGGAGGGGCGCGAGACCATCGGTGAGACGACTCCGCTAGATGCTCCGGTGGTGGGGGAACCATCAGGGCCGGTTGTCTGGCCAACTGGGCCTGGAGGCCCTGACAGATTCCTGTCAAATGTTGCATCTGCCGTCGGAGCTCTGCTATCTCCAGGGCGGTCGCAGGTACTGCAACAGCAGGATTGTCACCGGGTGCACCTGCAAGGGCGACGGCGGCATCAACAGGGGGGACTCTGATGCACGAGTCCGCGCGCGGCTGTCGAGACCTCGTCGCCCTATTACTGTAGTTCTGGTGAGAGGAACGTCCGCGAGCCATGGCTGCTGTCGTTCCCACAGACGGCGCCAAACTGTGGTGTCGTTTTTCTATTTGGGCCAGAGCCAAACAGGCCTCCACCGGAGAATATGGGGAAGACGAATGCCTTGCGGACAGGAGCCTGCAAAATCAGAACTAGATCAGGGGACCCGGTTGAAGAACCGGGAGAAACCTCCGATGCCAAAGTCAGTATGAGACTTGAGAGGCTTGAAGGAAAAGGGGGTTCTCGTGTGTGAGTCGCGCGAGGGCGAGTGTGAGCATCCGAGAGCGCGCGTACCTCTGCATGGAGGTTACCTGGTCCTTTTATAGGCGATGGTACAGAAGAAGTGGGACGGGACGTCCCTTGATGTCGCGCGGAAAGGATGCGCCGGTTGGCGCCCTTGGCGGGGAGTTACGCGTTAAGGCGCCCGTTGAGGGGTTCGGCAGTTAATGCGCTGCTTGATCGTGGGGCACGTGCCGTGTAGCCGTCATAACTGCCGCGAGGGGGCGAAGGGCTGCTTGGATTCTCCTAAGCGGAAGGTACCGAGCAGGTAGCCTGCTCGGTAGGCTAGATCTGCTGTTCGGTAGCTGAGCCCGCTGCTCGGTGCTCGGGTGCTTTGGTGATTGCGGGCTTGAGCAGAGCTGCCTGGTCTGCTCGGTAAAGGCAAATCCTGTTAGAGCAAACCGTGCAGTACTCAGAAACTGCCGCTAGGACCCTTGGACACTTAGCAACTGAAGCGTGTTCGGAAGCCGGTTGGCTGAAGTCGAGAACACGTGGCGCGAGGGCTATAGCCGTTTTGCTTTGTTGGGTCTTGATGGACCTATGAGCTAGGAGGCTAAAAATAGTCTCTACAAGTAGCATAATTAATCAGTTATGTTCACTAGATAATGTTGGCTTCAGTGGTTGTGCCATATAATGAGCATCTTAATTGATTAGTTACTTCATGTTAAATCTTGCTAATTGATTATGTACTATATAACATGATAAGATTTAAGTAAATATTGGCCCCTGCTAATCAATTATGTACAATATAATATAATAGAATATTATAGATTTAACTCTCATTAATCAATTATGTACTATATAATAAGAGTTTCGATTTACCCTCAATATCATGGCTTTATGATAATCGATTATGCATGAGTTATATAGTATTTGAAGACCCTGTAATGAAAACGACATTTCAGATCTATATTTAAAGGATTTGCGGATTGTTCTATTAAACTATGGTCCCATGAAACTCTACGTACATTTTCTAAGCAGCAAGTGAAGCTCTAATGAAACCTGAAATTTTAAAGTAGGCTGACCTCAGTGGAGTTTGAACTTTGAAGAAGTTCGTTATGAAGGATTTTCTTTGTAAATCTGATTTTTAAGTGTCCTAAGCGAGTTGGTTAAAATTAATACTAGTTTGTATTTGTATGTAAGAGTTTGTTGAACCAAAAAAAAGTTGTAAATCTTGATATTATTTTATGAATTAATGAAATTTATGAGATTATATAGATTCTAGTGTTTACTCTTCTAATGAAAACCATGTAATTATTCTACTTCCTTTGGTTGTTAAGAACGTTTCGATTCTATCTGGGTTAAGAATCAGGGCATGGCCACGTCCGTCATGTTTCCTACTCCAACTCCTTTCTACGGCTGGGATTCATACACTTGATGTGATTGCTTTTTAACCAATTCCAAGATAGAATATTATTTGATTTTTAATTGTTTTAAAATTCATAGACATAATTATTTATAACACATATTGCTATTATTAGCATCTTATTCGACGTGTTCAAATCCATAGTGATTTCATCAAAAATTCCAAATTATTGGTTTCCCTTAAACTCATAAGTCTAATTATAGAAATTTCTTTTGTTTGTTACAAACAAAATATTATTATCATTATTATTATTTAATTAAATTTGTCGATCATAGCTTTCTACTTCTATCTCAAAAACATCTGGCTACCCACGTGTGCCCTTTCACCCGCCCGCACACTCGCTCACATGAGAGAGAGTGGTGTCTTGGTTGGATAAGGCAACGTTTGGAAACGTTGTTTAAAAACAAATAATCGGCCGAAGCCGATTGTGCAGTCGAAGTGAGTACGGCTGTGCTTCTCTGTCTCGTCACCTGTGCAATGCGGTGGAATCGTCAAAAATTTAAAAAAAAATTCAAAAACTTTCTACAGAGACAACGATCTCTAACCTGCGCAGAATCTGGAAAAGCAGGTTCGAGGCCATTTTTTGGAACCGATGGTGAGAACGGACGATGTGTCCGCCTCTCTCTTCACCGCGAGAAGCGCTTTGCTAAAAAACCGAAGAAGACTTCATTTATTTGGAACCGCGGTGATTCCGTCAGAGCTTTTGAAAATTGAAAATTGTTGACTGTGCTTCCAAACGCTTCCTAAGTGCTGCCACAATCCACATGTTGGGGCCGACTTACATGTGTCGGTTGGCCTTCCTTGGAAGGTTGCCGAAGGTGGAAGGGGATGGAGATAGCCAACATTGGATTAAAATCTCTTTAATTATTCCCCTTCCCCTTCTTCCCTTGCTAAGGGCTCTACTAAATTGGGTCCATTGATTTTATTGGGCCTATACCACTGCAAATTCAATTCACTATTCCAATTGTTTTCACGTTATTTTAGTTTCACCCTTTGCCAATTTGAGGTAATAGATAATTCGTTGTGCTTATTCAAGAGGGGCCTCTGATATATCATCACTCCAAGCCGTTTTATTCTACGCCCTCTTGGCTCTTGCTTTTCCTTTTTTTCATTTGGTTATTTAGTTGTCATGTAGATTCTAATTACCCAAGCCCTAAACAAAATTTCCAATGACTTCACTTTTTCATTCGCAAATTTCGTTTGTCATTTTCCTTCTGATTTATCATCTCTTTTATGTCTAGACTTGTCATGTACATTTCCGATAAACATGTACTAACTTTAGATGCGGTGCTACACTTTTTTTGTCACGCTCTTTATCGCACCCTAATTATTTAATTTAAGATTGAAAAGTTTAGATCAAATTGCTGAAGTTTGATACTTGGATATTCGGAAAACTTAATCCTTGTCCTCCTAATTTCACATCTCTTCTTATGCTCTAAACCATGTTGCTCAGGAGGATAATTCAAACACGGTTATAGGGTGTTAAATGTGTAACAAAGACAAATGTTTCACCAATCCCCGAGCCACTTGGCGGTGGGAAGCTTCTCCATGATCCCTCCCTCGTGGTCTCTAATTATTGTTCACTAATACGAACCTAAAGGCCAAGGGACCATCAAAGATATGCCTTCGCTTCTACTTCAATCTAGAGTACACTTCAGAAGGGAGAGGACATTAATGGGGGTTGGGGAGGCGAACGGAAAACAGAAAGAACAACAGGGCTATGGCCGGACGGGCACGAAGTTGTGGGATTCGTAATGGGCTTGGCCCACTTCCTCCAACGGCTACCTGCCGGTGCCTGGCCACCGGAATAGAGACGTTCGGATGATCGTCCATATATACGTGGCATTTTTGGCAGCAAATCCTGTTCTCCTTTCTTAGGTTATATATTAATAGAAGCCTTTAACTGCAGAGCCACTCTTTCTATATTATTTATGCCATATCATATTTACAAAAAACATAAGATGATTTTATCGTATTAAATTGGATCGATCCATATTATAAGAATTAAAAACTAGGTTTAATTTGACCCATTAAATTTTAATTTCTTATTTTAATAAAAGAAAATTATATATATATACCCTTAAAATACATCGTATTCCCATACATATTCTTACATTTTATATATTATATCTTATACTTTTTGTATTCCATATATATTTTACTATGTATGTCTCTACTATTTAATTCTATTCATTTAACCCAACTTAATTTGCATTCCATATATTTTATTATGTATGTCTCTGCTATTTAATTACATTCATTTAACCCAATCACAATTAAGTTAAGAATGAAAAAATTAACTTGCTGTCTAAAATTCTCTCAAAAAAGTATTTTTTTTACAACTCTCTCTGTTGGGCCCCAATCTCATCTCACCTGATAAAATTTTACCGACTCATCTCTCTCTTGAAGAAGAATATTTTAATATTTTATTTAATAATTATACTAATATGTTAACAAAATATAATTAATGATTTTTTAATTTCAAAAGTATAAAATATAATATAAAATTTCAAGAGTATATATTTTTTATTTAGAGAGCTATATATATATGTATAATTTCTCTTTATAAAGTTATAGACAACATGAATGATGAACAGTACATCGTATTTTTACTTCAAAGGATTGGCAATTACGGTATCACCGCAATGATCCCTCATCACATGGTGACCTTTTCCTCTGCCAGCTGTACTCCAATCTGACGGCCGCACTCAGGGTGTTCCCACGCAGGCCCACCTTTTTCCTTGGACCCCTCGCCGTCTGATTAGATGTATAAGCAACGCCCATCACATGATCATCACCATCGTTTGGATCTGCCATCATGCGGCGCACAGAAGCAGCCTGCGAGTGTGTTGTCGAGGGGGACCCCACTCTAATCCCCGACGAGTGATAGATGTCCGGTCAGGAAAATACCCGATCCATTGGGCTTAGGCTCCGACAAAAGGTGTCCCCGACCCGGCAAATCCGTAATTAGTTCCAAAGGCGGGCCCAGTTTAACAACCCCAACCCCAGAAATTAGAATACACCTCTTTACTTGCGCGCTCTCTTTCTTTCACTCGCCCATTCTAACGTTCTCTCTCTAGTTTTTCTGCCACTGTCTCAGTCTGCTCAGCTCGCTCTCTCTCTCATCATCTCCGATGGGGGAACCAAGGTGGGGGCTTCTGGCCCTCCTCTCCGTTCTGTTGCCCTATGCTACTGCTGCAGCTGCAGCTGCCGGCGGCATCTCCCCGGCGCCTTCGCCCAAGGCTCCTCCCTCGCGCCCCTCGGCTCCCTCTGCACGCCCCTCCCCCACCCCGGCGACGTCGTCGTCCTCCCTGCTCGACCCGAAGCAGCTCACCGCTCTCCAGTCCATGAACCTCCCCACCACGCGAGACCCTTGCTCCCTCCCGCCGCCGCACAACTTCAGCAGCTGCGACTCCGCCGCGCCGTTCCGCCACGTCGTCGCTCTGACTCTCAGCAACTGCTCCTCGGACCTGGACATCTCCACCACCGCCCTCCGCGCGCTCTCCCCCACCCTCCGTTCCATGTCGTTCATCCACTGCCCCGTGCCCCCGGTCAAGCTCCCTTCCCAGCTTGCCTCCTCCCTCCTCTCCTTTTCCTGCGTCGCCAGCCTCCGGCGCCTCACCGGCGTCTGGCTCAGCCGGCTCCCCAACCTCACCGAGCTGACGGTGACGGACGTGCAGATCAACGCCAGCGGGCCCGCCATCGTGCTCTCCCAGATGCGGCGCCTCCGCACGCTCACCATCTCCCGCGCCAACCTCACCGGCTTCCTGCCCCGCCACTGGCACCCGCTCAACCTCACCCGCGTCGATCTCTCGGACAACCAGCTCAAGGGCCCCATCCACGGCTCCATTGGGATGCTGCAGTCGCTGGACTTTCTGGATGTGAGCTCCAACTCGCTAACCGGGGTCCTGCCGGTCGCCATTGCCAACATGGTCTCGCTCAAGAACGTGTCTTTGGCCCGCAATTCGCTCTCCGGCCCCATTCCGGAGACGATATCGGAGATGACGGCTTTGGTCCACCTCGATCTGAGCTCCAACCAGTTCAATGGCAGCTTGCCCAAGTTCTTGACGGAAATGAAGGGTCTGAAATACCTCAACTTGGAGAACAACAACTTCCACGGAGTGTTTCCCTACAATACCTCCTTCATCAAGCGGCTTGAGGTGTTTAAGGTGGGCGGCAACAGCAACCTGTGCTACAACCACACCCTCCTCTCCTCCAGGCTTAAGCTCGGGATCGCCCCCTGCGACAAATACGGGCAGCCGCTCTCGCCGCCGCCCAGCCGGACGGCGCCGTCGGATTCGTCCGACTACCAAGGGTACGGCGACGGGGACAGCGGCGACAGAAGCAGTAGAGGCGACGGGGGGCACCACGGGCCCAACAAGATCGTTCTTGGGGTGGCGATCGGGCTTTCCTGTTTGGTCTTTCTCATCATCTTCATCGTGTGCCTCTCAAAGGTGTGTGGTTGATAAGGGCAGATCTTAACACTCTGATGAATAGGAAAGAAGGGGGAAGCAAAGGAAATGGAAAGGGACTACACAAGGCAGCAGAAACACGGGAATCTGATACATATATAGTTCATTTCTTGGGAGGATCTAATCCTCCTCTTGAAGGAGGTAAGATTCTATGAGGTTTAGGCGACTTAATGAAGTGTTCCTGGCCCAGTCGCATGCAGTGGTGGAAGCAGACATCTTGCAGGCAATTCCACATTTCCACTCTGTTTTTCTTTTATTCTTTGCTGACTCTTCTGCCGAATGTTGGTTGGAAGTGGTGGAATCTCTCTCTCATTGTTCACTTCCAATGGGGAAGGATTAACATATTTGTTTATGAAGATTTGATTCATGGATTTGGGGTCGATTGGACTCGGGGAGATGGGTGGGTCTTTGAACTGAGCTGGCAATGGTCCTTCGTTTTGTTCTACCGATTGTTAATTGCTAGATCTTCTCTTTTCTTTTTCTGTGTTCTTTACTTTTTCCATGAGATCCTGCTGACTGTTGTCATGTGCTGTGTTGGTAATCTCAAGTTTCTCAATGCCATTAGCATTTTTCTAGGCGATTGGTGGTGGTCACCTGCAGCAAGGCCAAGTACGGGCTTCTTTCCGGTGCCAGCAACTTGCCTTTTTGTTTATGTCATTCCCCATGTCTGAGGCAGCTGGCCACCATGAAGGGTCTCGCTTCCATGACCGCGAGGCTTTCCATTCTTCTCTCAGAAATAAGAGCACTATTACGATAAATATGATATGGATTACAAGAGAGTGATTTTATCAGTTTGTTGGGTTTTGATTGCCTCCTGTTTGTTTTTCACTGAGATGATATAAGTGATGACCTCAACTCACTTTTTCAAGTCATGAACTGCATGGTGTTTCATGCCATTGCCTGGCTAGGAAGTTAGGAACCTCCTCGTTCTGGCATGGTCATGTCTGGTGGGGAAACTTGGCTTCAAAGGGATGTAATCACCGTTTCAGTGGATATCTGCCTTGTCCTTGGCGGTGGAAGAATCAGGAATGGTGGAGATTGAGAGAGAGCCAACTGGTGTGGGTCATGATTCCTGAGCTCATGAGCTGCCATGCATGGGTGGAGCACTGGAAGCTCTGGGAACTTGGGTACGTACTTGAGAGGTTCATTCACTTGTAAAGCTTTGTCAGTTTGACCACTATCTTCATGTTGGGGATCAAACTCTTTGATCATCTCATCATGCTGAGGAAACTTCTGTACCGAGAACAAGTAAACGTTCTAGTGTAGGTAACAGAGAGTACCCTGCCAAGCACCCAGCGTCTGCTGGCAGGCTGCCAGCCTGCTCCTGGCTCACCCCATGTGGGTTGTCTCACCAGGGATGGAGAGGGTGATGAATCTAATGATACTAACAAGTACTCTTAATATGCTCACTGTTGGCTAGTTAATTTGTTTAAGGGCTTGTTCATCTGACCATAAAATATTGTAACTAATTTGTTCTACGGCATTTTTTGGTTACTCATTTATCTGCAAATTAAATAGTATAAATAATAATATATTATACAAAATAATAAGAATGCATTAGCTCGTGTTACAGGTATGGTTGGATATATCGGACTGTAGTCGGTCCGATATCCTTAACTTTGTTCTTATTTAAAATTTTTATTATTAAATTTGAATGTGAATTAGATCAAAGTAGACTGCAATTCGTACCGTACAGATAAAAAGTCAATACTGCCCGGTAAACCAGTTCATCAGATTTCCTTCTTATTTTTGGCCAAAAGAGAAAGATTTTGTGCACTTCTCAAAATACAAAAATATCATGTTATCTTGTACTTCTCCCCTCTCATTGGTGGGAATTAAGGTGCCACATGGATCTCTCTCCTCTTTTTTACCAATGGGAGGGAGAAGTGCAAGATGACATGATATTTTTGCACTTTGAAAAGTGCACAAAGTCTTTCTCTGGTAAAATTTCTATCTTTCTCTGGTTAAAATTAGAGAAAGGAATAACTTATTTTGATTATGCCATCGAGACAAAAATACGCTTGATTCTAAGATCAGAAACATACATTAATTCCAAAACCGATGATCCCAAAGTCGAAATGTATGTTGTTTTACAACAAACTGAAGCACACATAAATATGGATGGGCGAATCACGAATGGATGGCTGAGAGAGAGTGATTATATGAGGAGAGTGAAGTCAAAGGGATAACTATTTATGTGATTGGATAGATTCATGCTCACTAGTTAAACCAAGAAGTCATTTATGTAAATACTCGACATCAACTAAGGATTTCCTATAGCATAATCATCTAGAATAATCTCTCTCTGGAGATCTAAAGTGAAGATCCACCATTCAATTATCATAGTGATCGCAATGCATCAGAGTATGTACCATTCATTATCTTAGTGTCTTAGGTCTAATGACCAACTACATCGTTGTGAGCTTGAGTCATCTGATTAGCAATAGATATCATATAAACCATTCAAATATTTCATTGCAAGTTAGTTCAATAAACTTATTCTCTAACAGACATCTATATATTATTTTTAGTGTTTCCATACATATGACTGCAAGATCAATTAGCCTCATCGTACGAGCAGGAACAACATGCACCGTCTATCTAACCATTTGATGTCCTCCGCAAATGCCCTTTTGACTATGAACAATTTGATCATGTATTTACAGAAATTTGATATCAGTATCACAATCTTGCTGTAATTCAATTCTCATTTGCGCAAGTCTAGAGATTTCATTGTGTCAATATAAAATGCAGGAACATATAAATATAGTGTCATTTATTAATAGAGTGAGAATTTGCAGAAAAATCGCATCAGATCAAATATCATTGATTATAGGCATACATTTCCTTCACCTTTAATATCTGAACACAAGGATAACAAGCATCTAATCTTCATACGCGTTTGAAGCTCCGGAATAATTTTGTCCAAAAACAGCAAAGGCTACCACGACAAAAAAGTTACTTGGAGATGGTGGTCATAAGATTTGTGGAAGATTTTAGGGCAAACACTTAACCTAGATGGCAAGACGAAACTTTGCTTAAGACGAGACGGTGTGCTTCTAAACTACTAATTAACTGGAAGCATTTTCTCTTATAGAGATGAAAAAGAAGATCCCTGCTAATAGCCTAATATAACGAAACTTCATTGAACAAAATAGTGGTGGAAGCCCAAACATTTTGCAAATAAAAATAAAAGGAAATAAAAGATTTCCGTTGTCGGGATTGAAACCTGAGTCGATCTTTAGAGCGGGAGTACCCTAATCAAATTTTTTTTTTGGTAACGAGGAATCTCGTCCCGTGTGATTTTGTGGGTTCAGAGATTGATGTTCGTGAACTTCAAGATCAAGACTTGACAGCTCTTACTTTCTGTGTACCCGTATTGCTCTTATCCCACTTGACCGAAAAAATTCTAGATCTACACACCTCAAAAATTACATGTAAATCAGATAAATCTCTTCCCCCAAGAATCGAACTCGAGACATCCTGCTTTTAGCAAGAGTTCTAAGTTCTAACCGATCGACTTAACCGAAGTCCTCACCCTAATCAACTCGACTACAACGAAAGTATAAAATGCTCATACATTCATTTGAAATAGACCCTTAAGAATAGCCCAATCCCAAAGTGTTCAAATTATGGATATTAAAAATAATTTTAAAATTTTAAATAGAAAAAAAATTAAAATTTTTGGGTAAATTAATTAGAGGTGTCTGACTGTAACAGAGAGGTCTTTACTGTAATAGGACTTAACGTATACTGTAACAGGTGATAACACTAATTGTAATGAGTTACAGCTCTGTTAGAGACTAACAAATAAATCAAAAATCTGATAGGACTCTTCATTAATTTACTCAAAAACTTTTTTAAAATTATCAACTCACCCTCATCGTTATCACATCTTATATTCCACTTATTGACGGTAGTTAGTCTGCATTTTATTTCGTACCCCCTCTCCGTTAATAGTCAAACTTAGAAAACTCGTATTCTTTTTTCCTTTTGACATTCATCAAAGTTATCTTATCGTAAATTTATCTCATTCTCTCACCATTTTTCACAGTTTTACTCGAACTTAATAGTCAGCTAATAAGTAATTTTGTCACAGAATTAAATGAAAGAAAATGTCTAACTAGGGATATAATACTTAAATTATGTCAACAACTTCAAATCCCTATTTTAAAATCCGGCGCCCACGCCACGCCAGTACGCCACCCCACCCCCGCCGCAACGTGGGGTGGGGAAGAACAGATAGCACCACCGCTTTGGTGTTGTTACCGTCGGGAACCGTCAATCCCGCAGAAACATCGAAACAAAACCCCTCCTCCCAGGTGGAGCTACTCACTTCTCCCGCCCATTTCTTCCCCACTTCCCGCCTGCCGCCATCCACCGCCACTACCGGGAAGCGTACAGGGTTGCAGAAGAAGAAGAAGAAGAAGAGGAGATGAGGGAGGAAGAAGTGGAGAAGCTGAGGGGGGTCGTGAGGGACTGCGTCAGCAAGCATCTCTACTCCTCCGCCATCTTCTTCGCGGACAAGGTGGCGGCCCTCACGGGCGACCCCGCCGACATCTACATGCAGGCCCAGGCCCTCTACCTCGGCCGCCAGTTTCGCCGCGCGCTCTACCTCCTCAATTCCTCCCAGATCGTCTTCCGAGACCTCCGCTTCCGTTACCTCGCCGCCAAATGCCTGGTACTGTAGCACTCTTGAGTCCTTGCCTCCACTCATTTTAGGCTTAGCGTTTAAAACCTGTTCACACTTCACAGAGAGTGTGATGCACAGGAAAGCCAGCGAGGAACAAGCTTATAAAAGTATCCTCCTTTCTTTTCTTCTGCAAGTTTCCGATGGGGGAGTTCACTAATTCCGCGTCTTTTACATTATTTTCGCGTGGAATTGGTTTCTTTTTGGATATGGACCGGAAAAAGGTTTACTCCTTTTCACTTCATAGAACACAAACAAAGAATGGGAGAATCTGTTATGGAGCTATATAGGGGCATTGAAAGAATTACTTTGGGCTAAAGAGCACTTATAATTAGAAGCAACTTTGGAACTCTTCCAGGAAATCGGTATCTTGGGATGAGGTTGATTACTAAATTCTGAGATCCCTCTGATTCCATGCACCCCCCCTCCCCCGATGAATATAGTTAAGTTTGGTTTTGTGAATTTAGACATTAAAGAGGAGATGGTCAATCTGTTGATACTTCTACACTTTCTGTTGTAGAGCCAATGTCTGTACTCCTTTTGCTCCATTTGTCATTGTCTGAACCCTCGGTCACTTTGTAGGAATTGTGAAAATTCAAGTAAAAGAAATCTTGAAAAGAAGAGAATGATGTAGCTTCTTAAAAAAAAAAGTTAAGGAGAAGGATAAGATGGCGCTGGCTGAAGCTGGGCCTCTGGCCAAGAACCAATTCTACATCTTGTGGAAAGTGATAATTCTTGGCATTGATGTCGTGAAGCTAATGAGGTCTTTTCACTGTTGAGGATCACTAATCCTTAAAGTGTCAAGCAAGCCGTAGCTGCTGCAGATTGTGTAGACTTCTTCCATCTCAGCCTTGCCCTGGAAGCAGAGTAGGATTTCTGGACTCCATCTTTCAATGTCGTGGCCAATTCCCGAGGGATGTAAATTGTAAAGGGATGTTGTCAGGTGACAATCATGGCAATGAACTATTTATACTTTTAATGTGCTTAGCTTGAATGCTAGTCCAAAAGACAAGATCTTGGAACACCAAGAAAATGAGGAGGCCTGGATCAACGAGTGTGTTGAGCAATGGAAATGAGGTCTGAGGATGGATGACTGTGCTTGAATGGTAGGTTTCAGAGCTGTCCATCCAAAAGGATGGCATCAAGGCTAGGGCAGCCTAGGCTGAGGAAATAGCAATCATCGCCATCACTGAATACAAGGTTCAGCTTAATATCAAGATGACCTGGATGCAATTCTTGGCAGGTTATGATCCTTCCGCAGTGAAAATGCTTGTGTAAGTGCAGAGGGATCATCTTGGCCTTTTCTCTGCCGATTTGTATATCTCTTGGGTGGTGGAAGGCGTCCTTAAGTTGACCAATGACCTACCCAGAGAACTGTTGAGGACATCAAATGATTTTTCTTACTGTCCTACCTTCCCTTTCTTTTATTTGATACTCGAGGCCTTTAGAGCTTCACTGTCTCATTTTTTAAGGACTATTTTCTGTTATGAGGATGTTTGTCAAGCCTATTTGTGTCCAACCATTTCATTTCTTTTATTTCTGTAATGAAAGTTTCTTTTTTCATAAACTTCTATTTTGTTACTTTTGAAGCAGTATTTGTGGATTGGTCATGTTCGATCATATTTGAGATCATGCATGAACACTTGCAAGGCATGAAATGATTTCTAGAGGATTATCTTCTCAGTTGTGACTAATGTCATCCAATTGAGCTTAATGCCAGGGCATTCAAGCTAGGGTTTGGGCATGTGGTCTCAGTTGGAAGACAAGGTGGATGATAATTATCCAACCTCTTACACAGTTTTGTGAGGCAAGTGATGGTGAGTTGGTGTTGGTTGAATCTTAATGCAGTGATGTATGAGAAGTCGCAGAAAATCTTGCACACAGACACTAGATTGGACATCGAGGGTCTCAGGTAGACAAACATTTGAAGCATGTGGTCCCAGATTAGATCAATATGTGAAACATTTCTTTCATTTATGTGTTAATCTATCCATTCAGAGAATGATATATAGTTAGTATTCATTGTAGCATTGTCGTTTAAACTTCAGGATTCAAGGATTTGTTTCTTTTTCACATAAACCAGTCTATTGGGCCATCAACAAAATATGAACAAATGCCTTTTTGAATTATTTCACCCTGGAACTTCTGTAGGAACTCTAAAATCATTATTCAAGTTCCTATAAAATGATGTTTGGACTATTTGAAAAATTGCCAGAATTCTTTTTTAACTATGATGCCCTTGTTTTACTGTTAGGAGGAGCTAAAGGAGTGGAATCAATGCTTGACAATGCTGGGTGAAGCTAAGGTGGATGAACATGGAAATATTGATGGGCTAAAAGATTGCAGTGCAATGTACTTGGAAAAGAGTGGTGAGGATCACGAAATTAATGTAAGCCATTTCTGCCAATTGGTGTTTCTTTGATATTTCTCTGTGTGCCTCTATGCTTCTCATCTTTGTATTCATGAATTCTAACTGAACTTCTCCATATACTTTGATTTAATTTATTCCCAATGTTGTTGTATCTATCACTTAATTATCTTCATAAAACCAATATGGAACCCATGATTCATTACTTCTTTCTGTGATTGACAAATAATAAAAGCAAATTATAGTTTTCTGAGAAAGTTTTGATGTTCAACAATTATTTTCTCTTGGGGAAGTTTTTGAAATATTTTGAGATTTCACAAGTCTTACAGAAGTACTTCCATTGGCTTAGTAGGATTTCTTTAATTATTGTGAAGAAGCATTCTGTTGTCATTCTTTGGAATGTCAGATATCTAGATGTTACCAGTGATACTGCAAATGACTCATTTTTTGGTTGTTATTGATGTTAATAACGCATTGACAATTTGGTGATAAGTTATCCAGGGTGTTCCCTAATATTCCAACTTTATGCAGTCTTTGTGGGGTGAGGAGGAGAGCTTGGACCATCTTCTAACAGCCTGCTCTTTCACTAAAATATTCAGAATGTCATCCCTTCTTTTACTGGTGCGAAGGAGTTAGTTTTGGGCTGGAACAGGAATTTTCATTCGAAGGCCGATGGGGTGGTATGGTGGATCATTTTGCATGCCACTATTTGGGCCATTTGGATTGAAAGAAACAACAGAATTTTCAGGAGAGAAGCCAGGACTGAAGAAACCGTGTTACAAGGGATTAAGAGTAATGTTTTGGCTTGGGCTAAATTATTAGGTCAATTTGGGAGTCCTCATTCTCCTCTCCTTTTGTTCTTGGGGAGGTGAGGTTGTTTATGACTTTATGTTGGAGTGTCGATCTAGTGAGAGGGCTTTTGTTTGGAGGTTTTTTTGGTGTTTGGCCTCTACTCTTGTACATTCTTCATTTTTCAATATACTTTGTGGTACTATCCACATTTCAAAAAAAAAAAAAAAAACGCATTGACAATTTAATGTCTTTTCTATTTCTTGGGTCTGGCAGATCATCTCCGCAATATGTTTCCTTCGTGGCAAGGCATATGAAGCTTTGGAAAATCGCATTCAAGCTCGACTATGGTGAACTATAGATAGATATTTTTCACATGTTGTTTATGAATGGTCTCAATCAGCACTGTGTGCTTTATGTTTGTAACCTTGATATTCTGATCCTTGAAGCATTGTTCCTTTTATACGGAATGTCATTGTTGTTAAATAATTGGCTTTTTGTGGAATGAGCTTCTGAAATGCAACAAGCTCATTCAATCTTATATAGTGCTTGGGACTAGAGAGAAATATGAGAAAGAGGGTAGGCATTGGAAACCTTTTCATGGACAAGAAAAGGTTGCTGAATATTTCTATTTACCGTTTTAGTTTCTTTTCAATTAGAAAGTGAAAATTCTCATGAGTTTAGGTGATGATAGCTTGGGTTTGACCAAATCCTGAGAGGTCTCAAGCAGACTAAGTGTTGTCAATAGGAGAGTGGTTCCTTTGAAGAAGTCATATGCACATTTGACTTTTTTTATCGGACTTTAAATTTTTAGTATTCTATTGGGTTTATTTGAATTCTGAAATTTTTAGATATGTCAAATTATGAAAGATTAGAAAGTCGTTATTTTGATGGAACCACCGAAATTGCGATTTTCTTCTTGGATGGGAGAGTTGACTTTTTATTTGTAAGAGATGATTTTTTTGATATTTTTATTGGATTCAAAGGGGGGTACTTCTTTATTTACATGTAATATCTTAAGTAAATGAAACTACAATATAACATTTAATTTAATGATGTTCAGGTAAATAAGGTAAGTGGATGGGATCGGACGTAATTAAGGTAAGCTGAGGGAATCGGGTTACATCAGATGGAATCGAGGTGGATCGTGTGGAATCGGACTGGATCGGCCGGATCTAGTCCGATTCTGCTCAATCCACCCCGATTCCACCTTACATCGTGGGTGGGTCGTCGCCCCCCCCCCCCCCCCCCCCTCCACCACCACCAAAATTAGGTCACCCATAGGCTGATTCTGACCCGTGGGTGTAGGCACATGAAGACTGATGTGTAATTTCCTCATTCTCAAGAATTTTATTTAGATTTTTCTTAAAAAATTCTTTTGCATTATTAGAACAAGACTCTCAAATAAGAGACACCAAATTTGTTCTATGAAATAATGAGGGAAACAAAACTCTCAAAGGTCTGAAAGACAAATGACCAAAATGGGAATGCCACTACTAGATCTCCGAAATCCATTGGTTTTAAGTCTCCACTAGCTTGTGACTGAAGAGCAACACTGTCTCCTAGCTCCAAAGGATAGGAACCACCAACTTCACGCCGTCCCAATTTGTTGCTTGGTCTTCAGGTCCTGAAAGACACATTGATCAGGAAAAAAGGTGTCACTGCACAGTTCAAACATTTTATGATACTGCTAACAGACATGAGATTCATAGACAGTTTTGGAACATAAAGAGCAGAGGACAAGACAAGGTGACTATTCAACTTAATGTTGCCATGACCAGCAATGGTGGCCTGGGATCCATCTGCAATTCACTTTGTATTGATCAGAAGCAAGAGAGTATGAAGAAAGAAGGGTTGAATATTGGTCATATGATCTGTAGCACTAGAAGCCATGACCAAAGAAGAGGATGCTTGTTGATGGAGGCACTTAGTTCAACACTGGTTGTACATGACTGGGTGGAGGAAAGAGCAAAGTATGAGATCCAATTTGCCGGAGGAGTTTCTGAAGTTGAGCATTGTCTTGTGAAGACATGCCCAGAAGAGCATTGGAGGCAGCCATATGACCTTTAGCTTGCTTCCCTTGCTTCCCAATTCTGAACTTCAGGGCCTTCTTTTCTGGGTGCAAGTCCCAACAATCTTTAGCTTGATGATTTGCTCAGCTGCAGTGGCTACAAGTCCTCCCAGTTCTAGATTTATCTTTTTTCTGACCAAAGCCTCCCTTTGCTGATTTCTGACCAGCATTTACTAAGGCTGAGGACTCCCCTGCACTGCCTCATTGATTGTGAACTAGTATGACCATTCGTAGCTCGCCAATGACCATCTTCATTTAGTACCTTGTAGTAAACTTGTTCTAGAGAAGGGAAAGGCTTCATACTCAGAATTTGTCCGCACAGATTCTCAAATTCTGAGTGATGACCAGCCAAGAATTTGAAGTCTCTATTATGTTGAACATATTTGAGAAGCTTTTTTTGATCCTCCACACAAGCCCAATCACTAATGGCATAATATCCCACTTACTCCACAGATTAGCAAGGCTCGTCACAAGCTCCCTTGTTTCAGCTCATGTAATTGATTAGTCGGCTGAAAAACACAAGCCATGTCTTGCTTCTGACCATACATCTTTTCAAGGAGGACCCACATATCTCTAGCCGATTTTTTTCGAAGAACCATCTGCTGGATTTCAGCAGAAATAGAGTTGATAATCTAGGACGTCACTACACTATTTTCCAGATGCCATTTATCTTATCTTAGGATCATCCTCACTAGTTTCTTTAGTCTTCCGGTAATGTAGCCACTTTTCCCTCGTCTCAGTTGCCACTGACCATACCATGTAATTATTTTCATTTAACTTCACAGGCGTAATCTGGAGAGAAATATTCTCGTTACTCATACTGATAAGAGAGGGATCAGCAGCACTAGAAGACTGGGAGACAACTTCAGACTCTGTAGAATTCGACATTCATGGAGATACTTGCTGTTGACACCAACGAGCAGTCACCAAGGGGTAACTCCCCTTCTATCGAAGCCCCAAACAGATGGAGCAAGCAACCTCAACCTTGTTACAGGCAGGAAGTGAGAGGGGACAGGGGGAGTGTTGCGAGTCGTAATGAATAAATGTCAAATAGGTTTAAATAGAGAAGAAACCTCAACCAAGTGGCGGGCTAGCCACAAGAGATGGCATACACAACCAAGAAGGATGGCGAACAACAATGGATTCACTAGATTGGAGAACCGGACCCACCAACAAAGGGACTGGCCTTGAACTCCAAGGCTTTAAGGGTCTTTATACTGCGCTCAGGCTTGGTGCAGGGCAGGCGCACTTGGACACTCCAGCAGGCCAGCACACATGGTACTGCAAAGGAGGAGAGCAGCCAGTCATCTAGCCATCAACCCACTGTAGACAAACATGGATTCAACAGGTCCCTTGGCAGGAGCTTTGACCTGATTCATACCATGAAGATTTGCATGATTACATAGTCCGATGCAGCAGAGGAAGAAGGAGAAGAAGAGAGGAAGAAAGGGGTTGTCGCAGGGTGGATTGCGGCTGTGTTATGGCTGCACATCCCCCAATGATGTTATTAAGAATAACCTAATCACAACTTGACCAAAACACCCCTGTTACAACTAATACCAACCAGGGGTATTGAAGGAAGAAAAAATTACCAGGTTTAAGTTAAACGGATCCCATATAATGGGGTCCAGTAATGAACCTAAGAACTTAATACACAAAACACACGAGAAAGCACTGGATCCATAATGGGTGGTTGTGGGCCTAAATCCCACCAAACACCCGGCCAGGTATCATCTTCTACAAATATCATTCAATTTGACATTTCTTCTCGCTTTTGTTAAGCTGTAGTATACATACAATAGAAGAGCTGGAAATTGTCTGCTTTAAACTTTTTGGAACCCATGCTTCAAATTTGCCACCGGGATAATAATTCAGGCTCTTATAGGGTGTTTGGTTGCAAATTTTTAAAAAGAACTATTTCTAACTAAAAAATTATAGTGTGTCCATTTTTAACTAAAATTTTGAAATTGAGGAAAAACTGGTACTTTTTGTTTGGTAAAATTAGTATAATTTTTAAAATTGTAAAGATATGTTTGGGGACACACTTTTTTTACTATTTTTTTATAATGATAGGAAGGGGCACAGGGGGCGGGAAGGGCGAGGGCCGCCGGAGGGGGGAGGAGGAGGGGACGCAGAGGGCGCCCGCGACGCAAGGGGGGTGGGGGGGGGTGGCGGGAGGAGCGGGAGGGAGGAGGCGCGGTGGGGTGGGAGGAGGGGATGGGGGCGCCAGAGAGCAGGGGGGAGGAGGAGGCGGGGGGCGCTGGCGGGGGGCCCGCGACGCGGGGGGGGGGGGGGGATGAGGGGGCGCGGCGGGGGGCCGCGGGGGGGGCGATGTAGGGGGGGAGGAGGGGGGTGCGGCGACGCAGGGGGGGGGGAGGGGGAGGAGGGGGACGCTGGCGGGGGGGAGAGGGGGAGGAGGAGGGGGCGCTGGCGGGGGCCCGCGACGTAGGGGGGGAGGAGGGGGCGCCGGTGGGGGGGACTGCGGACGCAGGGGGGAGGAGGGGGCGCCGACGAGAGCCCGCGACGCCGGGGGGGAGGAGGGGGCGCGGCGACGCGGGGCGGGGGGGGGGGGGGGAGGAGGAGGAGGGGGGGGCGGCGAGCAGGGGCGGGCGGGGGAGGAGGGGGCGCTGGCGACACAGGGGGGGGGAGGAGGAGGAGGGGGCAGGGGGGGGGGGGGGGGGGGTGAGGAGGGGGCGCCGGCGACGCAGGGGGGGGGGAGGAGGAGGAGGGGGCGCCGGCGGGAGGAGGAGGAGGGGGGGCGCAGTGGGGGGGGGGGCCGCGCCCTGCGGGAGGAGGAGGAGGGGGGTGTCTTTCGGCGGGGGGAGGGGGGGTCTGGGTGTGCGTGTTGTTTTTTTTTTTATTGGTTGGTACTTGTTTTCTTTGGGAGAAATTTACATAGGATAAAATTTCTTCCCTAAAATAAAAAACTGCTTACCAAACGTGTCTGTGCGTCTGTCCTCTCTCTTTTTTAATTTAGGAGAAAAAATTGATAAAAAAGTGCAACCAAACACCCTATTAAGATAGTTCTTTTCTATCTTTCAATTGGGTTAAATTGTCATCATCTAGATACAGGTTTTCCTCTTCTTCTCTAGGTTCCTAGCATGGTCAAACTGGGAAGTGTTGCTGTAATATCTATCATTTCAGCATGAAAGAAAACTTTTATGGAACACCCAGCTTAGAGTTTGTTGTTTTGAACTTTCATTAGTAAAAACTTATACAGTCATGTAATTTTAGAAGTATCTTTTCTCTGTTAAACTTCTGGATTCCTCAGATTCTGCAGACAATCTTGTAATTTTAGAACTGAATTTTCATCACCTGATAACTTGTCATGGTTGATGAGTCTTTTGAATTTGTCATACTTTAATGTTGTTTTAGACTTTTAGTGAAACTTTTACTTGGGTGTTCTTTTTTATAATTGTTGTATTTTATGTCTAAAGGTACAAAGCAGCTGTCAAAGCAGATCCCTTTTGCTATGAGGTAAGGTGACTTTTTTAGTCTATACTCCAATTGTGTCATATTTGTAATAAATAACTATATAAAACATATGGCATTCTGATTTTGTTTATAATGTAGTGCTAGGTGTCCACTCCTCTGTGTAACTACCCCTGGAATTAATGATCTTTCTTGGGATGTTACATGCTCTTCTCATTGCTGGATAGCCATTATAGCTTCTTTCCTCCATTTCTTGAGCATTTTGTTTGATTTTTTTTTAATTCTGTGAACGTAGGTTACTTGTATAACTTTCTGTATTGTGTATTATAATTGTGTTGTGCCATCTGTTTCAGGCTTTGGAAAGTTTGATCAACAATTATATGCTAAGCTGCGAGGAAGGTAACAAGAAGATTCATGACTTGCTTATTAACTGTTACTTCTGGTGTTGAGTTGATCTTTATCCTTCTTGGTTGTCTCTATTATCTTCACTAAGTCTAGAAGTCAATGGCTACACAAATCTCATGTACATCCTACCGCATTAATATTAGATGCAGAAGGGTGCCACTCTTTTTGCCACACTGATCTTGGGGAATGGGTGTGGCAGATTAGGTGGGCAAAAGAGTGGCACGTAGCATCCCTCATTTAGATGGCTTCTCCTGTGTTGTAAATGCTATATGTGGCACAATAAACTGATGTTTAAAAGAGTTAAAGACTTGATACGATTTTTTTTTCCATAATCCATCTCAGAGTCAAGTCTATTATCATCATTACAATTTGCTCCAGAAGATGGATGGCTATCAACATTTTATTCATGCTTATTGAAGAAGGTAAAATTCTTCAGACTGTTTGAATGAAAGGTGCTACTGGTTGTTTAGTTGCATGTTAGGTTGAAATATATAAATCTTTCTTCTCCTTCCTGGAATAGGCAGTGCGGCTGCTAAATGGCTTATCTCCTTTAATTTTTCAGTATGATAAGGAAGATGCTGTAGAAGCAAAATTCAGGGAGCTAGAAAATGAAAAGTGTAGTATTAGCTCCACAAATCCAGCATTTTCTAGCACACTAAGGAACAATACAGACTTGTTGACATGTAAAGCTGAGTATTACCATCAATGTGGAGAGCATCACAAGTGTTTTGAACTTACTTCCATGTAAGTTGGTAAATGTTTTCTTAAAGAAGGCACTGATGTTCATTTGGGTGTTGATCTTGATGTACTACTTTTCTTGAAGGTTACTAGAAAGAGATCCCTTCATTTAAAATGTACGTTAGTTCACTTGGCAGCTGCTTTGGAGCTTGGACGTTCAAATGATCTCTACATTATGGCATGTGATTTGGTGAAAGATTATCCTCAGAGGTACATTCTTTTTTCTTGGTCATATCATGGTCTTATAAATTGGGTATACAAGGTTTTTTTTGGGGAAAAAGGGCCCTTATAACCATGCCAGTTTCAGAGAAAAAACTCCTTGATCTGTCTATTCTGTAAGAATTCTCCAAAATCTCTCACTTACGGACTTACCACTACAAACACCTTTTCTGATGAGTTCTTATGAGATGTCTAGAGTGTTTCCTGAAGTGTTTCTAGATGATGTTGGAAATTGGGAGTGGTGTTGTTCAGTCCTATATTGGAAATCTTTGGGTGTTTCATCTCTATATATGCAGAGGATTCCCTGACTAAATACCTGGGTTTTGGGTTAGAGTTCGGGCCTTTAACATGGTATCAAAGCCCAAGGTATGATCCGGGCTGCACACCCTGTGTATATAGTCCATGTGATAGAGCCTAAAATTCTCCTGCACTTGAGGGGCATGTTAGAATAGTCTCACATTAGAAAGTAACAAAATATTTATTGTGCTTATAATAGTGGTGCCCTCTCCACTCATCACCTTAAGGTTTTGAGTTGGAAGGCCTAATCCAATATTAAATCTTCTCTCCATGTGTGGACACTTGTCCCTACCTGTGTTGCACCTCAAACTGGTTGGTTTGGCCCGAAGGGGGGTGATGTTGTTTAATCTTATATTGAATTCCATGGGTGTTTCATCTATATATATATAGACGATTCCCTCAACTAAATGTCTACATTTTGGGTTAGAGTTTGGGCCTTTAACATGGCATCAGAGCACATTTACCCATTGGATCTTCTCTCCATGTGTGGACACTTGTTCCTACTTGTGTTGCGCCCCAAATCGGTTGGTTCAGCATGAGAGGGGGGTGTTGTGGTTTAGTCCCATATTGAAAATTCATGGGAGTTCCACCCCTATATATGTAGAACCCAACACCTAGGTTTTGGGTTAGAGTTCGGGCCTTGTGTGGACACTTGTCCCTACCTGTGTTGCGCCCCAAACTGGTTGGTTCGGTGTGGGGGAGGGGGGTGTTATTGGTCCCATATTGGAAATCTGTGGGTGTTTCATCTCTATATATGTAGAGAATTATCTCAACTAAATGCCTAGGTTTTGGGTTAGAGTTCAGGCCTTTAACAGGGAGTTTTTATACAATAGACAGATAATGGGGCTTCCTAAAAGTTAACTGGAATATGCAGCTAGTTTTATCTGATTTCAGGTCATTATGTGCTGGTTCAGGCCTAAGCCTGCAGGTTATTTGTTTTAAATGTTCATTACATTATTAGTGACTGGTTTAAAGATCTGAAGATATTCCACAAATTCTTCTTGGTCCAGACTCTGGATTTAGTCTGGTTGATTGTTTTATGGTCTGTTCAAAGCTAGTTGAAGCTTGTCTATAGTTGTTAAAGCTAGTTCAAGTGTTCAACCTATGTTTATGGCTGTATTTTATCCTGGTCAGTTTGGGTCTAAAACCAATAGAATGATCAGAATGAGAGGCCTAGCATGATTTTAAATGGGACAGGCCGTGCTTTATTAAACTGGAGGGTCAAGTAGATGAGATGAAACGAAGTATTAGTGAAAGGAGATCTCTTTAAAGCAAAATCAAGACATCAAACAACACAATCGAATTGTTGCAGATGAATGGATAAACCATTCAGGTTTCCCATCAACAGTTCAACCTTTAATAAGTTCAAAAATATTTACATATACTCAAAGTAATGTGAAAAAATCCAACATTATAGTCATGCTAGGCATGTCCATCAAGCTGTAGCATGGCCTGCCCCATGTTAAATGTAAATAGTCATTTGCTTGAAAAAAGAAAGAACCAGAACGACTTTAAACCCAGATCCTCCGTGTGAAGGTTTAGCAGTGATGTAACTATGTGGCGCAGTATTTTATATATGCAGATTATACATATGGATTTGCTGGGCCAAATGAATTCAGGTCTGACCCATGTCATTTATTAATCTCAGCTTGGACCCACCTGTGGGCATGATTTTAAGACCAAACTTGTTCCTGTACAATCATTTTTTTCGAGACCTTCATTACATTTCTGAGTGAAATCCTGGTCACTATCTCACTGATATAGGAAAAAGGATTATTATCTTTTAGACTATAAAAGATTATGATGGACTAAATGAATTTGATTTAGAGCTTTGTCATGGTTCGCTGTTGGTTGTTACTATCACTGCATCAAGAAATATGACCAAGCACGGAGGTATTTCAGGTAATAGTCCAAACCTTTTACAATTTGATTACATCTCTCTGAGTTATTTCTCTCAGATCTCACTGAAGTTCTCTCATGCATTACAACATGTGTACTATGTTAAAATCTTTTTTGAATAAATGATTTCTTTTTTGTTTCTTTCTTTCATAATCATATGATTCTATCTTCTTTTGCAATGAGGTTCATTTGCAGTGATATTACAGTTCTTTTTTTTTGCTATGTGGTAGCTTGCATGTCTTGGTAGTTCTAGACTTCTAGTATTTCCTTTTTGAAGGTGACCAAAGGCCTCTGTTCATTAACAGAAAAGATAATGGAAAGTACAAGAAAGAGCTCTATCAAGATGATAGAGGCCACTGAAATCCAGTACATGAAAAATAGTAAATGAGGCCTACCAAAGAAAAAAAGGATCCTCCACCAGTTACATAGTAATCCTTCTTCACCTGTACACTTCTGTGAGACAAATAGACTCCCTAGTAGTGCTACCAGTGCAGGTATACCACTCTTTTGTGATTTGTATTGCTTTCTAATTACTTCCATAGGTTGCTGGAATTCCCCTTTGAAAATTCTATTGTTGCTTTCCTTCAAGATTGCCCACAGACGAGCTGGTAGACACACTTCCCATATCTCTTGATCTTGCTCTGTTGGATTCAAGTTCCCCCATTTTGTGGAAGACTGCCCATTGTGATTACATTTTGTCCAAGGTACTTCCATCAGTTTGAATAATTGTTTCCACACTGAGTCAACAATCCCACAAGTAACGAATAGATGGTCTATATTTTTCTGGAAGCATCCAGAGAAAATACAGTTACTTGGATCTTGAATTTGAAACCGCACAGTTGATTATAGGTTGATAGTCTTTGCCAAGCTGTCTTCGTCATGACAATTCTTATTTTTATATGCAGATTTTTGTTCCAATAAACTTTATGCCTTCTTGCTTTCTGACTTGACAGAGAATAAGCTTTTCTTCTCCCACCCCACACCCCTTTTCCACTTGTATTTTGCTTTGTATTCACTTCCTGTTGCAGTAGGATTGAGATGAGTTGAATAAACTCATCAGCTTCATGATCATGAAAGTTTCTATAAAATGTAAGGTCCTAATGTGAACCTTGCCATAGGCTACTGATTGTTTGGTAAGAAAGTAAGTTCATAGAGGTTAGGAAACTGTAGCAACCCAGGATCCGCGACCCATTAGGGACCCGTACTTCATTCCACCACTCATGAGTCCGAAGACTTGGAAGGTTAATTTACTAGTGTAGTGAGATGAACAAAAAACTGAAATAACTGTAATAGAAATTAAATTACATTATTTACATTGTACGGATGTTCCAACTTATAGTACAAACAAATATAAAGTACAATATCCTTGAGGGGCAAAACTGTTGGTGCACAGGAAGATGCCTCTGCACTCTATTGCCCTATTCGAGATGGGGGCTGTGCTCTTGAGCCCTCACATGCAAAAGTAGGAGATGAGCCTCATACAGTCATAGGCTCAGTAGGGGTTCTCTGATCTCGCCACCTAGGCCAAAACAACGTACGAAAGACAAAATAGCAATTATAATGATAACAACAGTGAAATTAAATTAACAGAACTAAAGGCTATGCTAACCACGACGACAAACAGTAAACCAGTAGAATGTCATGTAAACTACACACACACACACTACAGAGAAGAATGAATTTGGTGCTACACTCGAACCGTGTCTAGTCAATCTGCGGTAGTCAACCTTCGGTCCAGTCACAGAAACACTAGCCACAAAGGCAAGAAAGCACAACCACTAGTCTCGTAATCAGGCACCCATTGGCATCTCACCTCCTGACAAACACCCCACACCTAACCACCTTCCACTCGGAGTGTAGCATGTGAGATTCTAACACAACTAACTGTCGTCCCACACCTAACCACCCCTACCAGGCTTTAGAACCTTGTAGAGTGAGGCTTGTGAGAAAGATGTGACTAGTTGGGAACCGTGTCTCCGCAACTCCCATACTGTATCCTCTCCCCCAACTATCTGTGCACACAAGTGACCTGCAAAAGACGTTGCCGTCGACCATTTTTTCCTGCCTTGGACGAATGCTCTACAAATTGCTGGGGCGGGGGGGGGTCTTGGAAAATGGCTCCAAACTCTAGTCATGCCTTGGGTATAGGTATCAAAACCCTTGTTCTATCACTCAGTTGTAATGTGCTAGTAGCATAGGGGTACCTAATTGGCATAGCGTCATGCTACGAATGTAGCATCGACCACTGCTGAACTCAGAGTGCACAGAAAATTGTTGGAAAATAGCTCAAGAACACATCAGTCTTGGTTGATGCCTTTAGAGTACGTCAAGGGCCTATGACACATTAATAGTCAACTCTGGAAAACCTCCAAAGTAGTACCTCCTAAGAACGTTGGGGAGACAAGGTTGAGCCCACTTGTTGAACCCCCAAGAATGCGTTAGGGTTATTGACACCATAGGACTAATCACAGGAAGACACCTCGGAAAAGATACCAAAACACATCATCCCTGGATGACACTTCTAGAATGTGTCACACACTATTGATGCTTCTAAACTTAATAACTATTTTTGAAAAATCACACATGACCACAACAGGTTGGGGTGACGCATTCAAGACGCGTCACGCCAGGTTGACGCATTCATGCATAGGGTCCGGACAAATCTCTTGCTCCTTGGAAGTCTCAAATCCAACCATCAAATCACCCAAATCTCGGTGAAAAACAAAGGGAAAAAGAAGGGGGAAAACACCCTACAAACATGCACACACACCCACATTGCAAGAAATTAGGGTGAAACCCTTTCACATGGAGATCTACCCACCCCTTGTACCAAGCAATAACCCTAAATCTCTGGTCTAAGCATGATCCTAGCAAGGGGAACACAAGAATCCGGTAAGGAGAAATGGGGGACGTCACCCTACCTCCAAATAAGTTAGCTATCTCCTCATCGTCGACACTGCCTCGTCTACTACCACCGTTGCTTTGTGACAAGCAACACGATGTCATCGCCCTCGTCCACCACCCACAATCGGTTGTTAGAGGGAGAGGAAGAGGGCAAAGCTAGAGTGAGAGGGAAAATGAGGAAGAAGGGGGTAGAGGTCAGGGGGTGGAGGGTGGGGGTCCCTATTTAAAGGCCCAATTGCCTTAATGTATCAATAGAGATTGACATGTCTTGTTGAAAACACGTCAATGGAGACTGACACGTTCAAAATGCGTCACCTGCCATGATGCCTTCATCTGATAGGCTAGTCTGACACTTGGTTCGTAATACTGACACCTGACAAGGCTAACCATCACGCTAGTAGATGCGTTAGTCTGACCAGACGCGTTTTTGGCCATGTAGACTTCCCCTTGGCACTTCAAGCTAGGCGTCTGACAGTTGACTAGCGTACTATTGAAATTCATCTTGCCGCCCAAATGCAATTACTTGATAGGGGTTTCACACCTCAGCCAGATCACCCTAACATCCCTAACTCAATATAAACAAACAACCTAAATGTGTTGCCCTAGGCTGATACATTCAGAACGCATCATATCGGGGTGACGTATCTATGCATCTGCCAAATATGCCCAAAGATACTCTAACTCTGGGTTTGAAGTCATGTCTCGCCTCTACCCTAGTCCCATTGGAACCCTAACCAATGCACCAAGCCGACAACGAGGATCCAGAAGATCCGAGACATTACAAAACTTGTCCTTAAGAGGCTTGTTTTCTAATGAGGGATCCTCTCAAAACTGAGTTAGAAGGCTGTTTCAAAGTTGGATGTGTTGTGGTTTAATCCCATACTGGAAATCTATGGGAGTTGTACCTCTATATATGTAGAGGATTCTTTCAACTTACTGTCTAGGTTTTGGGTTAGAGTTCATCCCTTAATATGGTATTAGAATGGGTTTACCCATTGGATCGTCGTATGTGGACACTTGTCCCTACCTGCATTGCAAACCAGTTTGGCACTGGGGGTGGGGGAGGGGCGGGGTTGTAGTTTAGTCCATATTGGAAATCCATGGGAGTTTCACCTCTATATATGTAAAGGATTTCCTCAGTTAGTGTCTAAGTTTTGGGTTAGAATTTGAGCCTTTAATATGGTATCAGAGTGGTTTTCCCATTGGATTGTCTCTCTATATGTGGATATTTGTCCCTAGCCGTATTGTGTCCCAAACCGGTTGGTTCGGCGTGAGGGGGGTGTTGTGGTTTAGTCTTATATTAGAAATCCATAGAAGTTTCACATCTATATATGTTGCGAATTCCTCAACTAAATACCTAGATTTGGGGTTTGAGTTCGGGGCTTCAACAAGATGTATGAGGAACATTTGTAGAAAGCAATATTACTGCTAATGTGTCTCCAAGCTGGTCACATCGATGCATGTGGTTTCGAGATCTCTATCCAATGTTCTTCCCCTTGATAAAGTTCAACAGATCTTGCCCACATCATTGATCTTCTCTTTCCATCCTCCATAGCCTTCTAGTGGCAAAGTTTTGTTCATAATGTAGTGTCTAAACACCATCATATTCACTATGTATTGCTCTAATTGGGATGTGACATTTCTGTAGGCACTAGGAATATTAAAGCATCCCTTGGAACTAAATCTTGAGGCTCATGAATTAATGAGTTCCACTATGCTGTTCTACGGTTGTTACTGTGAATCAATCAATTAATAGCTTCTACACTTCCAGGCATATACAAAAAAAAAATAGTGGGAAACAATCATATCAAGACTTTGATGAATTTCTTTCAAGACCTAATGATCATGAAAATGAAAAGTGCCTTTATTCAGATGTGTGGGTAGACATTCTAATTACTTTAAAATTTGAAAGAGAATGACTTGCTGCCTGGCTGGCCAGGGAGCAATGATGAGGTGGACAATATGGTCAACATCATGCCTGCGTGGTGTGCTGTGGCAGTGACCTTGACCAATACTTGTCAACCAAAGTGGTATTTGTTAGCCACCTATTGAACCCCTTAAAATTGTCTCTTTTGTAATGTATAAATTGCAATAAAAAGGGGGAGGGTACACTCATGCACGAACATAAATATCCCATTGCATAAAAAGGGGGAAAATCTACATGGAATATCTATGCCCCTGGTTAAGACAGTCCAAAAAAACCCCTCCTAGCTCTGGCCACCCTCCCTTGGGGGATGCTCACCAAGGGGCCTCTTCTCACTGGTGCTATGCCCAATGGTGAGGGAGAAGAAGAGAGGTGGCGGCCTGCTTTTATAGAGAGAAATAGCAAAAAAGGGAGAGAGAAAAATAGGGAAGGGGAGGGCGCAACAGGGAGAGAGGCTTCCATGTTTGAAATCCCCTGGTGCTATGCATCGGGAGGATTCAAAGCACAGCAGAATTGGGCGCCCTCATCATGACTACCTTTTTTTTAGTCCTCCCAGTGAAATGTACTGGTAAGACTTCAAAAATAGAAGGTTTGGGAGCCCTCACCATTACCGGCCATTTCAAATCCTCCCGGTAAAATACATTGACAGGACTCCAAAGGTGGAAGGTATGGGAAACCTCCACAACCTGTCCATTTCAAATCCTCCGACTAAAACATACCCGTAAGCCTTCAGAAATAGAAGGTCTGGGTGCTCTCACCATGACTGCCCATTTTTGAATCCTCCCGATAAAATGTATTGGGAGGACTCCAAAAATGGAAAGTCTGGTCACCACCTCCAGTGTTGGCCATTTTAAATCCCCCTTGTAAAACGCACCGACCTTAAAACAAGGAAAGTCTAGGCAGCCGTCACAACTTGCCCATTTTAACCCTCTCTGGTGTATGGCATCGGCAGAATTCAAAATAAGGAAAGTTTTGAGCCCAAAATAAGGGAAGTTTTTTTGGAGTCTAAATAAGGAATTTTTTTAGATTCAAAATAAGGAAAGTTTTGGAGTCCAAAATAAGGAAAGTTTTGGCCTGCCATTATCATTGCATAACCATCTTCAATTCTTATACACAGCACTGGCGAGATTCAAAATAAGAAAAGTTTTGGCTTGCCATTATTGCCTCACAGCCATTTTAAATTTTCGCTAGTGTGCAACACTGGAGACATGAGAAATAGGGAAAGTTCCTGGACAGCACTCGATGCGTGGCAGTTTAAAATCTTCACCAGCGTGTGACACTAACAAAGTTTAAAATGTGAAATGTTTTGGCCAATCCCTATTGTACGATGCCAAGGGGATTCAGAACATTTCATCGGTGAGGTTTAAAACAAAGACATTCGGGGCAGCCTATGCTTTGGACAGAGGAAAAAAAAGGGATATGAAACCACCTCAGCAAATTTACCTGTAAGGTCTCAAAGAAGGAAACAAATGACCCAACAAGAAAGCAAGAGGGGGAAGCCAAGTCTCCTGATACAGTTCACTGGGAGGGTTCTAAGGAAGGGAGCGCCACCTCCACCTTGCCTCCTTGCTGTCCCCTTTCCCTCTACATAAAGAGGGCATAGCTCTCACTTGGAGCCAGGAAACAAAGGGCAAAAGCTCAAGGAAAGGAGGAAAGCCTGGGAACATGAGGAGGAAGGGTACTCTTTTTGCGCCAAAAGGGACAAGAAGAAGAATAAAAATAAGGGAAAACTCATGTTTGTTTTTGAAATTTGAATTTTGAATGAAAAGTGAGAAGAATCCTTAAAAGAGGAAAGAAAGTGAGGAATGAAGGGAGATGAAACCCACCGGTGAATTTCACCGGGGAGGTTCAAAATGAGAAAAGTAAAATGGCTCAAAACAAGTCCAAATCCTACCGGTGCATTTCACCAAGAGAACTCAAAATAAAGAAGGTCTAGCCACCCCTTCCTTGTCCCCTTGCTGCTCCCTCTCCCTCTATAAAAAAGAGGGCATAGCTCTCCCTTGCACTCAAGAATCCAAGGGCAAAATTCAAAGCAAATCAGGAGAACAGTTTGGGAAACGAAGGAGGAAGGATCAGCCCAGCAAGGGGACTCTTTTTGCACCAAGAAAAGCCAAGAAAAGGAAGAAAAACAAGGAAGAACTCAGGTTTGATCCTGAAATCCGAATTTTAGAAGATAAGATCACAATAATCCTCACCGGTGTATGATACTGGTGAGGTTTCTAAAAAGGAAAGAGAGTGGGGGGCTGAGAGGGGATGAACCCCACCGGTGAATTTCACCGGAGAAGTTCAAAATAAGGTAAGAAAGATAGCCCCCTTTGTTGTCCTCTCCTCTATATAAAGAGGGTACAGCTTTCTACAAGAAGGCAAGAAGAAGGGATTGAGACAAAGGAGAAAGAAACAAAGAAAACTCAGGTCTGTCCTTAACATCGATCAGTTTTGAAGGAAATGAGAAAAATCCTCACTGGTATGACACTGGTACGGTTCTAAAAAAGAAAGAAGGTAGGGATTGAGAGGGGATGAATTCCGCTGGTGAATGTCACTGGGTGACTCAAAGAGGAAGAGGGGCTGCCCATGTCTGAACCGTGACCTCTATATAAAGAGGACCCCTCCCTGCAAAAGACACAAGAAATTAAATGAAGAAGTTTTAAGGATAAGGCCCATGCATAGTCCAAAGCGCTGCTCTAAATAAGAGAGAAAAAGGGTAAAAGAGGAAGAAAAAGAGAATGACGAAAGGGGAATTCAGTAAAGACATCTCAAGCAAGGAAAAAAAATGGAAGAGGTTCAGTTGGGAGAGCACCCCTAAATTGTGGAAAATTTTTGTGATTTTTGGCAAAGGAAAGGGTGATGAATCCCTCACCTTATCTTTATATTATCTAAAGGGTGATGCCCTTAAGTAGTCTCTTTACAAATATGAATGCAACAATCAAGTTTCAAACAAGAGGTTGTCTAATGCTAAGTCTAATGCATGAAACGAGCGATGAAAGTCTTACATTTCCCCCGCACTCTTCAATGCAAGAAAGAAATGGAATTCAAATGACAATTAAGATGATGAATGTCCTAAAACACGGGATTCTAATATTGAAAATGAAATTTTTATTTACAAATAAACGGCTAACATGAAAGAGCGATTTGGAAATTTTTTAAGATTTAGATTTTTTTTAATTTTTATTTGTGCTGATACTCTAAGCTTACGTGGATAGCACCCATGATTAAAGCCTTACCCATGTATGTGATCCTTTTTCTGAGAGAGTGGGGATTGGGGGTGTGTTGGTAGCGGCCCACAACTACCACAAAATATCATTTGATTGGCATAGCATCACCACCGCCCTAATCGAGCTTTGGCACCCACAACCCATACTTTCCTTTTCCCAAAATTTGAGGCGACCGTTCTTCTTGAGGAGGTCGAGGTGTTCATGACTGTACCCAAGACCAAACGGGGGATGAGCAACCAATTTGTTATACCGTTGAGCCTATAAACCCAAAAGCTATCCTAGGTGAGTTCATGATAGATCCCGGGGATGTCTATACCATGATTAGCCCTCAATACATTCACCTAGTCCCGTTGTCTAAGTGGGTAATATCTCACTGCAAGAACAAGTGGGGGAATCACCGGGAGATAGCCAAAGCCGTGGCTGTATGCTTGTGCGGGGTAGTACTTTTCCCATCCGAGATCACCTCATAGACTACGTGAGCTTGAGTGCCATTAGTGGGGTATGGCGAGGACTTTCCTCTCTCCCATGCAGTGCTGCGCAAGGCAGGGGTAGCAGTGAATTTACAGCAAAACCCCTAAAAATTGATTATTTGAATCAAGACCCTCTAGTTGTATAATTCTAAGTCTTGATTTGATTTGCATTGTGCATGTTACATGTCAAAAAGGGGAATTCTATCCCTGTTAACCTGTAATCACAGCAATACCCTGATCTTCAGATTAATTGCAATGCTAACCTAACTTTCAGGATAATCGCAATAATACCCTGAATTTTCATGATTTGATGTGCTTTGGCATATTATATGTCAGAAAAGATGGATTTTAACCCTGTGAACTTATAATCATAGTAACACACTAATTTCCTGGGTAATTGTGATTGTGTCCTAATTTTCAGGATAATTGTGATAATACACTGACTTTTTAGTTAATGGCAATTACACCTCAATTCTGGGTAATGAACCTTGTTGAGCTTACATGAATTATCACATGGAATAGTCTACATAGTACATACTATAAATCGGATAAATGAGTACAAGATGAACAACAATATGATGGAAGCTAAATAGGCACAACATATTGTTCAAACATCCGGGTGATAAAAAACCAATTACACATCTTAACAATGCTTGGACAAACAAACGAGTTAGTTGATAGAAGCAACTATCTACAAGCAAGCATACTTTTTTTTAAAGTCCTTCCATTATTTGGATTAGGGGCTCTATGTGGTGGTTAATAAGGGTTTATCAATTGTGTGATTGTTGTAATTAACATCACCTTATGTTGATGGGGAGAGGCAAAGGACACGAGCCTACATGAATAGACCTGGTCCAAATAAACAAACAAAATCATGGGAGAACTTATAAAAAAAATTTCTATCTATATGCATGTTTCTCAGAAAAACACCACCACTATTTGTCAGCCGAAAGGCATTATTTGTCAGCCAAACTCCAGTATATGTTAGTCAAAGGACACTATTTGTCAGCCAAAATCTAGTATTAGTCACAAACGCCATTATTTGTACTTGTCAGTTAAAAGCTACTATTTGTCAGTCGGAATCCATTATTGTCAATAAAAAATTTGTTGCTAGTCCCTTGCCATTTGTCAAGCCAGAATCCGTTATTTGTCAATCAAAGGTCAATATTTGTTAGTCAAAGGCGAAGCCAGTATTTGTCAGCCCAAAATCGGTTGTCGGATGCTGGTCATCAGCCACTGCTTGCCACTGTCCCCAGATGTTGTCACTACCAGCTTTTTGCCACATCATGCCCATGTTGATGTGAAGTGGCCCAATAGTATTGCTACAAGCGTCCACCTCAGCTTTATTACCCTGCTGGCCAGGTGATGAGCATTGCTCAATTTGGAAAGACCTGCCAACTTGTGGTCTTAAATCTAGAACTTACAAGTAAATTCTAAACCACTCCATTCATCCTCTCTCAGTATTTCTCGTCTTTCTTAAACCCATACCAAGACATTCTGCAGCTCTTTGGCACATGCTTACTTTTTCTGATATGCTGAGCTTTATTTGGGTCTTTCCTTACTGTTTAACAGCATACCATCTTTACCTCTTGGGTGACTTTGTAACTTCTGCTTTATGATTTCTTCTTAGTGTCTAGTACCGACCATCCTTCAAAGGCACTAATTGTTTGTGTTTCTACCACGCAGCAAGGCCACGAATCTGGATGCAACATTTCCGCCTGCTTGGATAGGCTATGGGAATGCATATTCTGCTCAAGAAGAGAATGATCAAGCTTTGGCTGCCCTCCGTACTGCTGCACGCTTATTTCCTGGGTAAACTCTTTTGAAACAAGAAAATATATTTCTTTTTTTTAAGAGAAATAGAAATATTGGAACATGATTAAGTCTAATTCTATCAGGTCTGTTTGATTATAATATTTATGTCATAATTTTTCAAATTGAGGTACCTGGTTAGAGCTATGCCATGGAATTATGGCTGTCAATGATACCTGGTATCTGTTAATCCAACTCATTTCTGATTTCTTTAATGGATTTGGAAACCCAACAATAAGCATCTGACATCTTATCAGAATTTTAAATGGATTTCTGATAGTTTTTGGGAACAGAAACAGGAGAAGTCAGTCGGCATCTGTTTCTCCATTTTCATTTCTGATAATATATAGTTATGTTGAGTGTGGTTGGGAGGAGGGTGTAGCGAGTTGGTGTTTTCTGGCTTTCTTTTCTTTGCTCCGTGGCAGGCTCTGGTTGCCATCTTTTGTTTGGGGGTGTTTTTCGGGAGCTCCCCCCTTCTCATGTATACTTTTTTCCTTTTATAATACTAGTGGTCCTATTCACGTTCACAAAAACACATATTTATTTATGAAATATTAAAAATAAATTGAATTGTAACCTGGTTGCCTGCACCAGCTGCCCAGCGCCATTCTCTACTCCTACCACCTCACCCTGCATCTGCTACTCCTGGAGTGCTGTCATGTCTGCCTCTACCTCTAGTGGCCATTTGCCAAGTTGAGGGCAATGTGGGTGGTGGTGGCAGATGTGGGGGGTTGAAAGAGGTGGGGAAGGGGGGGGTTCATTGCATGTGGTGGGGGGGTGGGTGAGAGAAGCAAGCCATGGCGAGGGTGAGAGAGGCAGGGGTTGGGGGTGAGGAGCCAGTAAGTTTTAGGCTCATTTACTGAGATGAAAACATTATAAAGTACAATAGAAAACAGTAGTAATGTTTCTTGCAATCGGTTTTCTTAGAATCCTCCTATTGGGCGTCAGCAAAATGCTCCTCCATAGTTGTGGAATTGAGACACACCAATTTCCCAGTGAAACGGCGCCGAGACTCCATTTGTTCAACATTATTTGGTGAAAATGATCCCGGCTATGTTATAGTCACAATAACGGAGCAACAAGCCTTTAAAATGAAGAATGGCACTGTAATGGCCTAGTTGCAAGCCAGGTAGGAGTGCTACCCACAGGAAAGGTTATTTGTGTTGGTGTTTGAAGCTCCCACAGTAGGGAGCTACCACTGTATCTGGGTGCTGAGGTAAGAATGAATAGATTACTTACTTCCCTATCAGATACCGAGAGAAGTTACTGGCTGTTGGCTGTACAAATTATTTATCTGTGAAAATTAACACAGATTTATTTTCGCCATTAAAGCCAATTTTCCACGGATAGATGGTACAAAACCGTGCCCGTATCGGTTAAAGGGAAATAACCCAACCAAACCCAAAAAACCCCCACAAACTCTAGAACTCCAGAAAAAGCCAAAACCCACAAACTCCAAAAAAATCCAGAAAAAGCCAAAAAACTACAAAAGGCCAAACCCCAGAAATTCCAAACCTTTCAAAAACCCAAAATACCCAAAGTCCCAAAAACCCAAAATCCATCAAACCCTTGGAATAAATCCAGAAATTGCCCCAAATAAACCAACTCCAGAAAATCCAAAATCCACTCAAGCATGGAAGGCAGGATCGGGATCGGGATCGACCCTGGTCGATCCGATCTTGGATTGGATCGGATCGAAGGATCCGCTGGATCCCAGGGAAGTCTGGCCGATCCTGGATCGGCCAGACTATAAAATGTTTATTTTTTTGGAAAAAAATGCAGGAAAAATCAGGAAAAAACAGAAAAAATCTGATATAATGAAAGAACTAAGATTTGCATCAAAAATCAATTATACATGCATTCGTAGTATATAAAACATGAAATTTAAGACATTGTACATGTAACTTACATTTGATAGAAGACTAATAATCTTTCCATCCACTTCCAGACATAGATGAGCCACCATCATTTGGGTTTTGGTAGCTATAACCAAAGAGGGAATTGTTAAATCATGCATACCCATTTGAATCCCTCTTGGTGTAAATTGTTGACTTGAGCTTTCTCCAGATTGTGATGGAGCTGGACATCATATACCAAGCGGTTTGTATGTACTTGTTGCTTCACTAGGGCCACTAGGCTCTTGTTCTTGTGAAGGCCAAGGTCCCCATCCTCCTTGTACTCCATAAGGTGAGCTACTAATATCTGAGTACGGTAAAATGGGAGGCTGAAATGCAGGTATATGAGTAGACCCTGAACTATAGTTTGGCTCCCAAGGTGGCCACTCATAGGCTGCATGATGTTGTTGTCCTTCATATCCCCCTTGTCCATGCCTTGTCCTTCTCCTCCGCCTCCCTGATGTTCTGTTTCTGGTACATAACTTTCAGTAAGCCCTACACCTGTGGCCCCAGTATATCCTGCATATCTCTGGCCAGCTCCTGTGGCCCCAGTGGCAGCCCCATCATCATCATCATCATCATCATTTGGATCTTGTGTGGTGTCATCACTACGAATTGGTTGCTGCACTTTCTCTTTTTTTGCCTGGTATATGTTCTTTTTTCTAGCTCTATGGCTTTTGAACTCCTCTCTTTTTGTGTTGCAGCTCTTCTTAATGCAGGCTGAGTGGGAGGCACTCTAGATGTCTCTGGCAAGATAGCTGAGTGTCGTGGCTGAGAGAAGAGAGGACCGAGGGTGAGAGGTTGGTCCTCACTTACCCTAAGCTCTGGATCTCGAGCCTCTACTCCATCCAATTCTCCTTCCGCCATGAGCAATCACGAGGGTCAAATTCTGGAACATCCCTTTCCTGTCTTGTTTCCACCCATGCATTTAGTGGGTGTTCCTCATCAAATAACTCATCAACATCAATTTGAGATGATAATGCTTCCCTCTCTGCAAAACGTTGCTCCCAATGACTACCTGCAAAAGTCATTAGCCTTGCCTCGCTCTTCTTTTGTCTATCTTTAATGCATTTCAGCTTCAACCTCATATTGTAGTGGCAATAGACCAACTTCTCTAGCCTAGTTGCACTCAACTGTTCCTCACTTTTGTGTGAATAAGTGAGAAAGTGCTCCAATTTCTCTCACACTGGCTAGATGAAGTGGTCTGACTGAGTACTCTAATAGCAATCCTTGCAAGTGGACTTCTTTGACCAGTCTTGTAGTCTAACATAACCCACCACTCACCTACAAAAAAAAAACATACAATGAATTAGCACATAATACAAGTGATTTGTCATTTTGTTATGAAGTAAGCATGAGCTTAAGTCTGAAGGTTCTTACCCGGACCCATTCTGGTCACTGCTTCTTTAACATCATAATCTCTGTAGATGTCCAACTTCAGTTTAAATCTGTCCATCTACAGTATAATACAGTTGCTAAGTGTAACTCCAAAAGTATATTGAATACATGAAAATGGAATGAAGTTTTTAACTTGGCCGTACCTCTATCATAGCATCTATTCTTTCGTCCATGCTCCTAGATAATCTCCCGATGACATTGATTGTCCCCTGGAGCACCTCACCATCATTGTGAGGGGAATCACTATATTGATGCCTAGGGTTAAAAAAATACCCTATATGTACAAAACATGTCTAGTAAGTTAGAAATTCAACTCATGCTAATAAGAAATATGCACAATAAGATATAATACATTTACCTGCTGCATGTAAATCGTGGTGGAGTGTGGACTCCCATCTTGCATCAATAATTCTCCACCATTTTTTATATGCCTGCGGATGCTTCTCTCTCAACCTTTCCTTGGCTTTATCCATAGCCTCATATAAGTAACCCATGTCATTCTTGTCCTCTCCATCAACCATCCTCAACACTTGTACTAGAGGCTCTATTAGCTTCAAATAATACAACATTCTCTCCCAAAAAACGATGGTCACTGACCAAGCAAGAAATCTCATGTGCCACATGTCTGGATTCCTCTCTCAATGTAGCCACATGTGCCAAGTACTCAGAACTGTGTATAAGAGTGCCCAACTCATGTCTAAACTTATGCAGACTCTCCAATGCAATAAATTGTGAGGCAAATCTTGTTGGGCCAGGACGAATTATGTCATGTCCATCTGTGCACTCTCTCATCATATGTAAGATTCTATTGTGTCCATAAATAAAAGTAGTAATCATTTGCGCCTTGGACACCAAGTCATGCACATGTTTATCTTTCCCAATATCCTCCATCATCAAGTCTAAGGAGTGTGCTGCACAAGGGACCCAATAAAGATGATGTCGTTTTACCATCAATTTTCTTCCAGCTGCCTTGTAACTAGCTTCATTATCAGTGACAACTTGGACTACATTTTCCTCGCCAATTTCATCAATCATCTCATCCATCAGCCTAAACAAGTAATCTGCATTTTTTATTTGTCCACTTGCATCTACAGATTTCATGAAGACTGTACCCTCACTGCAATATACAAGAAAGTTAATCATAGACCTTCTTGTTGTTCCTGTCCATCCATCACACATAAGAGTACAACCTCTTGCCATCCATATATCTTTGAATGATGCCACCCAATCCTTTATCTCAGTCAATTCCTCTTCAAGATATTTGCCATAAATCTCCTTTGGTGTAGGAGCTTTCAAACCTGGGCCTGCCTCACCAACTGAATCTATCATGTCTGGAAATAAGGACTAGATGCTGTATGGGCTGGGACCCCTGCATGCAAAAACCATTTTACAATGTTTTAACTGCATGTTTGGCGGAAGCAGCTGTGGCCTTTACCCCTTTCAATGCATGCTTTATGCCAGGCTGTTTTGATGAAGGTTTCCTGTGCAAAAATGTGTCAACCCCACTAGTTGGTCCCGTTCCCCTCATTGAACCACCTCTCCTGATAGGTGGTGCCGGTGGCCGTGTTACACTAGCCCCTGATGATGATCCTTCTCTTGTACTATGGAACCTCCGCATGTCACTTTCTAACATGGCAGCACGCCGACTCTGCCGTAGTCCTTCTCGATAATCTCTCTCATTAGGTGAGAGATCCTCATAATCTGTATCATCTGAGTCCTCAACATCAAAAGGAATTGTCTTCTTTTCATTGCAGCCTTACTTTTTCCCTTCCCAGAAATCTCTTCATGCAGTTCTTCTTGATGTTGAATACGTATGCCTCTTTGTTGTTGTCTTCCAGCCATGTACTCTTTCATCTCATTCACTAACTCTCGTAGACAATGCTTGTATTTTACTACATTTGTTCCAATACCTGCAATGTGTTGTTTTAGGCGGTATACGCCTTCATTCATTTCCTTCCCACAGTGGTTACACCGCACTCTCTTAGAGGCAGCGTCAATAAGGACACCGTGTTTCCATCCAATGTCTACTTGTGGGTCTGGTGACTGCTCTTCCTCGTGGCCCTCATCAGCCATAATTGCTAATCCTATAACAAATTAAGAATAGAACACATTCATGTGTAAGTATAAAATTATAAACATAATTACATCTAATAATAACCCTAATTAGGGTGAAATTTAGAGATTTTCTCTAATTTCATGAAAGTAAATAGTTACATTATCAAACAAAGGCATGATTAAGTCAATTAAGTGATTGGAACACTTAATTGATCTCTAATTGTGCTAATACAACAAAAGCCCCAATTTTCAAACCCTAATTAGGGTGAAATTTGGAGATTTTCTCTAATTTCATGAAAGTAAATAGTTACATTATCAAACAAAGGCATGATTAAGTCAATTAAGTGATTGAAACACTTAATTGATCTTTAATTGTGCTAATACAACAAAAGCCCCAATTTCCAAATCCTAATTAGCCAATTAGGGTGAAATTTAGAGATAATTGACAAAATCTAGGGGAAGAATAAGAAGATATAAGAAGATTAAACATGTCTACATGTGTTTTCAATTTTTTCAGAATTTATAACTAAATTTCAAATTAAAAAAATATATATACCTTAAGAAGAACAACTTCTCCCTTGCTTGAGTACGATCTCCTGAGATCTACTCAAGAAGATCTCCCTTGGATGTGCTCTTCTAACCTCTTTGAAGCTTCAAAGAGAACAAAGGGTTTAGAAGAAAAAGAAGAGGAAAGAGAAGAGGAAGAAGAAGAAGAAGAAGAGGAGGAGGAGGCCGGCTGGGGAGGAGGCTGCCGGAGCTGGAGGAGGCCGGTGGCGGCGGCGGTGGAGGAGGCTGCCGGAGCTGGGGGGGAAGGGGGAGCACCTTGCGTGCTTCCCTTGACACCAAAACCTGGCCTCGGGTGGGAAGGGGCGCACTTATGGGGGGATCGCGCCGGATCGAGAGGATCGACCCTTATCAGGCCGGATCGACGCCGGATCGATCGACTTTACCCGGTAAGGGTCGATCCGGCGGTCTAAGTGCAAATTCGAACTTAAATCGGCCGGATCGACGGAATCGCGCCGGGATCGATCGATCCCGGTTCGACTCGAGCAATCCAACTCAGATCCTGCTGAGTTGGGTCGATCCAGCCGGAAATCAGTCATTTTGGAGGGCTTCAAGGCGGAATCGGATCCTTAGGGGTCGATCCGATCCGGAATCGAGCGATTCCGGCTCGATCCCAGCGATTCTTCCTTCCATGCACTCAAGTTCCCAAATCCCAACCAAACAATTTCCCAAAATCCACCAAATCCATTATTACGCAAAAAAAAACCCTTGAAAACCTACCTTTTACAAAAATACCCTCGAGACTTCACCCTTGAAAAAATACCCCTGGAAATAGGAAAAATCACAAAAATGCCCCCTTCTTTGGTGCATAGGTGGAGGTGGGGCATGAGGGATCCCCTCATATAAAGGGAGGGGCCCATGTCCCCCCCCCCCCCCCCCCCCCCCCCCAACTCTCCAACCAGAGGTGGGGGGGGTGCTCCGTTGCCCCCCTTCCAAACTGGAGGGGGTACCTCCGGCCTCCATCCTATCCCCCCTACCCATTCTCTATAAAAGGGGAGGGGATCCTACTTGGAGGGGATGGATTGGTGGTCAAGGGATCCTACTTGCTAAGGATTGGCCAAGTGTTAGCCTTGGTCTTTTGAAGCCTCTCCCTTGCCCATTGGTTGGTCCTTGGGAGCCTCCTCTTTGCCCTTCAATTGGCCATTTGGAGATTCCTCATTTAAAGCCCTCTCCAAGCTCTCCAAGGGTTGAAGTGCTCCAAACCTTGAAGCGATTCTCCAAGCCCTGAAGTGCTGCTGGTAGAAGACTGCTCCAGGTGAAGAAGCCAGTGCCATAATGGGCTTCAACCCCAGGCACTTTTATGAAAAAGTCCCTTTTTCATTTCTAAATTGTAAACTTGGGGTAAAAATGTGATATATAAACTCCAATAGGTCATGTGTCCTACGTTTTAGGAAAAGTGTATATCATGAGAAAATAAATATTCCCATGATATATTTCTGTCATGTATTTTTGTAAATTGCAATTATACCCAAAAATGTTGGGAAAATTGCTTGTGTCTAGATAAGGGTCCAAAGTGTAAATGTCATACTTGTACCCCCTTCACCAGCCAAATTTGGATTGAAAGGGAATATTAAAAACAAATCCCCATGTGGGCAAATGTTGTCAAAAATACCTTCTATTCCTGGGTCGATATACAGTCAAGTTGTGTACGAAGAAAGCGAGGCTAAAGACATAGTATCAAAGGTGTTCGAGTTACTCTCGATGTAAATAAACGTTGACTGTGGTCATCCGGGAGTGGTCCAGCACACAATACCCTAATCGTTTGATGATAATGCGGAATAAATATTGTCCAATAATGGATGAGTAAATACCCGCATTAAGCGAATTTCAATTGTATGTTTTATAGACTGGCACGCCGCATTAAATGCACGTGTGTACATACACACGTCACGGCAGATACGCCGTGTCCCCCCCCCCCCCCCCCCCCCCCCCGAGAGGGATCTGAGACGTTAAAAATTCCCTTTTAAAAAATTTGGGGCGGGGGGGGGGGGGGTAGAGAATGTCTTTTCGTGAGTATTTATCTTCCGCCTCCAACACTGGCTTATATATGCAAGGCCTTAATGCATAACTCATGAGAGGCACCTTTGAGGACACAATTATGCAGATGTGGTCCAGACTCCAATGCGATTGATACCTCACAATGGTTGGACTGTGTTACGTAGTATATTATGGATCAGTTAGAGGATGAACCAGGATCCTGACTTTTAAGCATGCTGCTCTGCTCTGTTGATGAGTGAACATGAAATTGATCTTTTTAATGTTTTATAGCTTGAGAATAATGTGGGATAAAATTTGATACTATGGTCTATTTTCTAGGTTAATTTTTGCTATTCTCTTATTCCAGGTGTCATTTAACAAAGCTTTACATTGGGATGGAATACATGCGGACCCACAATTTCAGACTTGCAGAACAGGTGCTTTTTTACACTCAGTAATGAATTCATACCTGCAAAATCATTGTCCTACATAAGATTCAAGAGATTTTGAGTTGAGAACATTCTCTTACATTAATCAAGTTAGTATAGTCCTTCAGTGCTGTTTGGACTGGATTTCAAGAGACATCGGCAATGAGTCATTAATATGCATATGTTACTTGTAACGACTGCCTTCAAATGATCATTGTAAAGAGAGGAATTCTGTGGGCATCTTCATTAAAGTTGTCATTGTCACTGGACTCGTAATGTTCAAGAATATTCTCCATCTGATAATTTCACAGGTGTGTGTGTGTTTTTTTTTTTGTGGGGGGGGGGGGTAATTAAGTTGCTGATAGCCTGGCTATTCATGGTTGTGATATAGGTTGAGCTTCTTCTTTTAGGCAGCTGCATTGCCATTTGGGGGTGCTGCATCTTGATAAACCAAGCTTGCCCCTGATTAGAACCTTTCTTTATTGTTTATTCTCCTTAGTTTCTGTTTGTTTGGGGCTATTCCCCTGTTCTGTTGTATTTGCTCTCAATTTATTAATATATTGTACCTAGTTTGGCCTTCTAGTGTATTAAAATCAGAAATAGCTATGCTAGCTCATCCCTTACAATGAATGATGCTGGTTTTAGACTTTAGCCAATACAGAGTCTTCTTAGTGAAAGTGATTGTTTGTTATTCTCTGAATCTCAGTGAGGTGGCATTTAAGACATTACGCCAATTAATGAACATCTAACAATGATTTTTTTCTCAAGTTTTTTATGCAGGCAAAGACTTTATGCCCTTTTGATCCACTTGTCTACAATGAACTTGGAGTTGTTGCTTATCACAGCAAGGAGTAAGGAAATTAATGTTGCAACTTGCTGCGAGTTTCATTCCCTTTAATCATTCGTTGTGCCAAAATGATCACAAATTAAGCTATTTGAATGTGATTCATGTTTGTGTTCTGGAAGCATTAGAAAACAGGATGCAATTGTGTAGTTACATAATTGGCTGATTCAGATACTGAGAAATGGTGACCTATCGAATGCGAATCAGAAATTGGTCAAAACTCCAGTCCTGTGGTCAAGTGCGTAGCTGGATATATTTTGGGGATGTGTCTGAAACTTTAAAACCAGCCATCTTCATGTGTATATTTGGACATGTATGCACTCATTTGTTCACATCCATTTATATGTTTCTCTATGCAGCATCTTATGGGGGATCCAACAACACTAGACCATCTGAATATGCCAGGAAACTATCACTCTCTTTTTGCATGGGGTAATTAGTGTGTTCTGGGGTATATCCGAAGAAATGCCAAAATGTATTTGTAAATAATTGCTATGTTTGACAAGTATGTCTAGGATGACATTTGACAAATGGGTGTCTCAAGTATCAGAGGTCCACAATTTTTCGACCCAATTATCCAGCCTTGGGCTGTATGCACTAAACATTGAAATGCATAATTCCATTTATGATTTAAGCATCATTTAAAACTTATATATATTTTCCCGTTTTCCTTAGCTAATTCAGGAATATTTTCATTGCCTTGAGTTAGCCAATCTCTAGTTCAGTTTTGCATCAGCCATTTCATATAGTTCATCCAATCGCCATTCCAAATTCTGTGGACTGAAGAAAGAAAGAACAGATTCTGTTACATGTAGTGGCAGCTGTTATGCACTAGCTCACCTGTCCTATGTGCCAAAGACAAAGTTTAAATACTATTCTATGCTTACAAGTTTGCCATTTCTGCTTATTATCAATCAGAAGAGTATTTGGCTTATTTTTGCAATCCTCTGGCAATTTGATTTTGGATCCTTTTCTTAAGTTTGTCTCAATTGTAAACTTTTTGTGCACTTTATTCTCTATAGATTTTCATTTGGACCCATTGTACAATGTTTCTAGGTATCAGAAAGCTGTCAAATGGTTTGAGAAGACTTTGGCTCTTATTCCGTCATCTCTCAGTGAAATGTGGGAACCAACTTTGGTAAATCACGCACATGCATTAAGAAAACTAAAGTACGTCCTCCTTTGTATTTTTTCTGGTGTTTGACATGGACGATTATGCCGACTATGTAATTTATCTTACATTTTACTCTGCTATTCTCTGCCTTGTTTGTGCCTTCTGGACTTTGGAGTTGGATAGGTCCTCCTTTAGAGACATTGTTGACTCTTGTCTCGTGCACAATGACCTTACAAACTCATAGACCCTTACAGTTAATGTCTTGAGGTAATTTTATTACTTTCGAGGCCTATATTGCCTGTGAGAATCTTATACCTCTCGAGACATCAATAATGAGCTGCATGAATAGCATTGTTCTTTTTGTCTTATTGCATGTTTCTTATTGTTCTTTTTGTCTTATTGCATGTGTCTTTTATACATCCCAAGTTGTAGCTAACCATATGTTATACAATGTCAATGTTGGAATGTCTGTTCGCAGGGAAGTAGATTCCACTCCATTAAGTCCTTTGTCTGTGTCATCTTTTAAGAAGTTAGGGGGATCCTTCATTGTCCAACATTGTCATTTTTATAGGCTTGTCGAATGTGGCAGAATTTTTGTGGCAACATGGTTTTCTGGTTTTCTAGTTGTTTGGGCATGGGATTGATCTTTCTTTAGTTGCTTGTACTGCCTCCATTTATTCTTAAAATAAAATAAAAATGTTGGATGCCTGTTCATGGTTTAAATTTTGCATTTAAGTATTCCTAATTTCTAGAATGTCCAGGAACTAGTGCAGTTTAACTTTTGCATGGATCCAAGTAATTTTGAATAGCAACTAGATGCTATTGTTTTTTTTTTTCTTTTTGAGAATCTTTTTTAGAGAAAGGCATCCTTTGTTTCATACTCTATATTTCCTGTTTTATTCCGAGTTATATCTTGTTATTTGGGAGTTTTATCTTGAAGTTTAAATCTTGTTTGTCACTCACAAGTTGCAAGCTTGTTTAACATTCTTCTTCCAGGAAATAAATGTTGATAATGTTACTGAGGGTGGTTCTAGTGATTTTATACATATTTTTATTCATATCTGTTACAGTTGTTTGTGAATGATGCAATTAACTTCACAGCACTAGTCACTTGATTGAGATCTTGCACTTCTAGTAGCAAGATATTTTTCTTCCATATGCAGACTTTAAGTAGCCTGAATTTATGTGTTTAGGAGATATAATGAAGCAACCTCATTTTATGAGAAAGCCCTAGCACTTTCTACACGAAGTTTAAGCACTTATGTGGGTCTGGCTTACACGTACCATCTGCAGGTAACCTTTCATATTTTATTATTCCACTTTAATATGGATTCATGTTACCAATATGCGTTAAAATTCCTTTATTTATTCATTCCTGCTTATTTACTCATTATCCTTGTTGAGGCAATGGCATCCCCTTCTATTTTGTTTCATTTTAGGATTTAAAGCAAGTTTCATGTTGAACTGTAAGGAACATAATAGGCAGAAAGAGACCTTGCTCACAGACAGGTGAAGGGATGGCTAGGAGTCTTTGGCATTGAGAGTATGGATTTAAAACATGTGTACAGGATTGGTATCAGGTCATGGGGTTCTATTTAGATGATTATTAGAGGGTTTCAGAGAGTTGCTGTTCAGGAAGGGAGTTCTCTCCAAGCGTTCTGTTACATAGAATAGGGCTCATCTTTGGTAGAGGACCTCACTGGTTGGCTTTTATGATGAGCAACCACTGAGGTTTGTATCTATGGGAAGTTCTACACAGTCTGCTGAACCCTCCTGGGCATGGTGGTTGACTTCCAAATGGTTCCTTCCGTCACTCTTTTATCTGTATAGCACAACAAATTTAAGATACAAATAATGTACAATTTGGTGCTCCATTCCTCAGAATCTTTTCAGGAGTTTCTTTGTTTGGTTCTGTTCTTTGTCATTATTGGTGATCTGAACAGTTGTCTTTTCAGGATAATTTTGATGCTGCAATCACCTATTACCATAAGGTACCTTCATTTTTATGCTATACTTGTTGGAAGTAAAGGTTAATTGCTTTTTGTATGCCCATTGTATTATTGTACGCTCCTATAATGCATGACATGGTCATGGTTAGTTCTGTTGCCAGGAAGCCTAAAACTTCTATCGAATAACATGAGACTTGTTTCTGGTTTCACAAGTTTTTCTTGCCGAGGCTAAGCTTCCTGCTACTCTAGGTAGTCGTACCTCATTTTGGAAGTCATTTTGGATTGGGTCAGATGAAGGCTTCCACCTGGAAGCCTTTTTTCTCTCTCTTTTCTTTATTTCCTATATGATGACTTTACCCCTGAACAAACAACGAAGGGCCTTCTGCATATTGTCCAATTCAATGTCATTACGGAGGAAGACGCCATGTAAAATTTTCCTTTGCAGAGTGTTTACATGTTACTGTTACGTGTGTTACCCCATCTCCAGTTAGCCATCACATCTTGGAGATTTTGCATGATAAATATTTAATGGGAGTTTCACATGGACTTACTTCTTTGGGAGTTATTCATGAATAAAACTATTAAATCTGTCGAAAGCTTCATGCAGTTAATTGTTTTTCCTCAGAAGTATTCTGCTTGAGCAAGCGTTTTGAGTATACTTATTTGTTTCCCGCATTCTTTATATTCAACTTTGGCTATAAGTGCTAATCTGTAAAATGATCTCTCCTGTCGTGCACTTGTCAAAGTACATGAATCATAATTTAATGAGAAAGGATCAAATGCACACATTACCTTAAAAAATTAACGAGGACAGACTTCATGAATTTAGTAGCTGGGCATCTAGGTTTAGAGGTGCACATGAGGAGTAATCTGGTTGGTGGGGCACGCCGGTGTGCATCAGGAGGTTGTGGGTTCTATTCCCACCAAGGGCGGATTTGAAAAGGTTTATTTTGAAGGGTTTCTAGGCCTGGGGCATGGGTTGGTGGGAGGGGTCTTAGGTATTGAACTCAGGACCTCTCGGTGGTGCCTTGCCTTTGTACAAGGCCAATGGCTTAGCCATTGAGCTGAACCAAAAAAAAAGAAAAAGTTTAGAGGTACTCAAAGGTGCATGTGATTCTTCTTGATTTAATTTCGGTTCGTCCTTAAGAGATGCTGGATGGTTTAGAAGCCCTTGATGATTGTGGGGTGTACTTGATAACAGTCTGCAGAGTAGTTTCAAACATAAGCTTAACATTCTTTTATGTCTTTAAATAACGCGTTTGTTTTTCTTGAACTGAGATGGGCTATTCTATCTTGTTTTGTTCTTTTTCATCAGGCCCTGTGGTTGAAGCCGGATGACCAGTTTTGCACCGAGATGCTCACAAGGCACTCGAGGATGAATCACGCCGACCCGGTGACTGGGGAAAATGAGCGCTGCCAGCGGCCTGCATCTCCAAGTGCTGTCCAGCTCTGCGATTATTTTACAAGGTTTTCCGGGAGTTGCCCGATTTATTCATATATGTTATTTAAAAAAAGTGTTTAATGATTCTCAATTATTTACGCTTATTATTTATTGAGGTATCAGGGTCTTAAAAGAATAATCCAATGTTAATGCGTATATCACGTGCGGAGGTCATGACATGCCCTCAAAACGGAAGCATGATCACAATATCAGAACAAGCGGGTGTAATAGGAGAAATCTCTTACATCATATTCTCTTCATAAAAGTACATACAAAGCTTTCATTGGCTAAGTATTTTACAGGCCAGTTATAAAGATTTCATTTACACAACGGAAGGAAGACCGGCAACAGTTAAAACAAGTCTCTTTAAAACTCTTGATGTCAAAAGGGGCAGTTGAACATCTTAGCTCTCAATCCATTCCCTGTTGTTTCCTAATTTTGATATTAACCTGAAAATTAATTAAATACCAATACGAGTACAGAGTTCTCAACAGGATTTACCTTCTATAAACAAACCAAATCAGAGTCATTACATGTATTAATCATGATAGAAATGTATTTCGTTATTACAGTTAGAATAAATAGTTCAGAATTAAATCTCTTATGGCTAAAAATCAAGTAAGAACAAGTATCTCTCATGATTGGGAAATCAAGAAAGCAAGAACAATTTTAAATGATTTAATAAACTAATCACCACGAGTTAATTTCCTTGGTTAACAATAACTATTGTTCTTCCTATATTCGCGGGCTCTTCGATTTTTTCTCCCACATAGGGGAAATAAGGTAGTTCGTTGGTATACTGTAGGTTTAATTATTATATTTATTTATAATTATAATAATATTGTATATCTTTTCAACTTAAGATTTATAATCATATAGTATAGTAAAAAAGTTCTACCATATAAAAAAAAAAGAGAAAGCACTTGGTTAAAATATGGATCCAGTCTGATATCTTTTTGATGACCAATGTTGTGTCGAAGAGATATCTATATCATCTAATCCATTGTGCAAGACGCTGCGGTAGCAACGGAATCGGGAATCCACAAGGAACAATACAATTGGTGAAAATACATAATGAATATAATTACATAGCATTTTGTATTTCTCTTGACAATATAATTTGGGATTTGATGCTACACTATTGCTCAATATTTAATTAGTGGATCGACTCTAATACATAAGTTGATTCTTCGTTTTTATCTTATATTATAAGATCAAATGATTATTCATCTGTTTCCCAAGAAATTGAAGAATTTATTGAGAATCCAATGAGATAGTGCTCTTTCAAATCTCTTAAAATGGATTATTCCAAACATATATGCCATGGTTCCTTACTTTGACAAGGTGGATTTTTTTTATAACAAAAAAAAAGAATCTACTTCAACCGATATATCCTTACTCACGGCTACGCATAATATAGAAATCACACTTAGAAATGGTGGAGAATTAGCTAGAACAGCAAACTCTATGATGGAAATAAATTATGTCCATAGGACTTGACATATTAGAATCATATATCGTTGATATTTTTTTTCTTTCCATTTAATTTATCTACATTCTTTTATTCACAACTCGAAATCTAATTTACAATCTTTGGCTCTAGAACTGAATCATTTCCTTATTTGAGTTTCTTGGTCCAAGAAGTGTATTGTTGGAACCGGACTGGAATATAAAGCAGCTCTAGATTCAGGGTCAATATAGTTGAATATGAAGGAAAAAATTAACCTCATTATTATGAATCAACTTATTAAATGTTTCGAACAAATCCCATTTTAGTAGGTTGGCCATTGTCAAGTATTTCAGCAGAATTATATCAGTAAAATATTTAGAGATTTCATTTTATATATCAAATAATGGCTAAGTGGAATTGTCAATTGAGTATAAATTGTAAACTAATTTGTAGTGGTGCTATGTCATATACGTGATCACTATTTTCTGCGGCATTTAATTAGAACATTAGTGTGCTCTACCATGACTAGATTGGGTCCCTATTACATAGACATATATTCACTAAAATTCAATATTCATATTTGTTGACAAGTGTAAATAGCAAGAAAATTCAAATATAATTCAGATTTCTATGAAAAGAAATTTCAAGGATTACGACGGTGCAAGGTTGTAAAAATAGTTTCAAATATGTCAAGCAAATGTCAAGAGTTAATTAAAGATAGACAAGGACAGTTAGAAATTAAGGATCAACTAAATTTGAGTGAGATCAACCATCGGTCGACTAAATATTTATGATTTGGTTGACCAGTCAATCAAGTAGGTCATAGCAAAAATATTGAAAAAGTCGACCACTCTTGAAAAATCGACCCACTGATTCCATTGTCAAATTCGGTCAGTGTGAATGGCAAGATTTTTGGGAAATACAATCGATCAGGATATTAAGTTCGATCAGACCACTATTGGATTTGCTCTTGAAGTCTCGTTCTTATAATTAGATCCATATTTAATACAGTTCAAGGACAAAATTCAACTCTTAGAATGAAATTCATAGATTCATGATCAGTAATATCAAAGGAGTAGACGCAAGAATATTCATGGTATCTCCTGAGCAAGCTGATATCATAACAAGTTAAATGAGAATTGGTCAACTTGATTGAGAGAACAAATAACCAGGATATAAAGAGAATATCCAATTCATAATTTGGTTTGCTTTTAGAAGTACCATTCTCAATCAGAAGATGCATAGCTCTTGAGGGCTGGAGAGCTCCCTTTTTCTTCTTCTCTTAATCGCCTTGGGAAGTTGAAGGAGAGCACCTAGGGCTGTTTGTAATTGTATGTAGAAGGGCCTGTCCATAACTCTGGAGCCGATTCTAGCATGTGCTGGAGCTGGTTCTATCGCCAACTCATCTTTTAATGATAAGGTGCACAAGTTACAAGGTAACCCTTTCCTTATTGTTACTTTAAAAGCTAAGTTACCTTTTACATTAATAACCCAAAGGTTAATTCTAGCATGTTGAGGTAGTTCCATAGTATTCACAAGTTCTAAGATGCCTCTTTCCTATATCTTGGGGGCTAAGTTAGCTTAATCCATAACCGAAGGGTTAAAGATTTTTATCTTTAGTCCATCACTTGATCTTTACTTAGATATAATACCCTCTGTTTCTGAAAATGTGTTTATGCCCTTTCCTGAAGTTATAATAATTGAACTTATACTTTTCAAGATTTCGGAGCCACTGCATTTTTCTAATATAATTTTAAATGTCTAAATAGTTCAATCTAAATATCTTAATTTATGTTTATTCAATTTCATCCAAGGTTCAAGATTGAACTGACTTTCTATCACTTTAAAGGATCAGTTCTGGTAATTGTCAGCAAATCAAAGAACAATCTTCAATGAGAGAGTTGATTTATATCTTGATATTATTTTATCGGTGTTTCAAAAAGATTGGTCGTACTGCGCGGATCGGCCGTATCATATTCTCCGTGATACGGTATAATATATAAGTTAATATCGTACCTATCAACGATCAAAAATATCAAGTCGGTCGTCCAATTATGATTTCACTTTAGAGTTCAAATAGATCATGTGATCTGAACATTATCTTGATAGAAATGATCGATTGACACAAAAAAATCGATCGACTATTTTAGACTTTGATCTGTTAGACGTTCGGAGGTATTTACTAAAAGAAATAAAAAATATGGTCCGCTCTTCTAAATAAAAGATTTATAGTAATACTTGTTACATATCATTGTGTACAATCTATGTCTAATTATTTTGCTGGTTCACTTATTGGAGGTACTTTGAGGTGCAACAAAAATTACTAAAAATTTGTTTATAAATCTTCTCTGCTTTGGTAGCAGGTAAAAGTGGGGTTAAATGAGGGCAAAAGACAGTTAAACTTTTTTTATATTTGGGACCTAATTTCCTTAACCAATGTGAATTGGATGGAAATGTGGTTAAAGGGGGTTTAAAGGGTAGATAACCTAACCAAGTCAAAGACTTAGATAACTTAATCGGATTCTTACCCATGAAAAAAAATTTTGAGCCAAAATAAAGGTTTTTGGGTTAAACAATCCCCCGATAAAATAACCAGGGATTGTTAACTCATTTATCAAATCTGGGGGGGGGGGGGTTCAAGGTTTAGATCAATTTTAATGTACAAGAATGACTTTACGAACTGACCCATTTATTGAGCAAAGGATGTTTTCACTTTGTTGCGTAAGAAAGTGTCTGGTAATATATGGATTTCTACCCAATAAACCGTGAGTTGCAAGTAGGATAGTAGTCTCATTTCGACTCATTCTCCCCGATACATAAAACTTTTTGACCACCTTCATATCATTATCTCATACAAGTACCCATCTATGGAGATATCGAATCTTCTCCCCTCGAAAAAGTTTCAAGGTTATTGTAAACCACATTATTAATTTAGTTATTACGGAACACGACAAGAATTAAGATTGCAACATGTCTCGAAGATTGAAGAAGTTTCGATTTTGCTAAAAGATTGGATGATGAGAACAGCCCTACACGACAAATCGAGTTGACTTTATAAGAAACTTATCCATAGCCGAAATAAATTAAGAAAGCAACACCACAAAAATGATAAACAGATCAATCTGTGGCTAAGGTTCCTTGTTGTTTAAGCAAACGTCGCTCTCAGCCGCCGTTGAAGAAAGGACAGGACTGCGCAATGGACGCGTTCCCAACACCCGTAGCAGGAGCGGCAACATGATCAAGAGGAGGCCCCTTGAGAAGGCCGCCGAACAGTTCCCCTGGATCGTAGTAGATCTCAACGTCCTCAGCCCTCAGTTGCTCGTCCACCTGCAGACATATTGTTCCAAAGAAGACGACTGCTTCGTTATTATTACTACAGCAGGTATATATATAGTAGTCCGATGGATCGATGCAGAGAGAGATGAGGAGATGAGGACATGCTGCAGGTAGGTAGAGTTTGCCTTGAGGACGGCCACGCCGGAGAACTCGACTCGTTCACCGGTGGGAGCATGGCGTTTGTAGGGTCCTTCCATGAAACCCCAGTGCCTGAACTTGAAGGTTATCACGGGCGGGCCGGAGTAGACGCTCAGCACTTCCCAAGCGAAGCCTCTTGGGAAGGCCGCGCGGAAGACTTCGTGGGACGACTCGAACGTCTCCTCCCGGGGCTTGTAGTACTGGTACTCCTCTGGCAGCGAGCTCTGCAGCAGCGCGTTGTAGCTCCCCAGCTGCAGGGTCTCCTCCCCCGACAGCCCTCTTCTCCCTGCGCCCGCGCGTGGCGGGGAATGGGGATTATATATATACATATGATCCCATCTTTTATAATGATCACTAGCTCCTTAATTTCCCCTTTAAGGATATATATATATATATATATACATATATATATAATACGTCGTACGTACCATTCACGAAGAACTTGAACTTGTTAGGATTTACTGTCTTGAAGTCCAGCAGGCGGGTCTTGTGGGACAACTCCATCTCCCACGTCTTGATGCCGTTCTGCACCGTCTCCTCCAGTGATCCCTTCGGCCATTCCTGAGAAAAAAAAAAACATAACATAAAAAAAAATATATATATATATATCCTCTCTTAATCTTCAGAGTTAATAAGACGATCATCTGCGCAAAGCGCAAGCATGAAGCACACATATATATAAGACGCATGGTTCTGATCACGTAGGTAGTTTCGAGATCATTGATAAAGCGCTTACAGCTTAATTTTGGACGGTAACCATGCATGGAGCTGGAGAAGGATTAACACACTGGAGTGTAAGGATCGAACCTGTGTTCTTCCTTCTTCGAAGAGCTTGTTGACGATGTCGTAATTTGGTGGGCCTCCATGCCTCCACTGGGTGTTCTTCTCGCCGCCGTCGTGCAAGTGAGAACGATACTTATCTCCTGTAACACCATGAGCCACTCCATCCGTGGCCATCTCTCTCTCTCTCTCTCTCTCTCTGTATTATGAAACACCAGAGATAGAGGAGGTGCAGTGGAGGGCGGTGGGAGGGAGCACTCTTATATAGAGAGAGAGAGAGAGAGAGAGAAAGAAATTGCATCTCCGAAGCCACCTGTTGTACCAATTATCCGATTTATGACAATCTTGAGCCAACCCAAATTGAGTTTAAGAACCGAATCGGACCAAAGTAATTAATTATAAGGTTAAACCGAAATGACCGGCCCAAATCGAAAACTTCAGTTTGATTTGGATTATACATTTAGAATATTTGACCTTTACTTTCATCAATTAATTGAGCTCTTACAGAAAGAGCGCTGGATTTTGGGTTTGAGGATCTAGGGAAATTAAAAAGATATGATCTTATACTAACCTCGATCCCCAAATCTTGAAAACATCTGATCATGTCTTGTTCTAGAGATAAGAACGTACTTGACTAGATAACAAATTTATGTGGTATTTAATAATTAAATTGTCATTTTTTTATTTTTTATGTGAGATGTTATTTATCTAGTCATATTATATTTAAAGTGTAATATAAAAATAAATAACCTTTCTCCGAGTATATATGGGCAAGAAACATCGCCAATTGTGGAGCCACCTTCTCATATGGATCCAATGCACGACTAACCTGGTTACAAAATGCCTCCGACCTTGCCGGCCCGCCGTTAACAAGCCCGCCATCACATGTTCTGCTTTCCAGGGTACACATTCTACTTGGCGCTAGCAAATGGCAAGTTAGTTTCCTCCCGCATTTCATGGGGCCTCCGTCTCCCCTGCTAGCAAAATCCGTTCTGGAGGAACATCTCGTCTGGACGGTGAAAACGGAGGGGTGAGTTGTTCGGACGCCGTAAATTTGGCGGCGGTGCGGCAGCATTCTAGTCTCGCCCACCCACCCTAACCCACTGCAATCGCCCGGGTTCCCCCCCCACCACCCACCACCGCCTAATCCATTTAATGGTCTTATCCTCCGCCGTACAGCTAGCTGTTTTCCCCCCCTTTTTTTTTCTCTCTCTCTCGATCGATCGATACAGGATCCCGTTTCGGTGTGGCGAGAGTCTCTTTCCCGGCGAGGTCGGTTCACCGTCGTCATCTCACAGCAGCTGTCCTCCAATGGCCTCGCCACCGCCCTGACCCACTGCAATCGCCCACCACCACCTAATCCTGGGATACGGTCTTTTTTTAAAAAAAAAAAAAAAATTTGTGACTTAATAAATATTAAAAAGACTAAATTAAAAAAAAACTCTCTAAGATAGATTATTCATCTCTTCCTATGCATGTATTTTTTATCTCTCTTTTTTCTCTCTCATATTCTCCAAATTATTAGAGATGTCATGTCTTTTATAGCCTGAAAAAGAGTTGATATGCTCGTGAGGTCTTCATCAAATTGTTCTATTATTCTTCAGTTTCGTCTTTGAGGTAGAATCACCTCAATTGGTGGTCTGCGCTTAAAATTATAACAGATTATTCTTCACATTCTCTCTCATATCATGATCTATATATATAATATCATGCATTCCACATCTCAAACGATGCTATATCTCTTCGAGAGTTCTTCATGAAAGTTATTCCCTACAACTTCCTCTACAAGTTTCAATTAGAATCACATCAATGAAGATCTGTGCTTAAAGATATAGTGGATTATTCTTGACATTCTCTCTCATACTGTGATCCAAACTAGCAGTGAGTGTGGCCTCTCTGCAGTCTGAATGAGTTGATCCAGTCTTTGAGCTCTTCATTAAAGTTGTTCATGATATGACAAATATATTTTATAGATCAACATCAAGAATCCGAAAGCATAAGCAAACTATAACATCTTAAAATTATAATAAAATTATTATGACACTAAAAATTAAAAGAGATAGTAAATTATACGTAAGACATGATCACCTATATAAAACATAATTATTTTTAATTTTAGAATATTTTCATATTATTAATATAATTCTAGTACTATCTTTGATTGTGTGTACTTCAACGGAACGACATTCAGTTCTAAAAATAAAGTCAACCTGATGTCATCATAATTACTAAAATTGTATTGATTCTAAAATATAAATATCAAGAATTATTAATGCATAGATGTTGAGATTAGTCGACCTAATAATTTTTGAGATAATTTTTACTCGATAAAAGATTAATTTAAAATTTAAACTATAATTACTATATTTTGTACCATCTCTTAATTAGCTTATGTTTGAAATTTTATCTCAATTAGACACCATTTAGACCCCTTAAATGTACACATGATTTGTCGTGGTACCCCACGGCAAATCCTATGTGCAATTTAACGGTACGACATTTGGTCTCGAAAATAAAATCAAATCTGAAGTCATCATAATTACTAGGAAAATGTAATGATTCTAAAAATATAATATCATGAGTTATTGATGCATAAATGTTGAGATTAAGTCGATCTAATAATTTTTTAGACAATTTTTACTTGACAAAAAAAATTAAAATAAAATTATTATAATTGTATCATCTCTTAATTAGTTTATGTTTGAAATTTTATCTCAATCTCATTAGACATCATTTAGACTCCTTAAATGTACGGATACGAGAGAGAAATGAAAAAAAAAAACATATATAGTTGATCAAACTGTACCGGTCCGCAGCGTGCCGCCATGCCATACTTGGACTCGCGAGATCTCAGACATAGTACGGTTCGCACGTACCGCGATAGTTTGCCATGGTACGATTAACCATGGTTAGATTAAGTCGATCTAATAATTTTTTAGACAATTTTTACTTGATAAAAATTTAATTAAAAATTTAAACTAAAATTATTATAATTGTATCATCTCTTAATTAACTTATGTTTGAAATTTCATCTCAATAGACACCATTTAAATCCCTTAGATGTTAAGATTAAGTCGATGTAATGATTTTTAAGATAATTTTTACTTGACAAAAAATTAATTTAAAAATTAAACTAAAATTACTATAATTTGTATCATCTCTTAATTATCTTATGTTTGAAATTTTATCTCAATTAGACACCATTTAGAGTGCACACAAGGTTTATCATGGTACGGCGAATCTTATATACACTTCAAGAGGACGAGATTAATTTGGTTTCGAAAATAAAGTTAAATATGAAGTCATCATAATTACTAGAAAAATATACTAATTCTACAAATATAAATATCATGAGTTATTGATACATAGATGTTGAGATTAAGTCGATCTAATAATTTTTGAGACAATTTTTATTTGACGAAAATAATTAAAATAAAAATATTATGATTTGTATCATCTCTTAATTAATTTATGTTTAAAATTTTATCTAAATTAGACAGTATTTAGAACCCCTTAAATGTACCGGATATGAGAGAGGAATGAAAAAATATATATATTTAATAGATCGAACCGTACTAATCCGCAGCGTGCTGCCGTGGCACGCGTGAGCCCAGACATGGTATGGTTCGCACGTACAACAACGGTTTATCGCGGTACGACGAACCATGGTTGAGATTAAATCGACCTAATAATTTTTCAGATCATTTTTACTTGACAAAAAAATAAATTAAAAATTTAAACAAAATTAATATAATTTGTATCATCTTTTAATTAACTTATCATTGAAATTTCATCTCAATTAAACATCATTTAAATTTCTTAGATGTTGAGATTAAGTCGATATAATAATTTTTGAGATAATTTTTACTTACTGAAAAATTAATTTAAAATTTAAACTAAAATTACTATAATTCGTATCATCTCTTAATTACCTTATGTTTAAAATTTTATCTTAATTAGACACTATTTTAACATCTTAAATATATCGGATGCGAGAGGAGAAGTTAAAAAAAGGAAAAAAAGACATGCCACGGACCCGACCGTACCAATCTGTAACATACCGCGGCGTGCTATTACGGCACGCCCGAATCACCCTATTGGGGTGACCCAACACGGCACGATTTGACCAAATTGCACTGGTACGGGGTTGGGCTAGCTGTTAACTTGCTAGGATTCCTTGGCCAATGCCTTCTTCTCATTTTTTGTATTTTCTTTAAGAAATTTATTAGGTGCGCCGGTGGGGCGGGAGGAGGAGGGAGGTGCATGGGGGCAGGGGGCGTTGGGGGGGGGGAGGAGGAGGAGGGAGGCATAGGGGGCGGGGAGGACGCCGACAGGGCGGGAGGAGGAGGGAGGCGCAGGGGGCGGGGAGGGCACCGGCGGGGCGGCGTGGGGGGAGGTGCAGGGGCGGGAGGGCGCTAGGGGGGGGGGGGGAGGAGCACCGACGAGGCGAGAGGAGAAAGATGCAGGTGCAGGGGGCACCGGCGGCGGCGGGGGGGGGGGGGGAGGAGGGAGGCGCAGTGGGCATCGACGGGGAAGAGTTTGGAGGAGGTGCATGGGGCGCCATTGAGAGGGGGGAGGGGGGGCATAGGGGTGGGGGTGGAGGAGGAGGGGGCACGGGCGGGAGAGTTAAAAAAATTGGTCAAAAGTTGTTTTTTTTAGAGAGTTTTAGATATGTGAATTTTTTTCTCTAAAAAATAATTGTCTTACTAAATATGTGTCAATGAACATCTTCTTTTTTTTAAAAAATTTTAGAAAAAAAATAAAAGACAACACCAAACACCATATTAATACAAAAATGTTACAAGTTAGATATTTTCCACTGCACATCGTGGCATTTTTTGGAGTGCAGGTTTTGAAGATGGAGCTCTACATCACACCCCTTTATCGGAGAGATTGGATTTGTGAAGGCTCATCCAAATACCCAATGAGGTACATTATCCTCAAATTCTCTTACTAATTGTCTACTGCCATAAAGCACTTTTGGTAGCAGTGAAGAAGAAACACACTCTGGAGCAATCTCGTCTCTGATTGTTTCTTCCGTTTTTATCTGATTTCTATAAGAGCACTGTTTGGTGCAAACTGAAAACCGTGGTGATAGTTTGCATCCACGGTGGATGTAATGGGGTGGGCACAACCTTAGGGGTTGGCCCACCCCCAATGACCTCAGTCTCCCCAATGGGGAGCTAGAGTTTGTTGCAAACTGCAGCAAGTCTTTTCCTTCCCTTTTTAATATAGGTTCTTCCTATTGTTGAAGTCATCAGATGTACTTGTGAGAGTGAGTGTGCATATGTATAGTTTATGTTCGGTAAATCTTTGAATATCTTTCTCCTTATAATCTTTAGTTTAGGATGAGACTCTCAATATAAACAGATTTTGACATAAATCACCTAAATTTATAAAAGATATTTAAACTTGAGTTAATATTAAATATATGTATGATAAACACCTTTTATTTTGATAAACTTATTCATGTTTTCATGACTTGCATCCAAGCAGTTGATGAGATAACAACGGACAATAGGAAGGCTGCGACGTGGCAAGATGGATCATATGAAAGTGAAATTTTTTCTACTCATGAAATGGGTAGAAAAATTATTTGACATTTATTTTTTTGGTGGTGTCAGATGTCGAATATTACATATTAATGATTTATAAGATCCGACACTCAATCAATCAATTAGATCGGGTCGAATATTTTTCTATTAACATAACTCGACGTATGATCAATCAAGTCGAAAGTCGAACATTAATACTTACTATCCATTTTTATGAGTAACAAATATTTCTCAATAAAAAAAAAAATCCCCAACCTCCCCATCGGATTCATCGGAAGGAAAAAAAAAGTAAAAATTGCCTTAGCTTTTTTTTTGCATATGCGCCTTATAAACTATTTGCACATGTACTCTTCATTTTATAATTATCAAAAATTTCCTTGAAGGGTTGAACGCAAAGGACATCGGATGTCCAAGTCTACTAGGTAGCCACACCAATAAGTGCGGTATGGGAAAAGGCAAACCATCCTTAAACATATCTAAATACTTGTAATTATGCTCACATCATATTTAAATTTATGAATCTGCCCTCAAACTGGCCCCGTAAGGATCCTTCTTGAACTTTTATATCTCTTGTAGCATATTTAATGGATATAGTTAGGAAGAGCATAAGTGCAATCATGTAATATATAAGGGACATTTTATGGAGATAAGATGGTGAATATATGCAAATGGAATAGGTTAGAAACTTAGACGGGGTGTATATGCAAGAAAAAACCTCCTTATTTTCAAGGGACTGTAGAAAAATACAAATGTAAAAAATATAACGGTTTTTTCTTACTTAAATACATATGACTTGAAATATCACGCTCTCTCTCTCTCTCCCCCCCATTTTTTTAGGCATGGATAAATATGATATTGTCTACCATTGGTTAGCCACATCTCAGCCAATGGTAATTCTGCCCCGTTTTAATTATAACAATATCATTCTAAATAATTTAAGAATGACAAATCTAAGATTTTTTTATTAGTCATGTAATGATATTTGATAATTTCCACGAAAAATTCCAAATGTAAAATCTGATAATTTTATCGTAACAGCAGTTTATATAGGAGAAAAGAATATTAAAAAAAAAAGTATACGAAAAAGAATCCCACGACAGGACCCGACTCTATCAAGATCCGGATCCGGGTATCCGTATGCCGCAAACAGAGGACTGAAATCCGAACCATCGGAACTTCCTCCGCCTCCTGGTAGGGCAGGGGTTGCAGGCGGTAGTTGCAGCTCCACCGCGAGCACGGCCAGCACCAAACCAAACCGGCTAAGCCCGAGCTCAGAACAAGGCTGTTCTGGGGGAGGACCATGGGCACTGACACACACGACCTCCCTCCCGCTTCGCCCTCGCAACACCGCTCCTCCCCCCCGCCCTTCCCGTTCTTTCTCCGCTTCCCCATTCTGGATCCTTCGGAATTCCACTTCCGCTGTCTTATTTCTCTTCGTCTTCTACTTCCCGTGATTTGGTTCCTTGCTGCTTAAGGTCGTTTCTTGCATCCCTTCTTGCGCGGCTTTCGTGCTCTTCTCTCCGCGTCTCTGCGTCGGGAGACACTCCCCAGGCGCCCGCAAGCCCGTCAGGTATGGAATTCTATCCCTCTTCTCCTCTATTTCTTTCTGCGTGCTTTCGTGGTGGGTTTTCTGTTATTTCCTTTACTTGTCGGCAGGCCGACGACATGGATTCGCGCGCAGACTCGCTTGCCCCACGCGACGCCGCTGATGAAGGTTGGTCCCCCTCTCTCTCTCTATGTGACAATCTGTGAGTCGTGGGTATTTGCTGGTTCATTTGCTTCTTGCTATGGTGGGTGCGGGGATCAAGGAAGGGAGATGACCTAATTGTTTTCGTGCGGACAATATCTTCTTCTTTTAACCTTGTCCAAGATATCTTACAGAAAATGTGTCAATGACATTCTTATCTTCCCATGGATTGGGTTGAGGTCAAGTGTACTCCTAAAGGATAACATTCGGGTTTTTTTGACATCATGGAAATTACTTTGTTCATGATAGGAAAGCGGGTTGTTAAGGACCAAGTGACTCCGTTTTAATTTATGAGAAGTGAAGAAGTGCAGAGATAATCCCAGGAACCCAATTGATATCCCAGAGACAATCCATAGTCTCATTGTGCCACAATATTAAGATGCCTCTTTTCTTCCCTTCAGCTGGTTTGATAAACCATCTCTTCAGTCTTGGATTCCTGACGGAGCCGGGAGCTCAATCCTTACTCTCTCTCTCCCACCCCCTATGGACGGGTCTGAACAAAGAAAAGCTATTGTATTCCAATTCTCACTTCCTCACTGTTTCCCTTCGTCTTGATTGAGGCTGTGCCTTGATGTTCGTTCTTGATCTTTTGAACAAACTGCCATGTGCTGCCTCTTGACCATTGCAGTGTACACGTTCAAGGGCCCCAATCTGCCTTACTTAGTGAATGGTAAGGAAAAAGGGATAAAACATCAGAATAGCACTCATGCTGTTGCTTTTGCTATATAATATGGTAAGAGAGTAAAATGCATTAACCAAACTTGCCTTCTATCCACATTTTGACTTTTCTGGAGAAAAATTGAGAGCTTCCTTCTGAATTAACCTCATGCTGAAGATTAAGTTCTTTCCATTGGCATTCTTCTTGATTGATAGACTACTGGTTTCAAATATGAATTTTCTAGTGAAATGAACAGAGCTTAATTGTTGATCAAATATTCAATAAAGATGTTATGTTTAATACATGGAATTATGATAGAAGGCACACGTGCTTTGTCATAAGAAAAATATTGAAGAAGAGAGAAAGAGGTGATGCAATAGAATGCCTCACATGAAAATATCTTTTGTTGTCTATTAGTATTCATCCTTTGTGCTTATTTATTTATTTGTATTTTCTTCTGAACTCTTTTGTGGTGCATTTAACATGTTGTGCAGCAGATGATGAAGATGATTATGAGGATCAGGGCAGTGGAAATCGACTCCTTGGCTTTATGTTTGGAAATGTTGATTGCGCTGGTGATCTTGATGCTGATTATCTGGATGAGGTAATCATTTTACACCCTATATCTTTCTTGATGCTAATTTGTAACGACCCAAGAATCCGATATTGGAAACCCTCCGAGTATCCAACCTTGAACCACCACCCCTGGATCCGAAGACCTAGAAGGGTTAGAAAGACCCTGACGGAGTAAGGAAAGCAAATAACTGTACATGAAGAATAAAAGCTCAGCTATGAAGTGAAGTACATGTTTGTCTATCTCAAGAATAAGTACAATACCAAAAGGGAAGTGCAAACCCTTATGGGGCATACCCCGAAGGTGACACCAATAGAAGGGAAACAATTGTTAGAAGGGCGCCTAGGAACTAGCCCTCTATCCTAGGAAACTTCTGACGGCGTTGCGGACCCTCACCTGAGAAGGGGAGTAGGAGGGGGTGAGTTTCGCTAGCGAAGCCCAGTAGGGAGTACCAACCCCTCACTGGTTCAAAAAGAGTAACTAAGCATATACAATTAACAAGATATAACAGAATAGTAATAATTAACTGCATAGGAACAGTAATAAAATGGAAAGCACACAGGTCTACTACAAGTACGGTCAACTCGGCACAATAATTTGTGGTCTCAAACACTGTGAGCGTACTCAATGAACACATCCAGGCTACTCACACAGACGGAAGACCCTCATTTGGACAAAAGACACTAGCCACAACTCACCTCTGCTAGTCAGTGGTTAGGTGCGCCACCGACGTCTTATTGCTCGACCACGAGTTCTGATCTGCCACCTATTGTCGGAGTGAGACCCATGGACAACACAACCACAAGTCGTAGTCTGACCGGATTACTATCCCACTCCTGTTCTCCTGGCACAGTTTTGGAACTGTGCAGAGCGAGCGGTGAGAGACTGGACTAGCTGGTCCGCATTGGAAAACTCAAGCTCCTTGGAGACTCGGGCCAGCTAAGAGAGCTCTACAAGTGACTCAGCATCACTGTTCACACAACGTTTTTCCCTCAGCTCGGCAACCTTGACGAGCACGCTCGTAATCCAAGAACTCCTTCAATGGAACTCACGAGAATAGGGGTCTCGGGAAATGGTAACAACCTTTACGGCACACCACGCGCCGGGACAGATCCTTAAGTGTCGTAACATCGGGCGAAGACTAGTAAAGGTGTAATGCTAGGAAGTCAGCACAGGTGTCATGAGCACGGTACGGAAAACCCGAGTACGGAACAGATCCAAGTTATACTTTCCAGAGAAGCTCGAGAGACGTACGAGGATTTTAACTACTTTCATCATAAAATGTTTGTTTTCCATTAATTAAAAACGTGTGGGTTTTGTTTTGCAAGTTAGTACATTAGATCAGATGCTTTGTTCATCTCATCTAAATATTTAATGATATCTCTGAACTAATTGGTATTAGACAGATTTAAATAACCCCTGCATGTTCTTTAGTTATCCAGTTAGTGCATGTATAAATATGTTGCAAGAGACAACCCATGAACGAAGGCCTACTGTTCCACTGACCCCAAGGCCACCCCACTCTGGTCGTCTGCCCAGCAGATGCCAGTGGTGGAGGGCGGCCAGGCGCCTGTGCCTTGGCTGGAAACCAGATCGACCCCGTAAGGGGAGAGGCCCCCTACCTTGCGACGGCAGTGGAGACTCTTGGCAGCCCACCCGTTCCCTCGCGCTGAAGACCCTCCCCTCCACTCGCATCGCACCCGCACCCTGCTGGAGTCTTGCCACATTGCGGGAAGAAGAGAAGGAGAGAGGGAGACGGCGGCCATTTGGACTCGTAGGGCGAAGGGGAAGAAAGGGAGAAAGGGGAAAGAGGGAGACGAGGAAGTACGGGGAGGAAAAGGGAAAGGTTTGATGTGGAGGGGAAAAGAAGCGGAGAGAGGCTCCCTGCCCCCTTGCCGGAAAAAGGCTAAACAGCCTTTTCCTCCCCCCACCGTGGAACGGCTAGGAGCCGTCCCAAAGCGGCAAGGGTGACTGGCCTCCCATTGGCTGGCAACTCTCACCCTCCGCGGCCCAGGGTATCACACAATTGATTCAGATCTGTGTCTTCAATTTGCATGGATTAATAATGAATTTAACACATGCATCATTGTGAAAAGTTAATGTCAAATTCAGAATTCAACATTGTTTAATCTCTTTAAGGACTTTTATCATCTTTAACTACGTCTTTATGTAGCTTTTCAGAATTGATTTTTTATTTTTGGGGTAAGGTTGATAGAATTTCCTAATCTCTACATGGTCTGAGATGAATGGTACAAGACTTGAGATGGATAATGTACCATACAAACCTTTGCTATTCTATACAATGCTCCTGAGTATGAGCAGCATGATTTAAAGACATTATCAGGTGACTTCTTGCAGCTACCATTCCATCGTTGATAAGTACCAAACACTAATTTCTTGTGACAAAGTTTTAAATTCTATGTTTCTTAGTCTCATGAGTTCCCACTTCCATCATAATTTGGTTTGTTGTCCAGATCTCAGGCTAACCTTTGTGGCATTTCCTGTAATGTTTCTTAGTGTGTTGCATCAATAGATGGTATTGGATACCAAATATGATATCTAATGTTGAATAAAGCTCAAGTAAAATGCTTTCCTCCTAAATATGGAATTCTCTTTTTCAGGATGCCAAGGAACATCTTGCTGCATTGGCAGACAAATTGGGTCCATCTCTTGCAGGCATTGATGTATGAGATGTCAGCCCTTTAGACATCATTTTCCCTTTTCTCATGCTGTCCCTTTTTCCTTAAAAAGGGAAATGTTTTTTAAGTTTTTGGTTGTAAGTGACGTTGGTTGTTTTGTAGATTACAAAATCACCATCTAATGCAGCCGAAGCATCTGAACAAGGTAAAACTTTCTCTTTGACTTTCTAAGACTCTGAACCTTAAAATAAAATTATGCACTATGCTTTGGTATTTAGTATAACATCTCTACAGAATGTGATCAATGTTTGGTGTCCTGATATGCATTTGTTCCTAACCCTGATAATTGGTCCAAATAAGATTATGTGATATCAACTCATTTAGTGTGTGAGCCTGATGGTTCCTTGTTTATGTTCAGGGAGAAAAATGTAAGCAATGAATCTAATATGCTGAAAAACCTGAGGTAACTAATGTGATGTTTCAGAACTTAATGAAGTAGAGAATGAAACATGAGTTACTCAAGAATTGTCAATGGTTATTCATGAGTTACTCAAGAGTTAGTCAAGATTTGGGCAGCACAGCATATACCAATTTCTTCTCTTCCCGGAACAATGAAGAAATTCTTCCCCCCAAAAAAAGAGGAAAATGATGGATCTTCATTTTGGTGGTAATTTTAGCAACTTCGGGCAGCTTATGAAGATCCTAAGTAAAGGAACTTTCCCTCTGAATACTGAAGGCAATCGAGGGTTGAAAAAACCATATGGTTCTTCACTCAAAGAACTGGAACTTTCCCTCCTATCACTCAAAGAATATTAGTTAGACTGGAATTGGTCTATTCAACTGTTAAGGAATCTACTAACAGAAAGACGCTAGAATTCATTCAATTGCAGCAGGTTTTATCCAAAGGCCCAAGCTTAAGGTCTGGTAGTGATGTGAGGTCTTGAGACAGGAACATAATGGTCAATTTTCGGTTAAATTTTTAACATCTTTCTTAGTGATGGAGGTGAGAGATTATGGTGGTACCAAGTTAATGGTTTAAGGGGCTGCTAACTAAATTTCAATTATTTCTTTGGAAGATAGCAACTTTGAGGCTACCTAATATTGATAAACCTCATGTTTATACTGTGGTGCATAAGAGGGCTCTATGGATCATGGATGGCAGTTTCGGCCGAAACGTATTGGTTTCAGACCTGGACGATCTGAAACCGGAGTTCGAAACTGGGCAAAACCGGACGAACTCTCCTCTTAAGTGGAATTCACGTCCGCCAGATATGCTGGAAACCTGGCAAAATTGAAACTGATATATTTCAGTTTTGGACCCGAACGAAACCGTATCAAAACCGACTCTGCCATCCTTGCTATGGATCACTTCGATTGTTCTTGTGGCATTATTAGAGTTTTGTGGCAGATAATTTCAGATGTTTCAATATTCAGGAGGTAACCGTAATGCCAAATGATCTTCATACTTTCCAGAAATGGTGGGTAGCTGGCAGAGCCACATACATTCACATTGAGGATATAATCAGAGTGCTTGCGGCAACTTTGTAGGCAATGTAGCAAGATAGAGACGAGAGAAAATTTAAGGGGATTTCAGGTCCACTTGATAGTATTCAGAGAAGAGCAGTTAATTGGACTGGGGGAGTGGCTGAAGATAGGCAGACCAATTGATAGGCAGCTGAGCTGTCTCCTGTCTGTGATGGTTGATTCAAATGGAAGACTTTTACTTTGTGATAATCACCCTACTTGCTCAGTAATGTGATTTTCCTCCTCTCCTTTTCTGTTGTTTCTCACCATTCCTTTCTCTTTTGATTCTCCCTTCTCTCTCTTTTACCTATCTTTTGCAACTTGCATCTTTACTTCTAATGAATTGTGGCCAGTCTGTTCTGGTTATTACCAAAAAAACAAGAGGAGAGGACTCTAGTGGAGGTCATGGCAAATCCCTCTATGTAGGAATACAGAACAAAATGTTGATGAATGCATTATATCTGCCCACCAAATATTGAAGATATCATTTTTGAGTTAGATCAAGGTGTTGCAGGCTTGCAGCTGAAGACTAGTCAAAGTCTAATGGAGCCCAATCCTTCCCTAAGTCAAAGAAGCCTTACTGTCTACTAGGCTAGCATCACTTCCTAGTTGTTTCACAAATGTGAGAAAGCTCCAAGTTGAAAGGCAGTTGCTTGTTGGATGCTCAAGGGCTTTAGTTGCAATAGTTTGAGTGGGGCATTGGTAATTCTATAGCAACATGCCAGAACTCTCTGAATTGCCTTTCTTCTCCGCTTCAACACTGTTAGCTTAATGGTTATCAATAACCTGTTTCATCTTCTTCATTGTGGAAACAATAGTTGTTCCTCCATTATGCATGGGATGGTGCACCTTGTCATGTGCAAGTAGAAGTGCGTTTGCATTTTGTCAACAAAAGAATTCTTTTGTGATGGAGGCACCAAGATCTAGATATTTTTCATTTATGTTTTTGGCACATGGCTTGTCACTTTCTGTCATGTCTATATATTTTTCAGAGAAACTTAAGTGCATATATTGAAACGTGGTCATCTATGGATGTAAAACATGCACATTCATGTGATGAATCTTTTTATGCTGACCCATTTGATTCTTTTAGCTCTCACCATTGTCTTCTTTTCAGCAATTTCCTACTTGGCATGCTGCTTCCTGATTGTTAGACTTCTTTTGCTTCTGTTTTAATGTTTAGATTATGACGAGAAGGCTGAAAATGCTGTTGACTATGAGGACATTGAAGAGCAATATGAAGGACCAGAGGTGCAATCAGGAGTGGAGGAAGATTCCCTGTTGCTAGAGAAGGATTACTTTCCTGGTGATGTTTCAGTGGCCTCTATGACACAAAGGGTTCAGTGTTTGATGATGAAAATTATGATGAGGATGATGGTATTGGAAATGAAAATAAAGTGCCTGAGATCATTTCAGATGCCCATATATCCCCATCAACAGGTTTGTGCAGAATGTATTGCTCTTATCCCTTCCCATAACCAAAACCTTGTTGTCAGTTGTTTGCTTATGAATTTCGGTGTATGTATTCTATTTCTTCATAGCTGATCTCATGGAATTTCCATTAACATGCAAATACACTGTGGAAGAATGAGCAATAATGTGTGTTTCTTAAATATCACAGACAGTTGACTTGTCTCTGCTGAAGATCCTGTTCCCTCTCCCCTAGCCACATCGGATGCTGGAGGTCCCTCTAAAATAAATGAAAAGAAATGGAAAATCCTCACCTCCTGCCCAGCGGCCATCCCACTCACCTCCAGCTGCTGAAGATCCCCTCCTGTCTCCCCTGGCATCAGAGGATGCTGGATTTGGAGGCCCCACACCGACCTTTGTCTATATCCTGTTTAGCTGCTTTCATATCTCATCCTTATACCGTGTTAAGTGCACACTGACCTATGTACAAAGCAGGTTGCGGCAATGTAATGTGACACCTACCCTTCTTGTAGATGGTGGGTCAGGAACACCCACATTCTTTCCTTTTTGGTGCATGAAAGGGGGCTAATATTAAAATTGTCCATTTGATTTCTTTCTTTAATTTGCTTCTATGTTGAGGTTCTTGCGTAGTTAGGAGAGAATGGCTGCAAGTCTAACCTGACATCATGAGGAGGAAACCATTTGACGCCTTCCTTTATATTCATGCATGTTTGTTATATAAAATCCAGATCCGCTGAACTTCTTTTTAATTTTGTAGCATATTAGATTAAAATATGATTTTTGCCTCTTACAGATATAAACTTTAGGAGAGGTGTCCCTTTTATATATTTCGAATTTGTAATTCCCCTGCTTGATACTGTTGAGTTTTTTTTGTCCTTAGGTAAATTTCCTAGTTTCCTTGTAACAGTATGTTCCCCTTTCCTGTGGAATGGAAAACCATATCTGGATGTGGTGATTTCGTCCAGAAAGATTGTCATAACCATGAAGTATTATTTGTGAAAGCTTCTACTCCGTCTCTGTCCACAAGCATCATAGTTCATGTGATGATGCATGACATTGTCTACTATCCTTTTGACTTGTAACAACATAGCTTTTGTGAAGACACTGTCTTGTACACAGATCTAATAAATTTACCAATTGAGCGGTTGTTTTCAATTTATTGTCTACAGTGCTTACATTCACATTATATGTCTATTCTTGAATTATGTTCCATGTGCTGTTTATTTTATTTTGGTTTGTTTGTTAATGTTTAATGGTAAAATCTTGATTAACTTCCAAAGTACATTGCCTATGGCAAATTATGTATAGCATGGGAAACATTCATGCTTAGAGTTTGAGACATGAATATTCTCTAAAGGTTCCGATGGAAAGGAAAAGAAGAAAGTCACCATAGGAGGAGGATGTTTTATCAAGTTGACGTCTGTGACCAGAGACATTGATATTAAAATGTAGACCAGTGGCTTTAATTTGTAGTGGATGATTTGTCTAGTTAGGAAGGACATATGCCTGTCTCAAGTGTATGTTCAGTCAGTTGGCACTATATTGAGGAAATTTTTTTCCAGTTGGGCATTCAGCTCAGATGAAGGTTGAGAGAAGAGAGGAGCATGAGTACTTAATCATTAGCTTCAATCTTTGTCATTTACCAGGGTAAAGATGACTGTTTTTTTGTAGGAGAGAAAGAAAGTATAATAACTTATCTGTCAAAGCATTCTACCATGCTACAACAGAGAAAGATACGATTCCTCATCGAGAGTTTGGGACCTGACTCCTGCAAGAACCTATAATGTTTCCCTGATTTGGAGAGGCATTCTGTAGTTTGTAGACTTTACTAGAGCCAATGTTCAAGTCAATTTGGGCAATGGTGAGAGATGCTTATTCTGGCAAGACTGGTGGTGTTGTGACCTTTCTGTAGCGGATGCTTTTCCGTCTTTGTTCGCTATCTTAGGGCACCTTCAGCCACTATGGCACATTCCTTTGATGTAGACTTAGCTGGGGTATTTGTGCTCCCACTTCAGGAGGAGTCTCCATCCTCGGGATGATTCAGCTTGGGCAGCTTCTGTCTTTCCTTCTAAACTGTTCTCTGACCATGGGCAGTGCAGATTCTTGGCAGTGGAGATGGGAGAGGGAGGCTTCTCAGTCAGGTCTGCTTACTCTCTCATCTTGGAGGGGGAAGTGCGACACTTTGTGCACCTCATATATATATATATATTTGAAAAGTGGATAGTACCACTGATATTATAAAAGGCAAAAGGAATGTACATGGAAAGGTGGAGGGAGCTCCCCAAAAACTCCCCCAAAACAAGAGATGGCAAACTAGAGTCTGCCAGGGGAACAAAGAAAAAAAAAGACCCAAGCACCCCTGCCCACTACATGATCCACCAATGATTCCCACTAGCCCCACACAAAAGCCAACCTCTTCCTTGAGGCCCATCGTCATGATGCAGGCTCCCTAAAGACAAAAGCAACAAAAAACAATCATGAAGTCGACATAGACTGTTCTTGGATGCTCAAACCACCTAAGCTTCAGCAAGTTTCAAGGCTTCATTTTTGCCGGCTGCATCAAACTTCGCCTTTCTAGCAATGTCCGCCATCCACCTACGCTTGATCAAGAGCAGTGTGGATTTCAAACCTTTATCCACACCTACATCAGAAACACCAATCAACCTAGCAGTTTCACTTGCATGGGTCTCCATAAAATTCTCGACCTTGATCAAGATATCCATAACCTTCTCCTTAGTGAGGTTATCATTGTCCATAGTTACTATCTTGTCCCCCTGAACCTACTCCAATGCCTCACTTAACTCTTCATCTGCCAGAGGAGCAGGAAGGGACAGAAACTGAGGTTGAGCAGCAACATCCTCCTTATCCGGCCCAGCATCCCCAATTGCCATAGGGCTAAGAGTGCATCGGATAGGTTGATCCCTGAAAAGATCATCAAGACCATAGGGAAAATGGTAGATCCTCCTCCCCACTGCGATAGCCTCTACCTCCTCCATGGTCGTGACGACCATCTTCCTTAGAGAGGCTTTCCCAAATTACCTCAGGGGCCACCGGCTTCCCCACTGATGGAGCTGGGTCCGTGGCCGCTATCGGATGGCTCTGCCGCTTCCTTGCTCGGACTCTCCGCTGACGAGCCAAGCACCGTTCGCATCATATATTTGCCTGGGACGATGAGGGTCCCTCATTCGAGGGGTGGGTGGGGATTTAGCCACCACATCTTCAGGTCCTCCCAAGGAATTCTGGGAGATAAGCATGCCAACGCCATCGTCCTCTTTCTCCTCCCGCTGAGGAAGAGAGGAGGGATCGTCGTTGCACTCCGATCCTCAGGAAGTCTTCCAAGAGGAAAAGGGGGGGGGGGACCCTGCTGGTCGTCTTGCTCTAGCACATAACTCTTGCCGAAAGTAAGAACTTCTGGCGCCGAGCACCCCTAGACGGGCCGTTTGGTGCAGCCGCTACTGTCGTTTGCGGGCACCGCTGCGATGGAGGTGGCTGCACTGCCGTCTGATTGGGGAGGTCATAGGGAGATCCCAGGGCCAACGTCGGGCGGTGGGGACAAAGTGTATTAGGACACCCCGGACTGATGCGAGAAGGTGTTAGGATATCGGGTAAGTTTTCGGGTCTCATCTCGTCCCCGAGTTGTCGAAGCTTCATAGCCGGTCCAAGCCTCCGGTCCTCCACAGCCAAAGAAGCACCCCCCTCGACTTGCTTGATCCCCATCTGAGCCGTTGGGTCACTCTAACTCGGAAAGAGCGAGGTAGCGGGCGATTGAAAATCGAATCGCTCGTCGAAACTTTGTCTTCAACCTCTGAACCCTGAGAAGTTTGCCCTAGGGGCGCCAGCGATGGCGGCGCACGACGGTCTTCCTCTTGAAGAAACTGGCAATGGATGACAAGCCTCTCCCCATTGAAGCCCACGACACTCGACGTCGACAGTTCCCCTGGACAAAACACCATGACCTAAGCCTTGATCCAAATGAAACAAACTCCAACGAGCTTTGAACCAAATGCCCGAACTGATGGGCGAGAAGCCCACACCCTCTTCATTGCACAAGCTGATGGGCAGCCCTTCCAGATCACCCTAAAACATCTCTCTGACAGCAAGAAAAGGTGCCAAACTTCGACGGCCACTGGCGGATGCGAAGGAAAGCCCCCTCCGCCGCGATCAATCTTGTACACACCGCCTTCTCTACCCCCTCCACACTACTTCCCACTCCCAGGAACAGCTTAAGGGCTACACTAACTACCCCCCATCCTGCCCCAAAAGTTCCTCCAACCTTCGCTTGATCGTATCCTCATCCGCCTCCCCTGCCAGAAGAAGAATGGTGGCTGACTTAAACCCCCAGAGCTTGCGACTGGATATATACTTCTCCGGGAGATCACCTGCTTCTAACACCTTATTGCTCCTCCTTAACACCACCGCAGACCTGTTAACCCCCTTGAGAACCTCGGCGTAGCTTCTACGTACCTTCGATGTTCTACTCCCAGATGCTGCCTCCCTGGGCACGTCGCCTAGTGCGGAAAATTGAGGCCTTACCCCGCAACTCAGCTCCTGCACCTCTCTCCCTGCCTCGGACCTTCTCTCCCTGCCTCGGACCTTCGCTGCTGGCCAAGACACCATCTGCGGATGAGTCCGACCCTCCCACACCCAAAATAGGTTCGGGAAAGGGATGGCATACCTCCACGCCCAGGCCAACGATCACTGCCATGTGGGACTGGTGGCCAAGGGGCCTGACGAACTCCGGCTAATCTCCGAAAAGCACCCGCCATGGGGATGCTGCTCGGCCAAGATGGCCGAGCAGATCCCTAGAGCATCTCTCTCTAGGAAAGCTAGAGAGAGAAAGCTAACCTGAAGAGCCTACTGAAGGTGTTTTCTCATGGTCGTCTTCCCACTTGTGATAGGGTGGTTTATTTTATTTAGAATATTTCTACTTGCTGTTTGTGTAGAGAGGACGAGAGCGACTTGAGTCTTGAACCACCTGTTTGCCAGTTGCACGTTTGCGAGGGAGGTTTGGGAGAAGATTGGTCAGAAGTTCCAGCTGCCCTTAAGTCATTTTCTAGGGGTGAACCAGCTTTTCTCCAATTGTTACAAGAGGTGGAACCAAAACGGTGATAAGATAATTTGGTGGCTTGTCCTCCGCGCCACAATTTGGGCGCCGTGGACCTAGAGGAACAATAGAATATTCAAGATGGAAGTGAGGCCTGTTGATAGGCTTCTTTCTTTTGTTTGTGAGCGAGTGGCTTTTTGGGCTAAAGAGTGTTTGTGGTGTGGGTAATCATGCTCTTCTCTCTTTTTGTTGTTGGGGAGCCAGCTAGGTCTATCTTCTCATATAGGGTTTTTTGAGAGCTCATTGCTTATACTTGTACATCCCTTTCTTCTTTATATATATTTGTGGTACCATCCACTTCTAAAGAAAAACTTTTTACCATGTTATAGAGAGCTTTTTCATGCTAACCAGTCGTTGGAAGCAGTTCAGAAGTTAAAGTTTCCTTTTAAAATCAAGACACTCCTTTGACTGAGGCTACAATGACACATTGTTACCAACCTGTACAGGAAGAAATGGGAAAATTGACTGTAATACCATATATAATTTCTGTGGCATCCAGGATGAAACTGTGGACCACTTGAAGGTTTCATGCCCTTGAAGCGATGAAGCCTGTTCTATCCTTGGGAAGCTTGGTGGCTTTCAAGTAGCTGTTAGCTCAGTTGCTCAGATGTAGAGTAAATTTAAACAGAGTAAAGGGGCAGCCATCTCCGAAGTCCACCTCACATTCTGAAGAAAATACTGCAGCAGTTTGTTGGAGCATTTGGAAGGAAAGGAATAACATTATTTTCAGGGGAAGCATAGTAGTCAAGGCACCCGCCTAGGCTTTCAGGCGTGTTTGAAGGGGCCAGGCGCCGGCCCGCCTTATCATTTGAAGAAAAGGCGAACCAGACGGTCGACTAGGTGGTCTGGGTGCCGAGGCGGCCGCCTGGTTCGCTTACCCCTGGATCCAAAACCTGGTTCTGTTCTGAGACCCACTGGATCCAAAACCGGATTCCGGTTTAAAAGTCTCCCCACAACCCCGATCATTCCCTCCCTTCCTCTGTGATTCCTCTTCGAAGGGCAGCTTGGTTTCGCACCTTCGCAGGAATCTTCTGCTCCTCCGGCCAACTCTGTTGCTTGTCTGGCCTCCGTCGTCGCCTTCTGCTGTCACCGCCGCCACATCAGGCCATCTCTGCCTCTCCCTCCACTCGCTGCAACTACGGTGAGCTCCCTCTTCTCCCCTCTCAGCTCTGTCGTCACCCCTCACCCCTCTTGCCTTCACCTGCCGGGCTCTCCCCCCTTCTTCTCCCACCTCTCCTTCCCTCTCTCAGCCAGTTCCTCTCTCTCTCTCTCTGGTCCCCCCCCCCCCCCCCCCCCCCCCCCCCCCCCCACAGTTCCCCCTCTCAGCCAGTTCCCCTCTCTGGTCCCCCTCTCTCTCCCAAGTCCCACCTTCGCGAGGTCCCTCTCTCTCTCTCTCTCTCCTCACATTTTCAAACAAGAAACATGAAGTTCAAAATATGTAGCCCACAGGTTAGTGTGTTAATCCTTTGGCCTTTGTTTTCTGTACTTTTCTTGATGTTATTATGTTCTTTTGTATTTTTATGAATTTTCTGTAATTTTTATGCAATTTAATTTTCTATAATTGTTATGCAATTTCCTCATGTTTTTTAATTTTTTGTAATCTTTCATATATTCTATTCTTGTTTTATATATTAGGAGATATATATTATATATTTTTTAATTTGTGGCCTAAGTGTCGCTTAGGCAACGCCTAAGCGGCCACCTAGTCGCCTAAGCGCTTAGGGACCCCGTGAACGCCTTGGTTCGCCTGGACGCCTTGACAACTATGAGGGAAAGTAAACCATCTGTGGAAAACATGTGTACTAGATCAGTTATCCTTCTCAGTAGTTGTGGGCATATCCTTAAGGCACCATCTGATAGCTTTGAGGGGGCTCTTATGCATTACAAAGGGTCATAATTCTAGTTTGGTCCAGAGGATGAGTCACATCACCTACCTCTGCTGATATTGCTACCTTTTATTTTCTAACAAATTTGGTGACAGAATCTAACTTTTTCAAAAAAGGACATACATGAGGTGGTTGCTTTGAGTCTTTGAGGTATATTGTTTGTTATTCATGATGCTTTTGGTTTTAGCTAACTCTTGCCCATCAAAGATTTGAAACTGAACTTGTTAATATGAGGATACTGTCTCTTATATTTTATCTGACGTGCTTCATTGATTTAGTGATTGTCTGATCATCCTTTAGGTGGAAAGAAATTGGAAGAACTTTCGAACACTGAGGAACTTCCCTTTGATGATTTTTCTTTAGGTAGATCCTCAGAGGATGATCAACCAGCTTTCAATTCAGATGATGTTCAGGTGATTTCTAGTGTGCCTTTTCCACTAATGACATGATTTTCATATTTCAGTTTTGCCAGCATGTTAGTTAGAAAATTGTTACTGCTTTTTCTAAAGTTGCTTCTTACTGATGCATGTCTGTCCTCTTTGTTCTATTTGCAATTAGTTAATGGGTTCATTGTGAAATTGATCCTGCAATGGTTTCCTAATTGGGTTGTTGATTCTTTCAGAAAAGAACAGGTAGAACTTGGAAGAGAAGAGGAGAAGGGAGAGGGAGCAACTGCAGTCAGGAAAAATGACTTGCGGCCTCCCCAACCTAGTGGTTTTATTAATTAGGGCAGTACCAAACAAAACGGTACAAATAGGACAAAATACCTATTTTTTTTAAAAGTGGGTAGTACCACAGATATATAAAAGAGAAAAAAATGTACATGTATATGAGTCCCAAAAAGTGCCCCAAAAGAACAACCCCCAATACCCTATACAACCCCCTACAACCAAGCACACACGAGGGAGGTGTAAGCAAAATACAATTATGCACCATCACGTGCCCAAAATAAGAAGTAATATATGTCTAACCGCCCAAAGAAAGGAAATGAGGAATTATGTTCCCCGACTTTACAAAGATGCGAAAGCCAAAACATGGCCTCTCACAAATGAAAGAAACAGTCCTATCTTCTGACCACGACTCCCTGTGAAAGATTATTCTATTTCTTTCACACCAAATAGTCCAAAGAGTGGCATGAAGGACTAGCCACATAGAATAGAGTCACCTTTAGCATCCATCTCTTGTTCTAGTTGAGAATTAGGTGGTGAACCCCCTCAAAATGTCCCAATGGTGGATGACAAATCTAGCTAAACCTTGCCCATAAATCAAGAGCAAAAGGGCAGGGAACAAACAGACGGTCTAAATCCTCCTCTACTCTACAAAGGCAACAAACTGTGGTAATGGTCGGAAGGAACGACGCTAGCTTGTCATACGTCGGAAGCCTACCATGGGAGATCCTTCAAACCAACAACTTGACTTTAAGAGGGCTTTTGGTTTTCTAAACATAGGGAGCAGCTGAGTGCAGAAGTCCTCTCTCTGAGATAATGGAGTAAGGCGATCTAAGTGTGACGTGACCTGCAGATCCCACCTCCATCTCCAACTGCCTTCCATAGAGGTATCCACTCTGATACGTAGTAGAAATTGAAGTAGGAGTTGAAGTTGCTCCATCTCCTTGAGAGCGCACCAAAAGACTGATCCACTGAACCTCTCGGTGCCTCTACAATAGCATTAAGCTCAGGAAACTCCTCAGTAAGAGTGAAATCCCTAGACCACCTATCATGCCAAAAGAGGCATCTCTGGCCATTCCCCTGGCTGCAGCAAACACCGACTCTAATGACATCAACACACTGAAGGATGCCTCTCCAAAGAGGGGAAACTACGTACATATGCGGCGGATAAATGTCCCACACCTTGGCTGAAGTGTAGTACTTTTGTGTAACGAGCTGTATCCAAAGACCCTCATGTTCGGTCCCTACTCACCATGTCAAGTTGAAATCTTTGATATTTCTGATGCCCACACACCTACCTCCTTGCTTCTACACACTCTGCCCTAAGAGATATCATGCCACCCCCTTGCATTATCACTGCTCATGCCAGAAGAATCCTGTTTGACTGGATTCCAATTCTTGCTACTATCTTTGGAATTCTAAGATGGAGAGAAAATAAGATGGCAAGTTGTCCAACACTGATGTATACAAAAAACATTCGACCCCCATAAGATAGAAGCCTAGCCTTCCATCTTGCTAGTCTTGATTCAAATCTCTGCACCACTATTACCAATCTCTACAATGAAGAGATCTTGGAGTCAGAGGAAGGCTCAAATAAGTGAATGAAAATTCCCAATTTGGTAGCCAAGAACTGAAGATGCATATCGAACGACAGTTTCCTTCAAGTTAATCCCTGCAATGTGGTTTTTACCATAATTTACCTTCAAACCACTAATATTGTGAAGTACTTCTAGATTCAATCTGACATCAATTAGCTGGTTCTTATATGCTAGAAATGCTATTAGCATACTGAAGATGAGAAATGCTGCCCTAGAATGACCGGCTTGGAAACCTCTCACTACACCTGCCGCCTTTGCTCTCAACCAAAGCCTACTTAGGATCTGAGCCAAAAATGGGGATAAAGGGTCTTCCTGCCATAGCCCTCTCCCACTGGCAAAATAGGAGGAAGGTTGTCCATTGATAAGGACAGCTAAATAAGCGGAAGAGATACATTCTCTATCCTAAGAGATCCAAGATTGATGGAAGCCCATCTTATGAAGCACCTGCAAGATACATTCCCAATTCATTGTATCATGTCTTCTTAAAGTTTCGTGTTTAAAATACACCATCTCTAACTTCTTTCTAGAGTGAGATGCTCTGGGAAGCCATCCGGCCATAGTGGCCGAATAGTATTCCCGTTGGGTGGGGGACGCTAGATGTTTGCCAGAGGAGAGCGGAGATTTCGGGCCTCTAATGCTCGACCTCCGTTGGAGGAAGCTGCACATGATGGTCGTGGGGGAAAGCCCGACTTCATCTGGATGTGTTATGGCTGCGGGAGATGTGGACACATCAAGAGATGGTGTCGTCAGAGCTCTGAAGAGAAGAGAAAGGGGTAGGGAACAAGTCGAGGAGAGAAGTTTCAGAAGTCCAGCGACTCTAGGATGCGCAGGGGGATCGACGATGGGAAGAGAGTAGCTGAGGGAGTTTAGAAGCTTCACCGACATGGTTAAGGGGATCGTGAAGTCTTTGGTGGTGGGCTGGAGTAGTAGAATGGTACTCAAAGTAGGAGGGTTGCCGGCGGAGTACATTAGCCACTGTGAGAATTGGAGAAGTAGATCACTGGCTATGACTTTGTTGCAAGGTGACGCTGAGGAAGGGGGTACTAAACAAGCCTAATGGAGATTAAGGGATGGATTGGGAAGTCTTGCGGGTTGCCCACTCGATGTTCTTAGCGATGGGTGGCTGTGCAGAGGGGGTGGAGAAGGCTATGAGGCTTGGAGTGTTGGTTGTAGGCGGGGCTTTCCTTAGCATTCAGAGCTGCCCGAAGATGATGTGTTCCCTTCCTTACAGGTGAGACGGGTTACGGTTGTTCTGGAAGGGCTTTCCTTAGGGTTGTGTGATGAGGAGGGAACTGGGTCCTTGCTTGTAGTTTCGGAAGCCTGGTCCAGCAGACTTTGGGGTTCACATCGACGAGATCAGGTTGAAGGTCCTTGCATACTTCCAATTTTTCAGTTCAGAGGAGGTGCCAACGGCCATCATCGTGGGGTTCCATGGCAAACAAGTTGTCATTTGGTGTGCGGTTCTAGAGGAGGTGATGCCTTCATCACCGCCGCCGGCCCTAGGGCAATAGGGGCTCCAGATTGAGGTTGAAGATGAATTAGGGGGGTGGGGGTGGACCATTCGAATGCGAATTGCGTTGACTTGCGGATCCCCCCGTTAGGCTTGGATCCGACGGTACGAATCTTTCTCGGTTCTGAAGCGAGTCCCAGTCGGATGTTGTGGTGCTCTGTGAACCGCCCGGACTGATTGGGCGGGATGATAATGCTTGTAACCATAACTTACGCATTATTCGAAATATTAGGCGTAGCAGTTTGCCGGGACCCGATATTGTCGTCTTCCCTACCCGTTCGAGGGCTTCTACCTCGGTGTTTAACTAAGTAGTAGGCTGACGGTGGGATGTTTGCTTTCCACGCCCCGCCAACTCAAGATTGCGTCAATCGATGGACCGCTTGGTCAAAGGAGGACATAATGATGGGGAATGCCAGACGGACCGTAGCGAATAGGTTGCTAGAGGAAATGCCAGGCCCGAAATCAGGGTCACCGACATGGATGCAGAGTGATGGGGAGCCTTCTCCCAGGGGCGTGCATGCTCTCTCCCAGGGGCGTGCATGCTCTAGACAGTTAGGAACCCTCTCGTGGGGGGGAGGGGGGGCTTCTGATCAGTCGCCGTTGCCTTTGGTGATTGTGCCAGAGAAGGTGTCTTCGGTGGGAGCGACTGTTGATCTTGGCGGGCCAATCCTTGATGATCTGGAGGTGCAGGATCAATCTGTACTTGATCTTGGCGGGCCATTTCAGGACGATGGTGAAAGACTTGAAAAGTCTTGTCTGCGAGCGGAGGCGGTGAGGGCTATCCTAAAGGAAGTGGAAGCCATGTGTACTGAGTGAGCGAGGGAGGTGGTAGGAATGGTGGGCATATTGTTTGTGGCTATAGAGAAGGATTTGAAGGGAGCCTTTGGAAAAATCTATAGAAGATGGAGTGCCAGTATCCGAGCAGGCGAGCAGACACTTCAGAGAATTTTTTTTGGGGGGGGGGGGGGGTGATTGAGGATGAGAGAGGAGAGAGGGGGATCAAAGCAATTGAATGAGGAGTCTTTCATGGAATGTCAGGGGACTAAGTGGCATGGAGAAAAGGAGGGCAGTTAGGGGTGTAAACGAATCGAGTCGAGCCGAGTAGTATTCTGCTCAAACTCGGACTCGTTTATTTTTACCGAGCTCGAACTCAGCTCGATACTCGCCGAGTATTTATATGGGCGTTCGAACTCGACTCGATTCACTTTTATTGTGTTTGAACTCGGCTCGACAAACTACTCGTTTACTTAAACGAGTCCAAGCTCTAAACCGAGAACACTAAACAAGCTCGATTTTACACTCGACTCAGTTAAATGATTTTTTAAAAGTTAATTTGTCAGATATTTACTCATTTTTTAACGAACTCCACTCATTTACTCCCCGAACATCTACAATAGATGCTCGGACTAGACTCGACAAATTTTTAAATGTTGGAGATCAACTCGTTTTGCAACTCGTTTAAATAAACGAGTTCGAAATTGAGCTCCTGCTGAAGCTCGCACCAAGCTTGGAAATTGGAAAACACGGAGGACTTAACGGGTTGGGGGTCTTTTTTATAAAGGCTTAAGGTCACTACACACATGATGTATTCGATATGGGACTATGGTCCATGGGATACACATGCACAGGGCAGCAGGTGCACGGGATGGGGGCGGCGCTGTGCAGGGGTGGGGCGGCGGAGAACCGCACCGTCGGCACTGTGGTCGGCGTCCGACACCGCTAGAATCGCCGCGTCGTCCTTTGGATTACAGGGGGCGGAGTTGCAACTGCAAGCCGTCGGAAGCTCCTAGGGAAGTTGGGACTCTGCATCGCCGGAAGGGGTGATGGCTCGGCCACCGTCGCTACTGCCGGAAGATTTGTTCGGCACCGGCGGAGGGTCCACTGTGGTCGCTAGACACTCTGGTGGCCAACGGGGGCCCCTTGGCCGCGTGGGGTTTGCTGGCCGCGCATGCACAGTGCACATGCCGTGGGATGAAGAAGATGAGGTAGTTGCCCAGGGACCTTGAGAAATTCATATTTGTATACATATCATTTTTTCTTATGATTTTATTAAAATCATATTTTCCATATATGTTTTATTTACATAATTTGTGTATATATACCTTTAACGAATATTAATTCGAGTATCTTAACGAGTAGCTTATCGAATATCTTAATAAGCATATTATCGAGTATCTTAACGAGCTGTTTGCGAACATATTCGAGTTGAGTATACCTCTGTTCAAGTTCCGCTCGTTTATGAATCGAGCTTATTTTTTTTGTTTAAACTCGGCTCGTTAATTTAATAAACGAGTCGAATCGAGTTTTTATCGAACCGAGCTTCGAGTTGTTCATCGAACGTATCAGCTCGTTTACACCCCTAAGGCCAGTGAAGGAATTAGTTTGGAGGTGTACGGTGGATATTCTGTGTGTGCAGGAGACGAAGTGGGATGGAGATGAGAGTGTCATCATGAGGGAGATTGGGGGAACCAAATTGACCAGGGTGGGGCCTTTCCTACAGTGGGAAGCTCTAGGGGTATCTTCATCTTATGGAACTTTTTTGTGGTGGAGGACGTGGTGTATGACAAGATGGTAACAGGTGGGCCATCTCGGTGCATTTCAGGGGGGGCGGGGGTCAAAGATGGCTTCTCGTGGGACTTCACTCGTGTCTATGGTCCCTAAGCTAGGGAGGATAAGAGACATCTATGGGAGGATCTATTGCAGTTCCACTTCCACCAAACTTCTAGAAGACCATGGTGTTTGGGTGGGGATTTCAATGCTGTGGCACACCCATCTGAGAGGACAAGGATTTCTTATGCAGATGGCTGTATGGAGGATTTATCTAATTTTATCTAAGAGGCGGTGCTGGTGGATGTCGGTATGTCGGGCGGTTTCTTCACTTGCTCTAACATTAGAGTAGAGGTGTCTGCTCTAGGTTGGATAGGTTTTTAATTTCTGTTGATTGGGAGGATTAGTTTCCAGATTCTTAGGTTACCCTGATGTCTAGAGTGGTTTTAGATCGTAGGGCTATTTTTTTGAAGACCAATTGTGCACATGAGAGAAGGAACAATTTCAGATTGGAGCTATTCTGGATGCAGGAGTATGATTTTATGGATGTGGAGGACTTGGCATGTTGTGGAGGCAAGACCCTTATTAGCACCTTGGTGAGGAGGGCTTTTACCTTAACAAGTTGGGGTGCTGGTAAAACATTGCCAAGAAGAGAGGTGAAAAACAAGATTTTGCAGTGGACTGATGGCTTGGACAACTTAGAGGAGGCAGGTTTACTAGATGAGGAGGACAAAGCTGCTCGTATTCTCTCAAGGAATAGTATGTAGACATTCTTTGCAAGGAGGATATTTACTAGAAACAGATATCTAGAGATAGATAGGTCAAAGAAGGCGACAGGAACACGACATATTTTCAGCGGATTGCTTCAGGTTGAAGAAGAGTGAACTTCATCTGATTGCTTCCAGGGACTAGTGAGTTTCTTGATCAGGTTTGTTCTGAGGCGGAGGTGCTACAGACAAATTTTCTCTCTTGCCAGAGATAACGCTCCTGGCCTAGATGGTTTCCTAGTGGCATTCTTCCAAGGATGATGACATACTATCAGAGAGAATGTTGTGGCAGTAGTCAGGGATTTCCAGGAGGGGAAAGCCTGTTTGAGTGGGATTAACAAGACATATATAGTTCTTATCCTTAAGAAAAAGGAAGCAAAAGAGTTCACTGATTTCCGGCCTATTAGTCTACTAAATGGTACCTATAAGATTATCTCCAAGGTGTTGCCTTCTAGGTTGGTTCAATTGTGGATTGACTGGTGGATCATTTGCAGGGAGCTTTTATGAGAGGGTGACATATCCTGGACAATTTCTTGGTGGCTCATGAGAGCTTGTTTGCTTGAAATAGTGCAGGGGGAATGGCTTAGTCTTGAAGCTAGATTTTGAGAAGTCGTATGACGAGGTCAATCGACAATGTCTATTTCATGTCTTGGAGAGGATGGGCTTTGGCGATAGGTGGATTGCGTGGATCAGGGCTTGTATTTCCTTGGCTATTTTTGTGGTTCTCATTAATGGGAGACCATCAGGCTGGTCCATCGTGGTTGAGATCTTAGTCAGGGTGACCCATTGTCACCCTGCTCTTTGTATTGGTGGCGAGCATTTTGAGCAGCATATGAATGAGGGAGGAGATGCCAAGTTTGATTTCAGGTATCCAAGACTCTAGAGGTGGCACTGTTGTCTCCCATCTTTAGTATGTTGATGATACTATTCCTTTTTTGGCTAAGGGGGTGAATATGCCCATGGTGGGATTCTTCCTGGAACTACTGAAGGAAGTCACTGGGTTAAAAGTTAATTTCAACAAGAGCTTCCTGGGTGGGGTGAGGAGAATGTATTGTGGTGGGCAGCTATTGTGTTGGGTGGCAACTTCCTTATATCTTATTTGGAGCTTCCTCTCTCCCTGTGTGCCCTTAGTTCTTCTGATTGGTACCCTATTATTCACAAGTTTGAGGCTAGATTAGCGGGTTGTAAGGCCAGGACTGTCTTATGGAGGCAAACTGTGCTATGCAGTTAAGTTGGATAATTTATCGACATACTTTCTATTGATGTTTAGGATCCCGCAACAGGTGGCCAAGAGGCTTGAGGCAATTAGGTGTAGGTTTGTCTGGCATGGCAGTGGAGACAAATGCATGGGTTGGCCTGATGTAGTATGGGGAAGGGTTGCCAAGAGTAGTGATCAAGAAGGTGTGGGTTTAAAGAATATCAGGGATTCTAATATGGTGCTACTTGCAAAGTGGATGTGGAGGTTGGGGGTGGAGAAGATGGTTTGTGGGTCAATATCATCAGACAGAGGTATCTTGGAAGATCCAGAGTGTGGGACCTTTGTGCTTCTCCATGGGCCAGTACTTCCCCGTTGTGGTGAGATATCTCTTCATGCAAGGACATTATTTATGTGGGTACCAGAGGCCTATTAGGAAAGGAGAAAAGACACTTTTTTGGAGGGACTGATGGTATGGTGGTTTCTCCTTCTCTGAGCTGTTTTCCGGTCTTTTTTTGGTGGCAGTGGATTCTTTACACTTTGGTAGGCGGTTAAGCTCGGGGTAGAGAGGTGTATGGAAAGGGTTAAAACTTAACTCACTTTGATGAGCCTGATAAGCTTACTAGGGTTTTTTTTGGTTAAGGTGGGGTAGGAAGAGGTACAAACATGGTTAAGCTACCCAGTCTCTTCTGGATGGGTAGCGCTACCCCTGATTAACCAGGGGTAGTTTTTTTTTTTTTTAAATTTCAAACTATTTTATGCTAAAAACTATGTTAACCTACATCTAGTTAACTTAACCGTGGGGGTACATATTCCTCTACCAAAGTGGACTTGTCTCCTAGGTCATGGATACTTCTCTTCTGGCAATGTATAGACGCTTACTTGTAGGAGGGACTTGTAGTACTTGGAGACTCTTCAACTTCAAGACTTGCTTTCCTATTTGGCTACTATATCACTATCAGAGGGTGAGGACTTGTGGGTGTGGCATGGGAGAAGGCAAGGTGTTTCTCAGTTAGATTGACCTATAGTATCATTGCAGATGGAGGGATTCGACATGGATTGCATGATCAGGTTTGGAAACCTAGAAGCCTTCTAAAGGTGAAAGTTCTGATGTGAGAGTTTCTATTGGGACTCCTAACACGAGATAGACTACATCGCTTTTTGTTCACTATTCCGACCACATGTGCCCTTTGTGGGGAGGTGGATGAGTCTATAGATCATATTTTTACTGGATGCTCTTATTCTTGCAGAGTTTGGTGGGAGTTATCTGTTAGAACTCATTGCACCATTCCCTATCATTGTGAGGTCAGACCGCTGGTTGTGAAGTGGAAAAGACAATGGCCTACTAAGGTGACGGACAATTTAGTGGTTCATTCTCCATGCAACTCTATGGATGATATGGGGGGAGAGGAATAGTCCCATTTTTTCAAGGGTGGCATGGGATGCTGAGCTTTTTATGTTGTCATTTGCAGTAAAGTTAAGGAATGCTAGTGGTACTGTCCACTTAAAAAAAAAAATGCTTTCTTAAAATCCAGCTTCAGGACCACTCCCCTCTTTCTCTGTAGCTTGATAGTGTGTAAGCACTCATGGGAAAGAAGGAAGTTCTCTTGGATGTGTCTCTCCCCCTAATGAAGGCCACATGCTGTCCATTAACCATGCCAACCATGACCCTTTCTAACTTCGTGGCCAACACTTTAGCAATTATTTTGTATGTACTATTAAGCAAACTAATGAGTCTGAAGTCAGTCCATTCCTATGCAGCCCTCTTCTTCGGAATCAACGTCAACATTGTCTTGTTAATACCCCGCAAATGTGCTTGCCTTCTTGTAGCAGCCCCAATCAAATCCTCCTTCACAATATCCTAACACTTCTGAAAGAAGATCACTGGAAACCCATCCGATCCTGAGGCCTTTCACCTTGCTTGATCTCCTCCTCAAAAAAGGTTCCACAAGGGCCACGCTATCAGCCATAGAGAGGTAAGGGAGGAGATCATGATCAAAGGTAGGCCTGCATCTCTGGTTCCCTGTAAAGTGGCTAGCAAAGAAGTTTCTGGCATGGTTTCGATGGACAACTCCTCAGATATAATGTTTTTACCCACCCTGATGGAAGAGACGTGGTTATTTCTCCTTCTACTAGAGACAATCCTGTGGAAATTAGTATTCTTGTCACCTTCCGTGATCCATTTCTTCTTAGATCTCTACTTCCAATAGATTTCCTCCCTGATGAGAATCTTTTCACATGTTGCTTTCAAAGACTTTCTTTCGAACCTGTCCTCATCATCCAGTAGCTTTGCTTCTCCAAGTTATCCAACACTTGGACCCGTCGAGTGATATCCTCCTCCTCCTACTGTAAGGAAGGTGCTTACTAGCACCCCATCTCCTAAACAAGGATGGCAAAGTCGGCCGACTCGGAGCGGAGTCGGCCCCTGGCGACCCGACTTGGGAGGGGAACACCGATTGGAATCGGGGGGAGTCGACCGAAGTCGGGCCGACTCGTCGCGACTCACCCCAACTCGCTCGACTCTACCCCGCTCCACTCAGTCCTGGCCGCTTCCACTGGAAGCGGGAGCCAGGATCCGCAGAGTCGACCTTAGTCGGGCCGGATCCGCCTGGAGTCGCCGAGGGGGGAGGTGCGGTAGGAGGGGAGGATGTGTGTGTGTGGGGGGGGGGAGATGGTTTGAAGAGGTGGGGGGATAGGAGGGGAGGAGGAGAGGAGGTGGCGTCGGAGGCACGAGCAAGGCGACGGCGACGCTCCACGCGCGAGCTGGGTGCGACTGCGGCAGGGTGGGGAAGAGGGGGCCTCGGGTGGGGGTTTTAAGGGAAGGGCGTCGGTGTTAGGAATGCCAACTTTAGAGTCTGCACAGTGGGCATTGTTCGAACCGGTCTCCCGGGCACCAAGTTGCCAACGTGGCAACTTGGTGACTATTTGGAAAATATTTTTAAATTATGATTATTTAAATAATTAAATATGATTATTTTAATAAAAAACCCATACTAAAAATCTAAAGTCCGGTGAAATAAATCAAATGTACATGTGACTTCTCTAAGGGGCTCACTCTCCTACTGACAACACTTGGTCTCTTGGGGAATTCACATATACGTTTGACAACTTTGACTTATTGTTGACAAATTTCTTCACTATATCTTTATTTAGACATCCAGTTGGCCACTATTTCTGTCATGGATCTGTATTGACTTTCTTTTATGTACTTTTGTTGTGAGATGGACATATATTAATTGATGTGCACCATTGGTCTTTTTATTTATATGGATTAACTTTCTTTAATGTATTTATTTTATGATATTGATGTGAAATTGTGTTATCCATGGTTGAGAATATATGTAATTATCAATGTTATCTAGGAATCAAGTTTATTGTTGTCATCATATAAAATTTTCTTGGGATCCCGATATCTGTTCTCCCGAGATTTTGCCGAGATCTCTCCGATATCTCTTCTCTTCGACCCTTCCGAGACGAAGCCGAGATCCGATATGGCAAACCTTGCGGAGAACTGAATTGTTTTACATGTTTTAGCATGATAACTCTCTATACCACAAGTTCACCTTTGTCTTTCGTTGTTGCTTCCTTATCTCTTTTCCATCACATCTAGATACTCTTTAAAGGCAAAGAAAAGCTTTTAGGCTCACTTTTGTGTTTTCGTTTCTCTTTTTTTTTGGGGGGGGGGGTGGGGGGAGGGAGGAGAAGTGTACTGGCTGGTCATGTCCCCCCACTCTCTGCTTTTCACCCTCCTACTGGTGAAAGACAGGATTATAAAGAAAGAAAACACAAAGATGACAAAATAATGTTTAGAAAAAGAGTTATAGGAGACTATAGAGAAGACATTGTGGACAAATAGAGTAGAAGACTATTGGTTCACAATTGTATCCAACCTTCCCTCATTATTCATCAAGACAAAAACAGAGAAGGAACAAGGACAAAGTCGTTGATGAAGAGTCTGAAGGTGGACCTGGAAGAAGCTTGCCAGAGTATCCTCCTTTTTCCTTTGTTTCTGTGCTAGATTCAGATATGGCATTGGAGTTAAGGAGAAAGACTCATCCCTTCCTCACTCTCATTTTCATCTTTCTATTTTTGTCGATGCAAGAGTAACCTATGCTTATCCCATAAGAAGAAGAGTAATGTTATGTTCCTGTATGCACGGGAGCATAGGATGAAGTGAAATAGCCTTGTCCCATTTTCATTGGGTCACACGGGATCCACTCTCCAAGGCGCATTTAATGCGGCACACCTTTTGTGTGCAAAAATAGTGCACACAAATAGTGATATAATGCATATAAATAGTGATTTAATGCACAAAATAGTACAACAATGTTATTTGTGTGCATTGTTGTACTATTTTTGTGCATTAAATCACTATTTGTATGTATTATATCACTATTTGTATACACTTTTTGCACACAAAAAGTGCGCCGCATTACATGCGCGCTGAAACCTCATTAAATGTCCTTTGGGGAGCGGATCCCACGTGGCTCAATGAAAATGGGGCAAGGCTATTCCACCTCATCCTATGCGGGAGCATAACATTACTCTAAGAAGAACTACCTATATAAGACCCAGTAGGCTTCCTAAAATTGTGTTCCAGTGCAAAGGCCAATCTGTCAGATTTTGTGATGAATTGGTTGGTCTTATCCATTTCTTTCCACTTGTTTCAAGTTTATTTTCTTCTTAAGGTCAAACCCAGGTAGCCCTAATTGAATTTGACATCCTTGATTGTGATCCACTTTGGGATTCGGGCATTGTCAGTCCAGTTTGACTTTGTCCTTAGACCATATTTTAGTCCTCCAATATGCAATGGATGATTATCATCATTTTTTTTAATAAAGATAACAATTCAAATATACAATACTGGTGCCTGCAACTAGGGCTGCAAACGAACCAATACGCTCGACGAGTAGTTCGGAGCTCGACTTGATAAAGCTTGGCTCGGCTCTTTTATTAGATTAATGAGTTGAGCTTGAACAAAAAGATAAGCTCGGTTCATAAATGTGCCAAACTTGAATAAACGTATGGTCGACTCGATTATGTTTGCGAGCAGCTCGTTAAGATACTTGATAACATACTCATTAAGATACCGATAAACTACACTTTAATATATTAGAATTGATATTCATTAATATACTTGAAGTTCTTATAATAAATATGAGGACATAAACATATTTATTTATTTTTATAGAATTATTATTGAAGTATAAAATACTTATGAGGACTTAGATATGAAAGATTAAATATCAGGGTATATAAACACAAATCATGTGAGTAAGAGTGTAGACACAAAATTTTGATTTTAATTAAATCATGTAAATAGGGGTTTGAACACAAAATTCAGTCTTTTAAGGTCCCTAGGCACTGCCAACCATCTTCTTCTTCCTGACGACTATATAGTGCGCCCGACGGCCCAGTGAGGGGTGCCGTAGTTGGTCACCCCAATTGGGGGGATGGGGGGAATGCAGAAGCCCCAGAGTTGCAACGCCGCGACGTCTGCGCAATAGTTCTGGGCCTTCTGGCGGTGCCGGACCCCACAATGGCGATCTCCGGCCGGCCCACCCCTTGCACCTACCATGCACCCCCCCCCCTGCACCCGCTGCCTACCCCTAGTGTTGTATCCATAGTCCCATATCAGATATGGGAGTTTCTGTCATGGACTTTAACCTTTATAAAAAAGACTTCCCAGTCCATTAGTCACTGCATAATTTTCTCAGGCTCTTGGGCTTGTACTCGGGCTCGAATTCGAGTTTGTTTAAGTAAACAAGTTGCTTAACGAATCGAGCTCGAACACAAGGTTTGCCATATTGGATCTCGGCTTCGTCTCGGGAGGTTCAAAGAGAAGAGATCTCGGGAGATCAAGATAACATAAAAGTGTGGATCACATAGATAATTCCTTAAGGAACATAGATAATTACATACATTCTCAAGTCTCATCCATGGATGACATAGGTTCACATATATCATACAATGAGAGTGTGGAAATTGGGATTCGGGATGTGCATTTTCACTTTTTAATCTGTAGGATTTTTACTTTAAGCATAAAAAATTTAATTCATGACATGGGAACCCATGGTAAAATATCTTATTTTCTGAATATCACAGTGGTCCTTGACTAGGACTTAGTTGCTGTTAGTAAGAGATTGGCTCTCTTGGAGAAGTCATATGTACGTTTGACTTTTTTTCACTGGACTTTCGATTTTTAGTGTTTTATTGAGTTTATTTGAATTATGAAATTTTTAGATAGACCAAATTACGAGGGATTAGAAAGACGTATTTTGATAGAATCATCAAAATCACGATTTTCTACTTGGATGGGAGAATTGACTTTTATTGGTAAGAGAGATGATTTTTTTGATATTTTTAGTGGATTCAAATGGGGGGTATTTTCTTATTTACATGTAATATCTTAAGTAAATGACTAACATTTACTTAAATGATATTCAGGTAAATAAGGGGATCCTGACAACCCTGGCTTCAGAGGATCCTAACCTTGAGTCCTTGACTACTCATCTCAGCCTTCTCGTTTCTCGGGAAGGTGTTGAGACCGAGATTATCTCGCGAGATTGCTTTCCATGCTAGAACATCAAAATTTTTAACGAGCTGAGTACAAACATAGGCTGCAAATACTCGATGAGTATCAATCTGAGTTTGAGCTCACAAAACATGAATGAGCCGAGTTCGAACAAAGTGCTACTCGGCTCAGCTCGTATCATTTGCAGCCCTACCTGCAACTATGGTTTCTGCTGAATCCACATGCTATTTATTCCTTGACAGTCTGAACATATATGTTTTCTTTGTCTAATAACTCTAGCAATAAATGGAGCTGACATCCTTGTCTATTGTGATGTTTCTAGTGTATGTTTACACTTGTCAATGTTCTGTACATGCTCATTGCAATTTTTACAAGCTCTTAGTAGTTTGTTGCTTGTTGTCCAGATGACAAGCAGAGAAGCACTTTTTATTTTTACCAGTGTACTAAGTTCTCCATTTTATGGTTATGCAAAACATTGGTAGGAAGATTCTGCTGCTCTGCAAGAGTCAAATGATTTTAGAAGTGGTACCGCCCTTCCCATCTTGTGTGTAGAAGAAGGGATAGTAATCTTACGTTTCTCAGAAATCTTTGGTATTCATGAACCCATGAGAAAGGTGGAGAAGAGGGGCCGTCATGGATATGTCACTGTTAAAGGTATGTGATTTATTAAGTATATTGAACATGATTTACAAATGTAGGTAATTGGATTGACTATGAATAACCTGTGCATTTCTACTGCATTTTAACATTTTATTTCTGGTTCAAATTCTAGTTATATTCATTGGTCTATTACCCTTCAACCTGTGCCATATGTAAATGTTAAAGGTATGTGAATAGATGCACTATGTATCTTATAAATTTTGTTTTATAGGTTGTTGTTTTCATGATATATATAGAAATTTTATAAATTCTCCCACGATTTATTTGTTTATTTGGACCAGGTCTATTGACGTAGGCTCGTATCCTTTGCCTCTCCCCATCAACATAAGTTGATGTTAATTACGTCGATTACACAATCAATGACCCCCTGATTAATCACCACATAGTGGCACATAATCCAAATAATTAAAAGAAAGGATTTAGAAATAAGAGTTTTTAAAGGAAACTTAATTTTGTTTTCCTTAGTGGGCATTTGAGTGACATTCTCCATTTATTTAACTTTTCTTTCTATTTGCTACATTGTTGTTGATCGTCCTCCTTATTCATATGTCACATTTAAAACTGCACAAAATATCCCCTTTAGGGAATAATTCATGTAATTTCGTGCTCAATGTGGAATAATTAAGTAATTGACAAGAAATTTTAGCGTTGTTGTCATTCCTAAGGAGTTCAGTATGTTACTGTAATTTTCCAGAACATAAAGTTGTTGATGTGATCATGTGTTCATAAACTTGAAACAAGATTCACCCCTTCTCCCCTTCTTTTAATACATTTCATGAATCAAATAAGGCTGCATAAACTATCTCTTGGGGATGTGGTTCATGTGGTCATATGCTCAATATGAATCCATTCAAGTATTATTGCGAATTTGCGATTTCTAAAGTGGTTGGGGTCAAGGTTCGACGCATTGGGGAATCGGGGCGAATCGTGTTTTTCCTGATCCGCCACGATTCGCCAAAATTGGACCGATTCGTATGGGAATCGGATGGGAATCGGTCCGATTCGATGGGAATCGGGGCGAATCGGTTTCTCCTGATTTGATTCGATTCGGCCGAATCGGACCGATTCGATCCGATCCGGCTTGCCAACTTGGGGTATTATTACTATCTTTCCAAGAATGAGGATTTTGATAGGCTCATATTTCTCAAAGACAAATAATATACTTAGTGGACCAAATGTGTTTTTTTTGGGGAAATGTGGATGAAACCACAAAATATATTATAAGAAAAAGGAATGTACAAGTGCAGAAGTATAACCACAAAAACCTCTATACAAATTATACTCTTCCCCCTAAAAGACGACCTCTAAAGGAGAGCACACCAAGCTAGTGTGACCCTTAATTTCCTAATAACAAAATAGTGGAGAGTTATGCACTCCCACTTTACAATAATGCACCGCTCAAAAAACCACTTTCTCACAAGCAAAAGTCAAAACCCTCTTCTCTGACCTCTCTTCCCTATTGAAATTTCTGCTATTTCTCTCAAACCACAGGGCCCAAAGAATGGCATGAAGGATGAGCCACCAAATCAGTATGTCCCCCTTAAGCACCCACCTTCTGTGCCACCTGGCGAGAAAGTGAACGGCCCAAGAGGCTGCTAGATCGACTGCCCAATCTTTTTCCACGAAACCTTAGCAAAAGGACATGAAGTGAAGATAGGACCAACTGTGTTACATCAAGACTTTGAGCAAATTTGCACAACTTAAAAAATCTCTGCAAATTCACAGTCCTTGCCCTCAATTCACAGCACAACACTTTAGGGATTTCTTTTTCCTTGCCTTTTCTCCTTCTTTCCTACTTCTTCTTGGTGCTGAACTAATTTCTTTTCTTTTCTTCTTCTCCTCTTTTTCTTCTCCCCCTTTGCTTAGCACAAGAGGGCCTTACCCTTGCTTGGTGATTTCTTCTTCTAATCCTCTTTTTTTTTTTTTCTACGAAGAGGAATAGGATCTCTTCATATAGAGATGAAGTGGGGCAATGAGGGAGCTACCTTGCTTACCCTATTTTGAGTCCCCCTAGTGAAATTTATTGGTGGGCATTCATCCTCTTCTACTTGTTTCCTTCTTCTTTTAGAGCCTCATCAGTATTATGCATTGGTGATGATTCTTTCCATTTTCTTTAGAATTCGAATTTCATCTATTTTTAGACCTGAGTTTTCGTTTTTCTTTTTCTTTTCTCCCTCTTCTTAGCATAAGAACAACCCTCTAATTGGGCCTTCTTCTTACCTTGCTCTTCTTCAACTTTTGCCTAGAATTTTCACCCTTTTCTTTTGGGTTTTTGTAGAGGGCTGTGCCTCCTTTATAGAGAGGGAGAGTGCAACAAGGGAGCCATCTTACTTACCTTTTTGAACTTCTCCGGTTGTTGCACCGGATTTTATCCGGTCCCTGTTTGGTGACAAGAAGAAGAAAGAAGAGAAGGAGGGGGGGGGGGGACCTTACCTCCGTCGTTCCCTAAAGAAGCAGCCCGGCTGCCGCTGGAAGCCGCAGCTGCAGCCGCCCTGCTCGCCACTGCCTCCCTTTGCCGCCGCTGCTCTTCCACCGTTGTCGTAGGAGGAAGACGCCGCCGCTGCTCCCTTACACAGCTGCCATCGTCGCTGCCTCTGCACGCCGCCACCGCTACTCCTGCTCGCCGCCATCCAAGCGAGGAAGAGTGGAGGAGGAGGTCGCACGCCTCCCCCTTCCCAGTTGCCTCTCTCGTGCGTTCTCTCTCTCTCTCCTGATGCCCTAAGCCCAGAAGTGGAAAAGGAAAAAGAAAAAGGGGGGAGAAAAGAAAGAAAGAAAAGGAAATAAGGGGGGAAATACAAAATGCCAAATGAAACTTGCCGGAACAAGTCTTAAACTTGTCGGAACAAGTATGCACACTTATCAGAACAATGCAAACGTGTCGTAATGGGGTCTTTCCTCTTTCCGCTATAAAAGGGAGGGGGGCGCCCAAGGCCAGGGAGGATTTTTAAAGTTTGAAAACAGCAAGACTCTGAAAGGGACTACAAGGCGGTCTAGAAAAAGGGTCTGCAAGGCAGCCCTAAGAAAATTTTTCTCAAGTCTTAAAAGGTCCATTGGACTGGGCTTGCTTATTGGGCGGACTTATACTTGTTATGCAAAGACTTGTTAAAATGGACATATCCATATTGTTTAAGGCTTAATAGGCCTAATGGCTTAATGGGCTGACTTCTGATGTACCTTTACATGTGATCATATGCTTGACATGTTATTAGGCTTATTGGGTTAACTTATTAATCCATATTGTGTGATATTTGTAATTATACGTATGTGTAACGTTTGTCCACCTATTAATTTCTTAATAAAATCAACTAACTTCACAATAAAGTTTAGTAAAATATTTTATAATAAGTGATTTCATTCATAATAAATCCAAAGTAACAAACAAGCCATGAATCACATCATTTTTTATCCACCCTAATTAATCCACTCTTAAATCAAATAAATAAATAAAATGTTCATTTAATCCATATAATTATAACTTTGATAAATAAATGACGGGAATGGTTAAATAAATGCAATAAATGATTTAAAATAAATAGAAAATTGAGAAAAATAGATAAAAAACAAATAAAAATGAAATAAATAACAGAAAATTCTAAAAAAATAGATGTGTGCTTGTATTTTATTTTCCTCATATGCAATTCGTTTCCTTCAATTATGAGTTAGGTTCTGTTATTCAAAGGGGTTGTTTGCTGGTTAATCAAAGGTATTCAGTCTTTGTACTGATGTAATTAACATTGGTCTTGGCCAGTGAGGAGAGGTCAAACGGACTTATAAAAAATGTCAATATAAATAAATAAAGACCCCACAATACAAAAGATATTTCAAAAATTGAAAAGATTAAAAAAAATGGTTCTCACAGAGATGGCAGACTCTGCTGGGGACCTTCCTTCCCTTCATCTCTCCATCAGACAACACCCTAACAATAAGATGTACTCACATTATAATTGTTTTGTGCAGGTCGGAGTTCTACAATGGCAAATGCAACCACACTCCTGGTGTGTTCTTCGGCCCACTCGTGGTTTAAGACCACATGAGGCATGGTTACCTGACTACGCCAACTGCATTTGGGGATTTCCCCCCAGTGGTGGGATCTCCGTACTTCCTCGGCATAGTACCAACTGTGCAGACCACTACTGTCAAAACGCATCAGGCAAACAAAAGTTGGGAGGAGGCTCAAGCTGATGTAGCCAATTTTCTCAGCCTTCAATATTTATGCCATCAATTTTGCTAGCCCTACCGGCAAAGAAAAGAAAGAATGTATAGACGAAACAGAAGGCGGCCGCACGTGGCATATCAAGCTTTGGTAAAACTGTGCTAGTGAGACAATCTTCGCTTCCGTTTGGGCAGAAGTGAGACCTTAATACGCCTAGAGCGGCATGTTGCAGCTGTTCTACTGAAGAACCAATTTGCCATACTCCCTAAAGTGCGGCAAGGTAGGCCGAACTTTAAAGTAAAAAAATATGAAGAGCAAATAGATGAAGATTGAAATAAGGAACAACAAATCTGACAAAGCTGGCTTCAAGAAAAGCAAATCCCCTTTTGAGAGGAATGAAAAATATAACTCACCTCGCGTTAAGCGGGTGTGGTCACTAAAGAAGAGGCCCAAGAACTCCGGAGGATCAGGGTCATTGAATCCTTGGTGGGAAGAGAGAATGCACTGGCTTTCAGAAGACAAGCTCTAGTAGAATGGCAAGTCCCCTAAGAAGCCAGGTTCCAGAAGACAAAGGGAACCTTCACAAGAATCCAGGACCAATGAATGCGCTCCTTCCTCATCTGTTGCCCCACAAAGGGGGAATAAGAGGAATGGGTATACCAAGAAAGAAGATTAGCCAGCCCAAAAGTCGGGCAAAGCTTTGCTCCTAAACTCGAAGAATATGGGAGGCAGTAACGTACCCCTAGGAGATCGGTCTTCCAACGCTTGGGGGCCACTATCCGTCCTAAGCAAAAGAAAAGGACAGTGCAAGTCAAGATCACTAAGGAAGGTATGTGAGTGTTTACATTCTACGCTTCCAACATCAACAATCTACCCCTGGCGGATGACATACTTGAAAATCTAAATGCTGGGATCCGTCATGGAATAACAACCAGCGCTAGGCACGTGCTTTGCTAGAAAGAATCAATATGGATTCCCTACCCCCTGATGATGATGTGGCGGCTACAGATATCGCCGGCACCTCCAATCCTACTATATTGCCAGATCAAAGACAAGTCCTGAAGGGGTATATATGGAATTATGGGGGCAACCTCATCGCAAACCTGGAAATGGTGATGCAAGAAAATCAAAAGTTGAGAGCAATGCTTGAAAGCCTCATGCAACAGTTGGGGACGACTCTACCCCTATAACCACAACAGCCGCAGCCATCACTACAATTGCTGCAGCCTCAACATACTACATTACCTACAATGGCACACCCCTGAGAAATATGCCACCAAATATCCTCGCACAGAACTTATGGCTAGACAGTTAGTGGAAATCCAAATTCAAGCCATAAGGAAACTCAAGAGGTGCACGTAACAAAACTGAGGCATGATGCACCACAGGTGAATACCTCATTTGAGGGAACAATGGTCTCTCAGAGGGCCATGATTGAACAAATGATCGAGGTAAAATGGCCGAATATGGTGAAGGGGTTGCCACTTTCGATCTATACAGGGTACCTTACCCTCCCGGTGGATCACCCAAAGGTCCCCAAATTTACCAAATTCAACGGGGATGGGTCACCGCATGAACATATGGCCCACTATATGAGCATGATGGGGGAGTTAGTAATTGAAGAGTCCTTGCTGAGATATTTCTCAACTTCCCTCACGAGATCGGCTTTCCAATGGTATGCCAAATTGAAACCCAACTCCATAACTGGTTGGGAAGACACGCAGAGGAAGTTTCTGGAACTCTTTCGTGTGTCTGAAAGAAAGGTTACCCTAGCGGAACTCATCTCCCTAAAGCAAAATAACGGTGAATCTGCCATGGATTTCATCAAAAGATGGCATAATATGTGCATGAAATGTGCTTATCCGCCAGTACATGAAGACACAGTAAAGCTATGCCAAAGAAGCTTGAAGCCGGAGATCAAAGAAAGGCTCCTAGGGGGTAATATTCAGACACTTGAACATCTCAACAACACAATGGCGGGGATCGAAATCTTCTTTGCAGAAAATCCAACTACAGCGTTTGGGAGAGGCAAACCGCTTAAAGATAAAGGCACAAGAACATGAGAGGTCAATGCTGTGAACTTCTCGGCAGCTCTTGGCAAAACAGGGGGCAAGAGTGATGCATCCACTCCCTTAAACACCAAGAAAGAAAAAAAAAGATCAACACTTTCATTGAGTGAGAGACTCAATGCTCTTTATTCATTTATTAGGGAGCACACCAAAGAGTTGCTGGATATATGTCTCCAAGAAAATCTCATTACTCTCCCAGAGCCTGAACGTCAAGAGGAAGTAGGAATGGTGGACAACCCAATTATTGCCTGTACCATCGTATGTTGGGCCATACTTTGAAAACTTGTTACCTATTCAAGAATCAGGCAGAAAAGCTAATTCAAGCAAGGATCATTGACATGGGTGAGCATTTGGTAAAACCACCTCAACGGCTCAACCACATCAACAACCAAAACTTACATTCATGGCAAATGTGGTCCATGCTACCGCTCAAGCAGAAGTGGCATAAATCGGGCAGCCGACCGAGCTCTTTAAATTTGCCTCATATCAATAGCTCCAAATGACATTGTGGAAAGAGCTATTAATGCAACATTCTATAGCAAACAAGAAGAAGTCGGTTGGACTCTTGTGAACATAAGGAAAGAGCCAACCCATAAGAAATCTCAAAGAAAGCACAACAAGAAAGGCCACATCTTGGCAATATAGACCTACATAAAGAAGCGAAAAAGGAAATGACCCTACAAGAAAGAGAAGTCTTGAAGAAAAAAAAGCAAAGAACAAGAGAAAGAATGATAAAAGAAAAATGAAGAAGAAAGTGGGAGTCGGGCAGCTCCTGCAACAACCAGTGAGGTCAAGGGTCCTCTACAAAAACTCCAAAGGTTGATTGATGAGCTCGAAGAGTGCCAATAGACATTGTGACCTAGGCAATCCCATTGGGAAAGTATATTCCTTGCGAAGAATTGGACCGGAAAACACGCTTAAAGAAGTGGCTTATGGAGCTGCAAGAGGTATGCAAAAAGACGAGGATGTTCTTTCCTCTGTTAGTGAAAATGAGATGTTTTGGGAAACTGACTATACTGTTGAAGACTTAATCAACAAAATGCAAACATTCTCATACAATATGACCTATGTGTTTACCTTTCAAGCAGGGGGACAGCCTAAATCGGAGATGAGCTGTGTACTGCCCAAAGCTAGAAAACCATTTAAAACTTATCAAAGGGGTAAGCCACCCCAGAAGGACATATATTTCATAGGGGAAAAACCAGAACCTTCCCTGCGCCCCAGAAAGAGGTGATGATTATGTCTTCACGCCGTCCGACGAGGAAGGGGAAGAGCCTGTGTTGAAAGCAATAGGCCAATGCCCGCAGTGGCGATAAATGTAGGACCATCTCAAGCACCAGTTGAGAAGAGGGTAGAAGGTTTGGTAGCCCCTGTAGCTAAAAAGCTTTATTTAGAAAAGAACGAGAAGAGGAGATGTGCGGCAATGTCGCAATTCCCCTTCCACTACAGGCGTGCAGGGTTTAGCATGAATGATGCCCCCCTTCGAGAAGACCAAAGAAAGAGCTAATCGGAAAGTTCTCTAAACATTGAAGAGATTCCCGACCAACCTTAGTGTTTAGGATGCCTTAGCATTAAGCAAAGAATTGCGCGAGGCATTGATTACAACCTTACAGGAGCCGGAGGCCTATGAAACCGTGTGGCTGAAATGAAAGAAGAAATATATGAAGCATTAGTGGCTTCTATGACCTTCACAGAAGATGATATGCTACTACCCTCTTTGTCACAATAGACCTCTGTACATGAGAGGTCAGATAAATGGGCAAGAATTAGACCGTATTCTGGTCGATACTGGTTCAACAGTGAACATTATCCCGCTAAAAACATTTCACAATATGTTTCTCACCCCTTATTTGCATAAGGTAGAAGGAGTCAAGATAGTTGGTTTCAATCTAGACTCCAAAGAGGTCTTGGGGCGTGTGGATGTGGATCTAGCCCTAGGCGATTTTGTAACAAAGGTGTATTTTATGTGGTTCAATACCTGATTCAAAGCCCTCCTAGGGCGACATGGTTACATAAAAACATAGTGGTACCATCTACTCTCCACCAATGCCTAAGATACACAAAAGATGGTGAGCAACATTGGGTCTTCGCATACCTAGAACCATTTAAGGTGTATGAATGCCACCTAGCCGACGCTAGGTTGTATTTTGAGGGGGCAGTCGAATAGTCGATCTCCCTAAGAAGCAAGACAAAGGCAAAGAAGTTTCAGGAGCTTCTCTGAAAAGAAGCGGCAAAATAAAGTTAACAAGGAGAGGGTAGCAACACTCACGCAAATCCAACAGTCGGGAGATCCAGGTCGAAAACCTCTCCACCTAGAAAGATCAGTTGTCAAGCTAGAAAGCAACGCCATCAGCCGATTAATAGAATACCATTACCACAAGACCATATACAAATGACGACTAGATATGAAGCTTATACAGTTGAGCCAATATAGTTCTTTGTGGCCTAACATAAAGATGGTAGACTGATAGTGTTCTACAAAGGAGAGCTGACTCCTAAGCAGCCGCTGAAAGATGACTTGGGTCTGGAGCATACCATGTGGGTCCTAAGAAATAGTCGGAGAACTCGAAGATATACCACAGTGCATCAAAGAGATGTGCCGAAAACAAAATATTCCCCAGACTCAGAGTAGTCTGAGGGGTAAAAATTTTCCAAGAACTGTGGTACTGGAGACACATGAAGGCCTTATGGTGCATTACGCAATGAATATGGTCAGCATAAACCCTGCCCACATGAGAATGGAAACAGACAAGCAAAGGGGTCAGAGCCCTATGAAAAATGTAAATGAAAATTCCCTTATCAGGAACAAGAATGGGCAGTTCATGTGGCTAACACAAATGACGAACAAGACTTCGTCGATTTGGAGCATGTGCCCCAAGAACTAGAAGATGGTAGGTAGGCCACTGTGATGAACTTTTGGAAGTGAATTTTGGGGCACTAGACGATCCTCGTCTAGTGTTTATCAGTGCATTGTTAAATGATGAAGAGAGACATGCATACAAACAACTACTCTCAGAGTTCAAAGATTGCTTTGCTTGGTCTTACAAGGAAATGCCAAGTTTGGACCCATCAGTGGCTGAACATGAATTGGCCATCCTATCGAACGCCAGACCTGTGAAACAATCTCAAAGACAGATGCACCCAGAATTGGAAAAGAAAGTCGTTGATGAAGTTAGCAAGATATTGGATGTCTACTTCATTGAAACATGCATGTACCCAACATGGTGGGCCAATATCATGCTAGTAAAGAAGAAAAATGGACAAGTTCGAGTCTGCATAGACTTTCGAGATTTAAATAAGGCATGTCCAAAGGATGACTTTCCTTTGCCTATAACTGAAACCATGATGGATGTTACCATGGGGCATGAAACTTTATCCTTTATGGATGGAAGTTCAGGATACAACCAGATCCGAATGGTTGATAAAGATAAAAATTATACAGCCTTTCGGTCGCCATAAGGAATCTTTAATTACAAAAGAATGTCTTTTGGCCTGAAGAATGTTGGTGCCACTTACCAAAGGGCCATGACAAAAATATTTAATGAAATGCTCCACAATTTGGTCGAGTGCTATGTAGACGACCTAGTTGTCAAAACAAAGAAAAGGGAAAATCATGTGGAAGACTTACGCAAGGTCTTCGAAAGGCTTCAAGAATACAAGCTGAAAATGAATCACATGAAATGCACATTTGGTGTATCGAGTGGAAAGTTCCTTGGATTCATTGTTTGTTATCGGGGGATTGAAATAGACCTCGACAAGATCAAGGCCATTAGGGAATTGCCTCCCCCTAAGACACTTATTGAGCTCCGCTCCCTCCAAGGGCGTCTGGCTTATATCAGACGGTTCATATCTAACTTGTCAGGAAGATGCCAACCTTTCTGCAAATGACAAAGAAAAGAGTCCCATTCGTATGGGATGAAGAATGCCAAAATGTCTTGAACAAAATCAAAAGAATCTGCTCAACCCGCCCGTGCTGGGGGCACCCATAAAAGGGAAACCTTTAATTCTCTATATTGCCGCCATGGATGCTTCACTGGGGGCATTGCTCGCTCAAGAGAATGCAGATGGCAAAGAGCAGCCCTTTATTATCTCAGTCGGATGCCAGTCGGACCAAAACACTGATATGCTCCAATGGAAAAATTATGTATGGCATTGGTTTTTGCCGTTAAAAAACTGAGGCATTATTTGTTGGCACACGTGGTCCAACTCATCTCTCGATGTGACCCTCTTAAATTCCTACTCAAGCAACCTGTCCTATCAGGGAGGTTGGGTAAGTGGGCATTACTTCTCATGGAGTTTGACATCTCCTATGTGCTGCAAAAGGCAATTAAGGGGTAGGGTATGGCAGAGTTCTTAGCAGCCCATCCGGTGCCAGAAGACTCCCCTTTGAATACAAAGTTGATTGATGAAGAGGTACTTCCTGCCCAAGAAACTTACGAAGAACAAGAAACCCAACTAAAATGTTGGAATTATATTTTGATGGAGCTGCACGGGCTTCTTTGAAAGCTGATGGCACATCAATGAATATGGCTGGGGCAGGAATCGTCTTCGTGACCCCAGAAGAGGGGATATTGCACTATTCATGTGCTCTTATGGAATTTCTCACAAACAATGAAACAGAATATGAAGCCCTCATAGTTGGCTTGGAAATTGCCCTAGAAATGGGCATACGGTGCATCGAAGTATTTGGCGACTCATTGCTAGTCGTCAGACAAATGTTGGGTATTTTTGAAGTCCGTAAAGAAGAATTGAAAGGCTATTTCGAGGCAGCTATAAGACTCAGTGACATGTTCTACCACTTCAAAATAGAACATGTTAGGAGTCAAAACTCGTAGGCTGATGCTCTTAAACTTCCCCCAGAAGATGAATTGGGGATCACTATAAAAAATAGAAGATTGCTTCCAAGCACCTTAAATTGCCATGATGGTCTGATGACTTTCGAGGCAAATGCACTAGAAGAAAACGAAAGTCAAGAAGAAGATGATTGACATGTTCCTATCATTAAGATAAAAAATGGTTGGTAAAGGGGGGAGCGAGTGCAATTGTTGCGAAGAACTGCTTCCTACAACTTGATAAATGATACACTATATAAGTACACACCTGAAAAGGACAAGTCGGTGCTGCTGAGATGCCTGTCTCCGAAAGAAGCTAAGATGGTCATGCGGGAGGTACATGCAAGACTGTGTGGAGCTCATCAATCCGGCTCGAAAATGAAAATCAACATAAAAGTAAAGGCTTCTATTGGCCGACAATATTTACAGATTGTGAGTGGTTTGCTCGAAACTGCCACCAATGTCAAGCCTATGGCCCATATCAATTATCAAGAGAGCCTCAAAGCAAGCTCCACTCAATAACGCCAACATGGCCGTTTGCTGAATGGGGAATGGACATAGTAGGTTCTCTCCGCCTCAAAGCAAGCTCCACTCAACAACGCCAACATGGCCGTTTGCTGAATGGGGAATGGACATAGTAGGTTCTCTCCCAACATCATCCAAGGATACAAATACATACTAGCTGCTACCCATGGTTTGCAATCTCCCGAGAATCTCTCGAGATCTCTTGAGATTCTCTGTCTCTCCAGCTTGCCGATATCCGAGATGTACGAGACACTGATACCAAGATCTCTTGAGATCCTTTGTCTCATTCAAGCATGTTGAAATCCATCACTTCCTTCCCCAACCATCACACCATGTGGTTGCTATTTAAATGCCTTCCTAATAGAGGAAGGCTCCTAGCCATGACTAATTTGTCCACTGCAAGTTATAGGCAACTTTTTTCTTGAGTCTTCTTTCTCATGTTGAGTGGTTAACTGGATGAGATTACAAATGGTCCCTCAGAAAATATACTTAATATAGTTTTTGTTAGTGCTTCTGGTCTCTTGAGATTTATATGAGATTTCCCCAATGTCTCTTCTCTACAATCCTCTCGAGATAAAATCAAGATCTGAATGACATCTTTCATTTCTGAATTTTTAATTCATGTTAATGTTTTAGGGTTTTTTTTACAAAATCTACTTAATTCTTGCTTTCTTTTTTGAATATTCTCATGCCTGTTAATTCTTGCTTATTTGTGTTACTTATTGTTTAAATTATGATATGAATTATTAAAACTCAAGATTCTTACTATATTGTTGTTCTTAATTCTTGTGACATCTAATTGTAACATGTACAGATGTACTAATGATGGCTATCAATGTATCCAATTATTTGTTTGCTTAAAAATAATCTTTTTGTTCTCACATGGGATACATATATGTGTATATATCATTTTTGTATCTCAATATCTTGAGATTTGATCTCCCGAGATTTTACCGAGATCTCTCCGAGATCTCTTCTCTCCAAGCCCTCTGAGACGAAGCCGAGATCCGATATGGCAAACCTTGCTGCTACCGACTATTTCTCACGGTGGGCTGAAGCTGTCTCGTTGAAAGAAACTACCGGAGAAGTAGTCTCTTGCTTTGTTCGGCATCACATTATATACATGTTTGGTGTTCTGAGCCAGATCATATCCGATAATGGCACTCCATTCAAAAACCAAACAATATACAAATTGATAGAAAAATTTCATGTTGATTGGAGGACATCAATAGTTTATTACCCCCAAGCCAACGGGTTAGTCGAAACCTTCAACAAAACTTTATGTAAATTCATGATCAAATTGGTAAATGGCCGAAAGGCGATTGGGACGAAAAGATGGATGAAGCTCTATGGGCCTATCGCACCATCTACAAAACTCCCACAAGATGTTGTCCCTTTTCACTGGTCTATGGGACCGAAGCAATTATTCTGTTGAAATGGAGCTTCATCTTATAAAGTACTTCTCCACTTTGGGCTCCCTACTAAAGAAGGAAGCGAAATTGAACGACGACTTAAAGAGTTGTCAAATATGGAAGAAAATATTTGGTTGCATACCAACGTCTTCAAAATTATCAAGTCTGGATGCCCCGCGCTTTTGACAAACTGGTAAAAGAAAGAGCATTTAAAAAGAGAGATCTTGTCATGGTAAGCAAAAAGACGTCATGGCCTTTCGACCCAAAAACAAATTCAGAGCCAACTAGCTTGGCCCATATGTGGTCGATAAAGTGTTTGAAGGTGTTGCCTGCACAGTAGTGGAGCCAAAGGGAAATATTATGTTTTGGCCTTTAAATGGCAGACACATGAACTATACCATGCTCCTGAGTGTGAGTACGTCTACATAATGCAACAAATGGAGCCGGGTCTTGCACATTCCGGAGACATGGAAATGATCTCACTATGGGATTTTCTGAATGAATAAAGAAAAAGAGAGAAAGAAATAAAAAATGATGAAATAAAGAAAAAAAAGGGGCTTAAAAATGAGGTGTCCCGACAGACTTGGTCCATTACCTTGCTATAATGGATTAAGGGTAAAAAAATCTAAAATCCGACTGAGGTGAAAACACGAAAGGACGCTTCAGGCAAAAATGAGGAACTCCACTACATGAAAATCCGAAAGGGCGTGTAGGCAAAAACAAGAGGGGGCTAATTGTGGTGGAAATCTAAAACAAAAAAAAGAGGGCATCACAATTAGTGTAAAAAAGAAAAAAAACAACAAAAAAACAAAAAAGGGGAAACTCTCTTGACTTCTAGAGCGAGATCGAGCTATCCCACATTCCTTATAATAGGAAGGATATGAGAGTTGTCAATGATGAAACAACCCTTAAGTTTATTCGAAGTTTCGAACAAGTAATCAAATTCAGAGGCTACGGTTGAGACAACGATGATCGTTTCGTCCGCCCTTATAAGAGATGTGGGAAACTCGAACTCTGCTCAAAGAAAGAGGGAGTAGAAGTACCCAAACAAAAAGGGAAGTCCTCATTCCCTAAGCAAATAAAATCCATATCTTTTGGCTAACAAGTCGTCTAGGCCAATAAAAAATCAAAATCCAGACCTCTTTGCAAACAAGCCGTCTAGGCCAGCCGAAGGTCAAAATTCATGATCTCTTAGCTAACAAGCTAATAAGGCCAGTCAAAGGTCAAAATCCACGTCTTTTGGCTAACAAGTCGTCAAGACCAGTCAAAAGTCAAATCACGAGCCCTAGAGAAACCTCAATCCTCTAAACCAAATCACGAACCCTAGAGGAGCCTCAATCCTCTAAACCAAATCACGAGCTCTAGAGGAGCCTCAATCCTCTGAACATATTTACGGCTCTCAGGGAAGCCTCAATTTCCCTACCATACATAAATCCAAACTCTAAACTCATGGCTCTCAAAGAAGCCTTTAATTCCCTACTGTCTATAAATCCCAGCTCTTGGCAACCACACCATCAAGGACGACCAACCCAGTCAAAATCCAAATCCAAATCCAAAATCCATGGCTCTCAGGGAGGCCTTTAATTCCCTACCGCTTCTAAACCCATCCATGGCTCTTAAGAAAGCCTTGATTTCCTTATCTTAAGCAAAGTATCCACGGCTCTTAGGAAAGCCCTTAATTTCCCACCGCATTTGAATACATCCACGACCCTCAGGGAAGCTTTAATTCCATACTTCCAAATAAATAGCCCATGACTCACAACTGAAAAGAGTTAAATACTTCAAAAAAGAAAAGAGGGGCTCAAAATAGAGGTGTCCTAATAGACTTAGCCACTATCATTTTAAGGGTGGCTAAGGGCAAAAAGACCTAAAACTCGGCTGAGGTGAAAACCCGAAAGGACGCCTCACCCAAAAATGGGTAAATTCCTCAACTTGAAATCTTGCAAGGGCACATTGGAAAAAACTAGAGGGGGCTATTCTTGACGAAAACCCAGAAGGGCGCTAAGGTTGGTAATGTGAACCAAAAAAAGAAAAGAAAAAAAAAAGCAAAAAAAGAAAGCAAAATCTACCTGAGCACCCCCTTTGTCCCTTACCACTGAGCTTCTGTATCAAAAAAAAAAACAAGGTAATAAGCACAACACCCTAACGTAACCCACTGATAAGAAGAGAAAAAGGAAGAGAACAGAGTAAGACAAAACTGCACCTGTTAGGTGAGCTTGTCGCTACTGAGGTTAGCTAATGTTTTTAATTCTTTTCTAAGTTGTTGGTACTTCATTTCTTTGCTGTTTTTTACTTCCCTTTATTCCTTTTTCTGAGTAGCTTGCTGACATTTTCACTGAGACTTTGATGTCTCTATGCTTCAGGGAATTGGTTCACCAGCTCTTAGTTTATGATCCTTCATAAGGAGAGGGGGTGTTCTGGAGTGTTGTATATATGTCCCTTTAGGTTGTATTGCTGTCCTTTTGATTGTTACATCGAAGTCCTTGTCTCAGAACATGATAATTGCACATGTATACATGTTAGGCTGTTGCTTTAATAATGGTTACAGATGTTTCATATTTCCATGGAACTTCTGACATGGGTGCTTGAGTTTTATTTTTTGAAGTTCCATTTACGTTTCTCTTTTTCTTCATTTTTTTTCTGTAGCAGAAACTCTATTTAATTAAAATTTATAGAAAACCAGTTAGCTAATTTCATTCTGCATCATGAGAACCTGTGGATTGTCACACAAATGTTAAAATTTTCCAATGTTATGAGAGTTAAAATTTTCCAATGATTATGGGAGTCTATTCTAACTTTCATATTTGCAATATTTTAAAGGCTGACAGCATTCTTGTCTTAATGATTGCTTTTCATTGTTACATGTGAAATATTTATGTCATCCACATTGAAGCTTTGTTAAACATACAACTTTTGATGATTTGCAGAGAGTGTTGAACCCATGGATCTTACTGACATCGTTGAACAGGATGAAGAGGTCTTTTTGCACAGCACTTGCCATGGCGAAATTGTTCCCAGACAGACCGGCTTAGAGGAAGAAGATTATGTGCAAGTTAAGGAAGGGGATGCTGCAGCTATGATCGATGACCAAATTAGGGACTCTTGCCTTTTATCACAACCAATGAAAGATGGTATGAGTCGTATGACATCTGATGTATCTGCAGGATGGCAGTCACCTGTATTGCCCAAATTTTATCCTCTTGATCAGCAAGACTGGGAAGATGAAATTATATGGGGAAATTCACCTCCTAATTTTAGTCATAGGTCATCAGGAAGTTGTGTGATCTCTGAGCATGACAGCGATTCTTACACAAGTAATGAGGAGGAGGAGATTAGCACACAAAATGTTACTTCAGGGTTCCAGACTGATATTGATAAGCACGACTATTTGGCTTCTCATACTGTTTTAGTTGATCCATTTGGTTCAAGGATATTATCAGAGCAAGCAGATTCTCATCCATCACAGAGGAATGATCATCCTGAGACTCTAAGATTAGAGTCTGATGCTGAAAATGATGGATCTATGGATGCTAACACTGTTAAGGGACTTGGTGAAATTTGTAGGGATGACACCGTAAGGTGTTTTAGAAGATTATCCTTGCAAAATAAGGAGTTTTTTGAAGGCGACTGGCTGGACCAAATTATATGGGATCCAAGTGAACAAATTCCTAAGCCAAAGCTGATCTTTGATCTTCAAGATGATCAAATGCTGTTTGAAGCTTTGGAGCAGAGTGACATTGGGAATTTTCATTCATATGCAAGCACAATGATCCTGAATCATTTGTCAAAATCGTCGGCAGGATATTCATTTGACATTTCTGGTCAGAGTGGTGGTTCTATTGGAAGATTTAATTTTTCTAATGACAAATATTACTCAAATCGTAAAACTGGTCAGCAATCGAAATCTCATTCTAAGAAGCGTGCTATTCATGGTCTCAAAGTATTGCACTCTGTGCCTGCACTGAAACTGCAAACCATGAAACCGAAGTTGAGCAAGTAAGAACACATGAATCTACCTTTTCTTCAACAAGTCATCAAAAATTTGTGCAGTTACTAACCTCTTGGGAACTTGTATGATATTGCTACTGAAAAACTTCTAAATTCAAGCATTTGATTGCTTCAAAGAAAAAGTCGTCAGCTTCATTTCTTGCAAGGCACTATTAACTGTTTTTGCATTATGTATTATCATTTGAAATTATGTCATATTCCTCCAAAAATTAACTAATCTTGCTTCCATTTTTCAGTAAGGATGTTGCCAACTTTCATAGGCCAAGAGCTCTCTGGTTTCCCCATCACAATGAATTTGTTGCCAAGTCAGAAGGAATGCTGTGTGCTCAAGGACCTATTAAGATTATACTGAAAAGTCTAGGTGGGAAGGGGACTAAATTTCATGTGGCTGCTGAGGAGACATTGCTCTCTGTCAGGTCAAAATTTGCAAAAAAGCTAGGTCTGTTACATCCTCAGATAGCTTCCTAGCCCTCATTTCATACGTTTTTCATTTGTTTTCATAGTCATGGTGGCTTTCTTTTTAACTTGTATTGATAATCATCATTGATAGTGTATGAGCTAGCCTTATAATACTAGAGCTGCATATTTTCTGCTGTATTCAGATTTCAAGCACACAGAGAAGGCCAAAGTATATTACTCCGGAAAGGAGCTGGATGATGACATGTCACTTGCTGCCCAGGGTGTCAGTCCAAATTCTTTACTTCAGCTCATGCGGACGAAGATACACCTGTGGCCAAGGGCCCAAAAATTGCCTGGGGAGAATAAGCCACTTCGTCCTCCTGGAGCATTTAAAAAGAAATCTGATCTTTCAGTGAAAGATGGGCATCTCTTCCTAATGGAGTGGGTTGTCCTAACTTTTTATGAATATTAGTTTCATCTATGATTTCATCTTCTGTCTTTCTCCTTCCCTCTCCTTCATCCTTCTCCCTCATAGTCACAAGTCATCAATCAACTGACTAATAATTTTGTATGCTATTTCATCATTGTTATTTGCTCTATCATGTGGTATTTATTTCTTTTTATTTTTTAGCCTATAGTTTGGTGACGCATGGCTCTGGTGATCGCCATGCAAATATTTGAACCAGCTGGGAGCTGTCATAAGTGGGCATACTATATATTGCAGAGGCCTGCAGGATTCAGTACTATAGAAGGATAAAGATGCAACATAATAACTGAAAAAATAGTTCACAATTTTAGGCCAGGAACATCCATAGTTAGCTAGTATTGAGGAAAACATATACCACTTTGGCAGGGGGTTTGCCCCTGGGGTAGGGGGGGGGGTACCCCTGGGTAAAGCCCTCACCAAGGTTTGGTGAGGGGGGCTTCCTTACCCAGGGGTACCCCGGGTTAACCCCTTTTATGGTTTTACCCAGGGGTAACCTTACCCCACCTCAAGAGGTGGGGCAGCATGGGTAATCCGGGGTAACTTACTTTTTTAATTTTTTTACCCATGCCATTTGACATTTAATACTATTCCTAGTGCTTACCTAGTAAAATGTGTAATATTTATATTGTTTTAATAAAGATAACTACATTTTAAAGAGAGGGGCCCACTATCCTCTACCCCATTTCAGTTTCAAAGTAAAATGGGTCAATTTCTGGGTTAGCATTCCCACTGTTAAGCACTTAAGCTACCCATGGGTAGCTTAACCTCCAAGACCAAAGTAACCCGACATTTATCAGCCTTGATAGAATGTAGTGTTGAAGCAACTAAAACCTTTTAGAAAGTGTTACTGAATAAGAAATTAGCCAAACTTAAATAGCGAAGTTTCCACTCATTTGTATCCATAAAAGAAGGTATTGTTGCTTACTATGTTGGTTTTGTAGTATTTTCATACGATGTATTGTTTGTCATCTTCTTGTGTGTTCTGTGAGAAAAAGGATCCTCACAATTTTTTTTTTTGGGTTTGGTCTTACTTTTTGTTTTGTTTATCAGTTTATGTAGTGTAGGAGTATGTTTGTGTGAGAGTTTGGAATTTGGATCAGTCCTAATGATATAGGCTCATGTCATTTACCTCTCCCCATCAACTTATGCTGATCTTAGTTACATTAATTATACAATCTAATACTCCTGATTAACCATCATATGATGCCTACAATTCGACCAACTCAAAAGAAATTTAAGAGTAAAGAAACTTCTGAACATTGGACTTAATTGTATCGTTAATGTTTATTTATTTTTTATTTGTATATCTGATTTCTTTTATTGTCCAGATATCTAGTTAGTAACTCTAATCTTTATTTCATTCATCATTTATTTATTTACTTATTCATTTATTTTTGGATCTTAAGAGACTAACCTTGTATTGTTTTTTTGTCAGAATTCTTTTCAAGTTATAGTTTCAGATACAATGTGTCTTGTTTATTCTTTGGCTTATTTAATTTCTTGTTGTTGTTTTGTAACTTTTGTTGTCTTCATTTTTATTCATACATTCAGATCACACTTCAGATCTTTTTTTTCTTCATTGAATCGTGTACATTCAGTTCTGATTACCTTCAATCTATGATCAGACATTCATTTCTGTGTTTCATTTAGACTTCCAAAACTTTTAGGAGACAATGAGACATGTACAGTAAAAGTGATTTCTGGGTATAACCAGAAATTGACATTTTTATTGATCCCCCTGATAATCAATAATATAATTAGTAGTTCCTGGGTATGAATCTACCCACATTGTTAACATTATCTACTAGAGATTTAGGAGTCTACGTGTGATAAAATAAAATAATGGGTAAAGTTGCAAATAATAAATATGTTCATCTAAAGAACTTAGAATTTACATTAGTTCCTCTTAGAGATGCTGACACTACATTCTTTAAGATCAATTTGTGTTGTTGATTACAAGGTTCGCCGCATCGGGGAATCGGGGGGAATCGGGTTTTTCTTGATCCGCCACGATTCGTCCGAATCGGGCTGATTCGCATGGGAATCGGATGGGAATCAGTCCGATTCGATGGGAATCGGGCAAATCAGGTTTCTCCTGATTCGATCCGATTCGGCTGAATCAGACCGATTCAATCCGCCACGGCAAACCTGGTTGATTATGTAATTAAGATCTCAAGGTTAAACACACAATTAATCAGAAAACAGGGTATAGACGCAATCATCTAAATGTTGTTCATAGAGTTGACTTCTTACCCATAGGCATGGTGTACTATATTGGGATTTAAACAGGGATATGCAACTCCAACAAAGGGGTAAGTTTGGAACCATTAGTCAAATTATAACAGGTTTGTTGCAAATTTTATCCCCTTGTCTTTAGGACACAGAAGCTGGCCTCCTGGGAATTTCTTTCTCCCCCAATGTTGAGATCTCCTTTCCTTGCTTGAGAGCTGCTTCTTCTTCTCTTGCTTTTTCTTCTCTTTCTTGCGCAGGTTTTCTCTCTTCTTCTTCCCTTGTTTTCTATTCTTTTCAAGAGAGGATTCTTTCTCCCCCCACCCCCGATGCCTCCTAGCTCCTATAAATAAATATTGGCCCTCTCATTCCTTGCTGTCACCTTTCTTGTTCTTGTCTCCTCTTGTTGTTTCTTGCTAACTTGGTGTCAAATGCTTCTTATTCCTTGTGCAGGTCGTGTTTGTAGCTTCTTGTACACCATGCTTGGAATGAGGGGGCTAAGACTCTTATTATTTATAGGAGCTAGGAGGCATCGGGGGTGGAGATGTCCCCCCCTTGATCTCTTTCTCAAATCCCCAACAGAAGCATGCACTGGTGGGGTTTCTCTTCTCTTCTTCTTTTAAAACCCCATGGGAGCATGCGCTGGTGGGGTTTCTCTTCTCTTCTTCTCTATTCTTTCCATCGGATGAATTGGTGGGCCACTCCCTTCCCTCATAAACCCCACCAGTGTCATGGACTGGTGGGGAATTCTCTTTCCTCCCCCTTTTTTCTCTTGAAATCCCACCAGTGGAATGCACTGGTGGGGTTTCCAAATTGGAAAAGGAAAGAAGGGGGGGGGGGGGGGGGAGAAAGAATCCTCTCTTGAAATCCCACTGGTGGAAAGCACGGGTGAGGATTCCTAAGAGGAGGTGAGGCCCGGCCCCCTTCCCTCATAAACTTCACTAGCGCACTCTTCTTCCCCCTTCTTCCTGTAGAACCCCGCTGGGAGCATGCACCTGTAGGGTTTATTTCCTTTTTCTTCTAAAACTCCCCCCCCCAAGGAACATGCACTGGTATAATTTTCTCTCTTTCTTCTTTCTATCAGGTTAAGAGGTGGGTTTTCTCCCTTACGGATGCTATGAACATTCATGAACCAAGGATGCAATTTCGGTTCAGTCTCAGATCTGAGGGGTGAAGAGGGAAGTTTCTCGCCTTGGTTTTGGGCGTATTGGGCCTATCGGACGTGGAAAATTTCGTGGTGGATTTTAGGTGGGGTTTGAGTTTAATGTGATTTTTATTTATTTTACTTTGCGGGGCGTGCCAACCTGTCTAACAGACAGAGTTTGAAATCCGCGCGATGCGGAGAGAAAATTTTATGTCTAAGGAATGGACAAGTGCGCCAGTTTATTCGAATTTGTTTGTTCCGCGGTTTTATTTATCAGGCGATTAGGGTAGCGTGTGCTGAACCCTGTCTCCATCGACCGGAATCGATGTTTATTTACATTGGGTTAAAAGCCTTTGATGTTGTTTTACATTAATTTTAACCCGAACACCATTGATAGCAAAAGTCCAGAGGTTTACATTTTTTGTAGAAAATAGTAATGTGGTGTTTTATTTTTTATCGGACGTAGTGGATTTTGTTTTGATTTTTTTTTCTTTTAAAAAGAGCATGGACTCGATTTGCGAGTTTAGCATGTAATTTGAAGAGATGGGTGGGTGTATACTCGAGGATTTATTTGATTATTTGAATATGTTGTGTATTTGGGCCGAGCTTCCGCATGGGCAGAATTACCGCGCAAAACATAAACATATATTTGATGGACATATGACCATATTATTTAAGGTAGAGTCTCTGTACGGACAATGTCTCCCCATAAAACAGACACATATGAACATATATTTTGTGGACATATGGGTATGTTTTCGGGCACAACCTTCACTTGGGTAGAGTTTCCTTGGAAAGACATACACATATGAGCACAAAAAACTTACCCTCTCGGAGACTCGCTCAACGAGGGGGAAGAACATATGTGTCTAAATGCTTATATCCATGGAGACTAGCTCGACATGGAAACATTTAGAACACAATAACGTAAAGATGTTAAATACCTTATATCCATGGAGACTAGCTCAACATGGAAGATATTTAAATATCAGAGCACATGAGCATGATTTAATTTTATCTCCACATAGACTAACTCGATGTGGAGATATGGATTACATTTGGATTTTAGAATCCCCCATGGAGACTGAATCGACATGAAGGGAGATTAAGTAACCGAGGGAGACGACCTTTCGACTTGCCGAGGGCGAGTACCTTCACGCCAAGCAGAATTTTCTTTAACAAGCAAGCCTTTCCTTTTTTGAATTTCAGAAAAAGGTCATCCAAAAAGAGTCCTCCCAAAAACCCTCTTTGCCATCGGGCTACATGGGCTATTTATAGGGGTTTTACCCCTTTACATTGAGAAGAGAGAGAGGTAACCAATGGAAGAGTTCTATCGGTTAAGGGCTTAACCGATGGAACCATTCCATCGGTTAGGGATTTGTCCCTTACCGATGGTACCCTTCCATTGGTTAAGGGACCCTTCCTTAACCGATGGACATGGAAGAGTTCCATCGGTTAGGGGGGCCTTCCTTAACCGATGATACCTTACCATCGGTTAAGGGACCCTTCCTTAACCGATGGAGGTCCATCGGTTAAGGAAGGGTCCCTTAACCGATGGAAAGGCTTCATCGGTTAGGGATTTCCCGATTTAGGAAATGGGGGTTTTGGAATTTTGACAATTTTTTTTATGCCAACAGGGCCGAAGCGCCGGAAACCAGTAAACCGGTAAACCTAATAAAACATTAATTTCTTTTAATTTTCGGACCTGCTACAGTGAGCAGGTCTGTTTTCGGATCACCCAGGTCCGAAATCAATATGTTTCAGTTTCACCCAAAACTGCCACCATGGCATGAACATCCATGTAATTTTATTTTTGCTGGAATTTGCATGTATATGAAAGACAACAAATTTTTTTCTTAAATTTTTGGGCTCCAACATTGTGTTTTCTATTTCCTTTTCCAATAATTTTATATGATTTATGTTTGTTGCTTTTTGATTGTGTTTTTCTTTTCATTCTGTATGAAAGTAACATCATGATTAATCCATCTGTTATTATGATGAATTGATTACACCTCATTACCTCTCTTTTTTTCTTATAGTTGTGGGACTTACCATTTTCTTTTGATATTTGATATTCTAGTCCACTTACTACTTTTGTTCCCTTGGTGGGCCTGGTGGCCACCCTCAGTTTATGCTCATCTATTGCAATCGTTTATCTTTGTCACATTGTTTTCATGCATTTTATGTACAGGTACTGTGAAGAGAAACCTCTTTTGCTAGGAAATATAGGGATGGGTGCAAGACTTTGCACCTACTACCAGAAATCAGCACCAGGAGATCAAAGTGCATCATCATTGCGCAATGGAAATAGTGGTTTAGGAAATGTTCTCACCCTTGATCCTGCAGACAGGTCCCCTTTTCTTGGAGATATAGGTCCTGGTTCTTCCCAGTCCAGTCTTGAGACCAATATGTACCGTGCACCGTTATTTCCACACAAGGTGTCCTCAACAGATTATCTTTTGGTCCGTTCGGCAAAAGGAATGCTTTCATTGCGCCGGATTGACAAACTGTATGTTGTAGGGCAGCAGGTAGTCTTCTCTTCTACAAGCTTCCATACTGTTTCTATATCTTTTAATAGGGTATAATATCTTTCAGTTGCAACATGTTTTCAGGGGTAAGTGTATCACTTCCATGAACAATGGAGCTATTGGTCTTTTGGTATAGCTGCTCCCAAGTGTTGGGATTCTCAGTAGGGGAATTGCCACTAATCATGCTAACTTTTGTGTTCTCCTTTGTATATCAGCAAACATTCTTACTAGGGTTGGGCATTGGACATGTCATATGAGTACACCCGCACTGTGCGAGTTTTCAGATTTAGAGATAATGCTATTCAACTGTAGATGTTCTTATTTTCTCTGAGGATGGTGCCATCATTTGGTTAGAAGTAAAGGGAAGAAATGATAAAGAAATGAGAGGTGCTAGCCTCTCGTGCAGATGGTGAAGCCAGTGCGATCATTTGTAAGAAGTAAAAGGGGAGAAATGATAAAGAAATGAGAGGTGCTAGCCTCCCATGTGGATGACGAAGCTAGCCCCCGCAGATACAAGGCCCCCCTGGCCTTGTGCCTGTGGACGGCGAAGCCATTTTCCTAAAGAAATAGGACAGCTTTGAAGAAGAAAAGAACCTACAAGGACCCAGTCTAACATCAAAGAACCTATGTTGTCTTCTCCCCACAACATCGGCACATGACATTAGTAAAGTGCTATGTTATTGAATCTGAAAAATCTATAAATGATGGATATATGCTCATGGTTTGCCAACTTTCTTACTCCTTCACCAGCTCCTTATACTCACCTCAAATTTCAGGCATATAGGATTGCCTCCCTGCAGCACTCAATCTGGGAGAAGTTACGTCCTTTCAATCTGTAGATTTTAGTTTGAAGGTGCTGGAAGGGTGCGGACCAGCGAGGAAGAAGAAAGGAGAAAGAAGAGGAGAAGAGAGAGATTGTGGGGGAGAGAGAGATGATGATGAAAAGGGGTTGCAGCCGTGTCTCAGATCAAGCAGTCCCCAATTCTTATTTTCTTATAAAAAAACCATTATATAAAGAACCTAAGTACCCCTGTTACAATATATTAAACCCTGTGTTATGTAAAGTAATCAAACAGAACCACCTAGGTTTCAGTCTGTTACAAAACCAAGCCGAAAGGTGGTGCAATCAAAAGCAGTGGCAGATTTGCCAGTAGATGTTCCTAACCATGAAGTTGTCCTGTCTCTAGGTTTTGATTCTGAGGCTTGTTCTGATCTCGACCTTCCGATTGCTGTTTGGAAAAACGCTCACCAGTGCACAAAACGTCCTATTTCCCACTTCATTACCTTTTCACGTTTATCTCCTGCCTACCGATCCTTTATTTCTGTCTTGTCTAATTTCTCTTTGCCCATGGATTGCGGATTGGGGATCGGCCGATTCCATATCAGACTGACCTAGGCCAGACATGGGCGATCCAATTCCAAGGGGAGCTCCTTGGATCATGAAAATTCCTACTGAGTCGGACCGATTCATCAGACTGGTCAAGTTTGAATTTAAAAAAAAAAAATGAAGGAAAACAACAAAAAAAATCACCTTCCTGTCCCCAATGCGTCCCCCTTTCTCCTCCTTTATCTTCACCCAATGTGAATGCCCTTTCCCACCCCCCTGTTTTCCTCTTACCCATGCATTAACTCTCCCCACTTTCCCTCTTCCTCATGCATTAAATGCATGGAGAAGGGGAAAAAAGGGAGAGAGTTAATTGTTTTTGCAAGAAGACGAAAACAAATTTATGCATGGGGAAGAGGAAAGGGGCGAGGCTGGTTTCACATGGGGAAAAAGAGAGAGGGGGTACATTGGGGAAGGGATAGGGGGTGTGCACTAGGAAAGGAAGTTTTTTTTTTAAATTTAAATTCCTTCTCTTCTTTCATTTTTAGAAAAAAGAAATGGGGAGAAGGAGAGGGCGATTATGGACATTGGGAGGTTCACCAACCTCTTTAAAAGGGGGAGAGGATTTTTCTCTCCTTTTCCTTTTTTTTTTCAATGCCTCTGATTTTCCTGATTTTTTTTCAGTTTTTTTTCTGATTTTTTCAAAAAATCTTTTTTAATCAATCTTTGGACGGATTGGCGGATCTCTATTTTCCTGAATATTTTTCCAGCTTTTCTATTTTTCAAAAATTATTTTTTAATCAAACTTTTGGCAGATCAACTGTTCTGATGATCCGGATTGGATATGGATCGGCCTAGGGTGATCCCTAGGCCAATCCTATTACTTTTTCTCTGTCTTTGCCTCGTTGCAGAAGCTTTGAAGGATGTAAGGTGGCAGCAAGGAATGGAAATTGTGATGTAAGCCCTGATAAAAAATTAAACTTGAGAACTAGTCACTTCTCCTACTGGGAAGTGGCTGGTGGGATGCAAGTGGGTGTTCACTATTAAATATCATCCCGAGGGTCGGTGGAGAGAGACAAGGCATGGCTGGTCGCAAAGGGGCTCATACAGAGTCACAGACATATGGAGTAGACTATGGGGGGACATTTGCCCCAGTAGCAAAGTTGAAGTCAAGTTGTGTCATCAGTGCATTGGCTGTTTAGCACTCCTGGAAACTATTTTAATTGATGTGAAAAATGCCTTCTTAAATGGAGATTTATAGGAGGAAGTGTACATGCATCTTTCTCCAGGACTTAACACTCATGAGAAGGTGTGCATGCTTCAGAAAGCTCTATATGGCCTGAAGTAGTCTCCTCAGAGCTTGGTTTGACCATCTCCAGTTGGTTATGCTGTGTTATCTGTCAACTGTTTTCTCTTATAATTATTTATGCGGATGATATGGCTATCACAGGAGATCAGGATGAATAAATTCAGTAACTTAAGGACAATCTTGCCTACGAGTTTGAGATCAAGAATATGGGGAGACTTTAATACTTTTTTTTTGCGTACTCCAATGGTGATGTTTATGTGTGTTAGTAGAATTATGTGCTGGACTGACTGAAAAAAACAAGGAAGTTAGGTTGTTGCCTGGCTATTACTCCCATTGAGACCAATCTTCAGTTGACGAATCAAGATGGCAACCTTTGTTTTGAGGATGATAGAGATCATTATCAGAGACTTGTTGGGACACTCCTATACCTGACTCTAACTTGGTCAGATATCACATTAACATATGCTATGAGCATTGTCAGCCAGTTTATGCATGCTCCACGAGTTCTCCACTTACAAGTAGTAGACCATATTCTGGGTATTGTAAAACACATATGGAACAAGTCTTCTCTTTACTAAATCTGATTCTCTGACACTTCCGAGTGTTTTACTGATGCTGACTGGGCTTGCTCTAAAGTGGATAAATGGCCTACTTCTGGTTATTGTGTGTTCCTTGGGAAGAATTGGTTACTTGGCAAGTAAAAAGCATACTATGGTTGCTAGATTCTGTGTTGAAGTATGTCACATGGTTTGATCGAGCTTCTTTGGTTGAAGTTACTTCTCCGATACATTGGTGTTGTGGTTTCTCTTCCGTTGAAGCTCTATCGTGACAACTAAAGAGCCATTATATTGCTAACAATCTGGTACATCATGATCGGATCAAGCATATTGAGATTGATCGTCATTTCATCTGGGAGTGCCTCAGCTCAGGTGACCTATGTCTTCCTTATGTTTGGTCTGCTGAACAAGTTGCTGATGTGTTTACTGAAGGTTTTTCTTGTGACAGGATGTTGTCTCTGTTGGGAAAGTTGTGCATGTTGGGCCTCTATGCTCAACTTGAGAGGGAGTGCTGGGGAAGGTAGGCCGACTGCTGGTTTGGAGCCAGTTTGGGTCTAGCTCTTCAGGACCACCTTAGGCAGACACCCGTTTTGTTGAATCAAACGACCACTTCTGACTTGGTTTTGTGACAGGCTGTGAATGTTGGGTGGTTTTGTGTTTATTATGTTATGTACTCTTGGGCATGGAATCATGGATGGCAGAATTGGCCAAATCGGATCGGAATCGGCCGATTCTGGATCGGATCAGCCATGGCCGATCCAGGTCGATTCTGGCCGATTCTCGCCTGATTCGGATCGGGATCGGCCATGGCCAATGTAGACCCCGATTCGATTCTGCCACCCATGCATGGAATGCCACCTTGCAAGATCTTGCGAGATTCTTGGTCTTGGCATGGTCTTGACTCTTGAGAAATGAGAGCACCGATATTGGCTCCCAGTGAACATCCATGAGCAAACCCCTATCACCCATGATCCATCCCATCCCTGCCCCACCACCCGTGACCACACACAAAAAAGCCCCGAAATTGGCTTCTGAGACTGCCTGTTTGCTATCACTTTTGTCTGGCCCGGTCACCCCCGTTGATCTGTCATGTCCTGTAGGCTTCTTTTACCTAGGTCCCATGACTCCCAATTTCCCAAGTCCCATGACTTTGACATCCCAATCAAGTCTCCTGACTCGCTACCCAATGTACCCATGACATTAATTATTTTTATTTAGGGGCTTTAAGTTCTATTCTTAGTGGATGTTAGTAAAAGAGCTAGGAAAGGCCTAAAATGAGATGGTACGAGGTTATTAGGAAAGACTTGGACTTCTTGAGTTTAAACACGAATATAACACTTGATAGAAATCTTTGGCGGAAAAGGATTCATGTAGCCGACCCCAAATAATGGGATAAGGCTCTGATGATGAAGAAGTTTGTTCTATTCTAAGGCTTTAAATAAAATAATGTATGTGTGGAACACGCGGTGGAACGGCGGGTTGGGGTTTCCATTACCCTCTACCGCTTTACCCTTTCGTTTGATGTTTATTTGCTTGTTTGGGCGTGCTAGTCTGTTGGACAAACATTTAGGTTTTGGTTGACGTGGGATGTACTTCGTTCATCGGACAACCGAATTCATATTTGGAGCGTTCGCTCCACACGTTTATTTTATCAGGCGATCAGGGTTTTGTGTACTGGACCCTTCCCCACCGGCCGTAGACAGTATTTGTTTACATTGAGGGAACCTTGAAGACCTTTGATACTGTGTTTCTCGAGACCTTAGCCAATTATGAGATTAGATTGTTGTGATAGAGAGCTATGTAAGAGCGCAAATGATATCGTGCCCTTTCCTTTCCCTTCTATTTTTGGGGCATTGTCTTTACTTAGACCTGCCTTTAGAGTGCGGTCGAAGCCGAGTCGATTGTGCATCAAAAGGAATTACAATTAAACATTGTTCCATACAATTTTGGGTAGATCTCCTTTTATTCATATTTCATCTTTATGTGAGCACTTACAAAAGGTTACATGAACATTGTAATTTATCCATGTATATTTCACTTTTCAAAACAATGGTTTCCAGGGTTTAAAAAAAAATCTAGTCTTTTTATAAGACTTGCACGGTGGAGAGAACCACTCTTTCCTTGGACAGCACGAACTTAAGATCAGAGCTCTTTCTCCTCCTTGTACCCTTTTTCTCCAGAAGAAGTCCTCCTTTTCAAGTGCCCTTGGCCCCCCTTTTTATAGGGGTTGGAGGACACCAAGAGGGACCCTTGGAAGGTTAGCCCCCTCTCCTCCTTTTCATTTGGATGAGAGAGAAGTGGGCCGATGGAGGGGCCAATGGGCAGGGAACCCCACCGAGGGAGGGTCCCCTCGGTGGGGTTTAGCCGCCTTTGTGGTGAAAACCCTCCCGAGGGGGGGGGATGGCTTGCCTCCCGCAGCGGCGGGGACCCTCAGTGGGGTTTTGGCGGGCGGCCAGACCCCTCCGAGGGCGTGCCAACTGTCGCGACCGCGAAGGACCCCCTCGGCAGGGTTCGCGCTCGCCCCCGCTGAGGTCAAGCCCCCTCGGTAGGGTTTGGCAAGCGGCCAAACCCCACCGAGGGGGGCGGCCATGGTGAACCCCACTGAGGGTGGGGTCCATCGGTGGGTTCCTCCCACCAAAAAAACCCCCAAGGGGTCCACAGGGCCGGTTTTTGGCATTTTTCTGTAAAGGAAGCCCCGGGGCCTTGGGTTTTTCGACCACGTGGAGCCTCCGAGAGTCCGTTTATTGCCTTCCTCTGGTGCCGGGGCCGTTTTTGTGCCCTTTAAATCGGCACGTCGCATTTGTTGCGACCTAATTTAACCGGAAGTGCGTAGGACTCCACCTGGTGAAGGTTTTGTACCTTTCAATGCTGCTCCAGTAGAATTTTATAATTAAAGTCCGTTCCGAATTTAATTAGAATGACATTTTTCAGAACCCGTTTATCCGGGTGCCCAGAACAACATGTCCGGAGGGTTTCTTGTGGGTTTTTTTGCAGTTTTCCCGGACAAGGGCATTATTTGACTCCTTTTGCCCTAATCAACCACAAACACAGCTCTAATAAAAGCCTTTCAATTTTGGGAAAACTTTTTTCGGGTTCACAATATGTTTATGTAATTCTTGCTATGGCCTTGTGGGGTTTGAATTTAAAAATGAAGTCCATAATTCTTGTTTGGGTTTTTATTTCTGATGTTTGTGAATTTTTTAAGAACTCCTGTTAAATCCTAATTGAATTCCTGTTAATTCCTTTGGTTTTAGTATTTGATTCACATTAATTCTTGTTATTTCTTTTTTTTTTTAATTTCTCTTGAGTCTTATTAATTCTATGGATGTTCTATGTCGGTTAAAACTTTGTTAATTCTTGTTTAAATTGAGATAACAACATATGTTATTTCAATTTTTTGTTATGGACTTTAATTTAAAATTGGAATCAATAATTCAACTCTTGTCATTAAATCAATAATGCTTATGTTTTAGTCATGTGAGATTATATTTTGTTCATAGTTGCCAAGGTGTGCTTTGGCTCCGTAGGTGCCTAAGTGCTTAGGAGCCCTGGATGATGTCTAATCTAGGCTGCTTCAATAGTATCCCCTATATAATATTTATTTTCTCTAAAACTATATAATGCTCATAAAAATTAATAAAAAAGATCATATTGTGGCAGACGTTATTGCAGTAATTATATATACAAAATTTGAAGAGGGAAACATTGAAATAATTATATATACATGAAATATCAAATGCAAAGTTACATATCACATAATTATTTGACCATGTACAGTAAACAAGTCTAATGACTGTGTTCACTGTTTGAACACAGTCATTAGACTGTGACATAGAGTATAGACTGTCACACAGTCACAGTCTAGTGACTGTGTTAGGACATGAACACACAATGATTGTGAACACAGTCATTAGATTATGACAGAGGTTAGAGAGAGGGAAAGGGGCTGGGAGCAAAGTGGCCTGGGAAGGGGCCAGAAACTGTGGCTGCGGCACCGCACAGCCGCACAGTTTTTTATTTTTATTTTTTTGGGGAGGTGGTGGAGGAAGGGGAGTGGAAAGGAAACTTCACACCACTGGTTGGCTGTGGTTTGGGGGGGGGGGGGGTGCATGGATGGCAGTTTCGGCAGAAACCAATACGTTTCGGTTGAAACGTATCGGTTTTGGACCTGGACGATCCAAAACCAGACGAACTCCCCTCTAAAGGGGAGTTCACATCCGCCCGATATGCTCGAAACCAGGCGAAAACAATACCGATACATTTTGGTTTTGGACCCGGACGAAACCGATACTGAAACTGACATTGCCGTCCTTGGGGGGGTGGGAGTGAGTGAGGGAAAGTCTGATAGAGGGGAGGAAGAGTTCTAGACCGAGAAAGAGGGAGAGACCGATATATATATATATATATATATATATATATATATATAGATATATATATATATAGAGAGAGAGAGAGAGAAGAGAGAGAGAGAGAGAGGAGAGAGAGAGAGAGAGAGAGAGAGTATGTAAGTACTTCAAAGAAGTGTCTTGGACCTGGTAGCCAGAGCTGGCAGTGATGTAGCAGGAGAACATCTGGAAGCAAGGATGGCAATCTCTATTTCAGTCTCGATTTTGGCCGATACTAGCCGAAACTTGTAAAAAACCCATTAAAAATACCCAAAAATCATAAACATTATGAAAAAATTTACCAAAGCATCAACAAAATTAGTGGACATGCACGTGAATGTAATAAATTTGATTAATGCTAGAAGTATGCATTAGACATGTTCATAAAATTATTACCTTCGTATTAAACATTCAAACACAGAATATCCATGCTTATTGCATTACAATAAACATTAAAAACACACTAAATGTTACAGAAATTAAATGATTCATACCCAAACAATGATGCACTATTGTGGCCAATATCCAGAAGAACATTCTCCCTCATCGTCTGGTTGTTGTCCTTCATACCCATTAGGGCTGCAAAGGGGGCAAATTTGGAAACGGAAACACAGTTTCTAATTTCGATTCTGATAACCGAAATATAGTTCCGATTCCGAAAATCGGAATGGTTAATTCTGATTCTATTCCGATTCCGATTATATTATCGGAACCGAAATTCCGATAAGCTAAGGTGTTTACCATAACATTGTCTTTTAAGTTTATGAACGATTCCGATTAATTTTCAATTCTGATTCTGATTTTGATAATTTATCGGAATATCCGATACCGATTCCGATAAGTTATTGTTATCATTTTTCAATTCCGAAATCGATAATTTTTATCGAAATTGGGTCGGAATTTCAGAATTTCGGATTCCGTTTATAGCCTTAATACCCATGCATAGGATGCATATATTCTGCATATGCACTATTATAACCAAACAATGACTCAGCCAACTCATTCATCCCTTTTTGGAGTGTAAGGTTGTGGGTTGACTGAAATCTAGAATCAGCCATGGATGGCAAAGTCGGCCGATTCGGGTCGGAATCAACCTATGGTGATTGTCGGATGCGGAAATTTTCGTTATGTTTATGTATTTTATGGTGTTGAGTTTGGTTTGATTTTTATTTATTTCTTTTGCCTTGCGGGGCGTGCCAGCCTGTCTAGCAGATAGAAATTAGAATCCGCGCAGTGCGGAGAGAAAATTTTATGTCCATGAAATAGACAAGTGCGCCACTTTTAGTTTGAACTTATTGGTTCCGCATTTTTATTCATTAGGCGATTATGGTAGCGTGTGCTGGACCGCTATCTCTATCGATCGGAATCGATGTTTTGTTTACATCGGGTTAAAAGCCCTTTATTTTTACACCAGTTTTAACCCGAATACCAATGATAACAAAGTCGAGGAATTATGCATCTTCTAGAAAATTGTAATGTGGTGTTTCTCCTTTTTATCGGACAAAATGGATTTTGATTTGAAAGAAAGGATTTGCTCCTTGAAGAAGGTATTTCATTTTTGAAAAGAAGGATATTTGTTTTGAGGAAGGGATTTCATTTTTGAAAAGGAGCATGGATTTCTTTTGGGGGTTTGAAATATAATTTGGAGAAATGAGCGGGTGTATACCCATGAATTCATCTGATATTTAAATATATTGATTTACTTTAGAGATGAAAAGAATCTTATTTTGAAAAAAGGAGTATGAGTTCCTTTTGAGGATTTGGCATATGATTTGGGAAATGAGCGGGTGTATACCCGTGAACTTATTTGGTATTTGAATATATTGTGAATTTGGGCAACGCTCCCGCATAGGCAGAGTTATCGCGCGAATATATGAGAATGAACTCAATAGGCATATGATTGTATTATTTTAGGGGAGAGTCCCTGTATGAACAGAGTTTCCCCATGAAATACGCACATATACATTTATGGACATATGGATATGCTTTTGGGCAGAACCCCCGCTTAGGCAGAGTTTCATTTAAAAGACATATTCGCATGAACATATTTTTGTGAACATATGGATATATTTTCGGGCAGAACCTCCGCTTGGGCAGAGTTTTCTTTAGAAAACATATACATATGAGTACAAAGTTGTGTACATATGAGTATGTTTTCGGGCAGAACCTCTGCTTGGGCAGAGTTTCCTTTAGAAAACATATGCATATGAGCACAAACACTCACCCATCCCGGAGTCTTGCTCAATGGGCGGGAAGAACATATGTATCTAAATGCCCATACCCATAGCGTCTTGCTCAATATGGAGGCATTTAGAGCACGAGAACAAGGGTGTTTAAATATCGTATATCCATAGAGTCTTGCTCGATATGGAAGGTATTTAAACCCCGAAGAACACGATTGAATTGTTACCCCCACAGAGTCTTGCTCGATGTGGGGGTATGGATTGCATTATGATTTTTTGAGAAACCCTCCATGGAGACTAGCTTGGCATGGAGGGGGATAGAGGAGATGTCGATGCCGGATGAAAACGATCTCCCTTTCTTTACGCTTGTCGAGGGCGGATGCTTCACACCGAGCGGGGGAAGAGCCGATACGTTCACACCGAGCGGACAGCTTTAGAACAAGCGGGGACTTTGGGGAAGAGCTTTTGCTTTTTTCAGATTTTTTCTTCCAATCCTCCTAGAAAAACCAGAACAAGGATGGGGGGGAAGATCCTCTTCTTTTTTTTGGGGGGGAAGAAGATCCTTTGCCCCTAGGGGGCTACATGCACTTTTATAAGGGTTTCAACCCCTTTACATTGCGTGGGATGAGGGATGGGATCCCCCTTAACCGATGGACAGTCCCATCGGTTAAGGGGTTTTCCCCTTCTTAACCAATGAGAAGGGGAAAACCCCTTAACCGATGGGAGGTTCCATCAGTTAGGGGGGAACTCCCCTCCCAACCGATGGAACCCTCCATCGGTTAGGGGGGAACTCCCCTCCCAATCGATGGACAGTCCCATTGGTTGGGGGGAGAACCCCTCCAACCGATGGGCAGTCCCATCGGTTGGGGGGAAGAGCCCCTCCAACCGATGGACAATCCCATCGGTTGAAGGGACACCCCTTCAACCGATGGGATGTTCCATCGATTGGGGGGTTTAAACCCCCTGACCGATGGTATGTTCCATCGGTTGAGGGGGTTTAAACCCCTTAACTGATGGTATGTTCCATCGGTTGGGGTTTTAAACTTGGGGGGTTTTGCCCATAAATAGGCCCCCATATGCCCCATTAGAAGGGTGTTGATGCTGCTGGAGTTCTGCCCTTTTCCTCGGAGATTTGCTCAGTGAAGAATTGGATTTGCAAATCCTTGGAGCTTCCGCTGCGCGCGTGTTCTTTGTACTTGTTCTTTATACTCGGTCTTATAGACCTTGTGCTGTCGGATTTCTTCCGTGACGTATCTTCCTCGAAGCGTTGTTCTTTCTTGAACTTTGGCTTTACTGGAGAGGCTTGTTGCCAACTTAATAATAGACTTCCTTCCTTAACTTGAAGACCATTTGGATCCAAATTACCTAAGCAACCATGGGGTCACTTCAAGTAATAATGTCCTTTACTTTGCCTTTTAAGTCACTTCTTAAAAGGGACTTTACCCTTATTACTTAAGCAACCAAAAGGGGCTACCTAAGTAACCATTGGGTCACTATAAATGGAATTTGGCTCTTCTTCCGGTAGATATCCACCACAGCCTTTTTAGGGTTCAACAGCAACCCGATTTTGGGGGGGGGGGGGGGGGGGGGGACAACGACTCACCCATGATGTAAGGTGGGATCGGGGTAGATTGAGCAGAATCGGACTGGATCGGGCCGTTCCCGTCCGATTCCACACGATCCACCTCGATTCCATCTGATATCAAGGATGGCAGAGTCGGGTCGGGTGGCTGGGTCGGCCCCAGCCGATCCTAACCCGAGTCGGGTTGAGTCGTGTCGAGTCGGGCTGAGTCGTGCAGTGGAGATTGCACACCTAGTCCCGTGGGTGGGTGGGTGTCCCCCCCAAGTCGGGTCGGCATGGGCCGATTCCGCTCCGAGTCGGCCGACTCGGAGCGGAGTCGGCCGATTTTGCCATCCATGATATAGCCCGATTCTCTCAGCTTACCTTAACTACGTCTGATTCCCTCCACTTACCTTATTTACCTGAACATCATTTAAGTAAATGTTACATTTACTTAAGATATTACATGTAAATAAAGAAGTACCTCCCATTTGAATCCAATAAAAATATCAGAAAATTATATCTCTTACAAATAAAAAGTCAACTCTCCCATCCAAGAAGAAAATCGCGATTTTGGTGGTTCCATCAAATAACGACTTTCTAATCTTTCATAATTTGACATATCTAAAAATTTCATAATTCAAATAAACTTAATAGAAAACTAGAAGTCTAAAGTCCGGTAAAAAAAGTCAAATGTGCATATGACTTCTTCAAGGGAGCCACTCTCCTATTGACAGGACTTAGTCTGCTTGAGACCTCTCAGGATTTTTAAAAGTGACAATTCTCATGAGTTTAGGTAATGATAGCTTAGGTTTGACCAAAGCCTGAGAGGTCTCAAGTAGACTAAGTCCTGTCAGTAGGAGAGTGGCTCCCTTAGAGAAGTCATATGCACGTTTGACTTTTTTTACTGGACTTTAGACTTCTAGTATTCTATTGAGTTTATTTGAATTATGAATTTTTTAGATATGTCAAATTATGAAAGATTAGAAAGTCGTTATTTTGATGGAACCACCGAAATTGCTATTTTCTTCTTAGATGGGAGAGTTGACTTTTCATTTGTAAGATATATGATTTTTTTGATATTTTTATTGGATTCAAATGAGGGTACTTTTTTATTTACATGTAATATCTTAAGTAAATGAAACTACAACTATAACATAAATGATGTTTAGGTAAATACGGTATCATAATTATCGTTGCTCTGTATTATAATATGAACATATGTGCAACTACACTATGGATATACCCAAAATGTTCAATTATTATATGTTTTAAAAGAATTTTCTATGATTTTTCTTCATTTTTTAACCTGGCCGATCCTAGATCGGCCATATTCCCATGGAATCGTGCAGATTCTGCGATCCGACCTGACTCGGATTGGGGTCTGCTGGGTCCAATCCAGCACCCCGATCCGACGTTGCCATCCATGGAATCAACATAAGAAGAACCCCGAGAATGAGATGAGGATGCTGACCCATAATTGTTACTTGTTGGAGTTGGCCGAAATTGGAATTCTGGTTGATAACCGACCCATACATGCCTGCCTCATATTGGCCACCTCCATGAGGACTATAACCTAAACCATATCCATAGTGTCCTTGTCCCTGTGATTCATGTCTATAGTGCCCCTGTAAATCATATACATGGTAACCCTGTGATTCATCTCCATAGTGGCTCTGTGACTGTGTCTATGAGTATGTGCCACCGCCAGTAGTAGCACTTGTAATTGCACTAGGATCATCATCATCATCATTATCGTTGTCAGAAGCACAAGTAACTAAACGACTTCTAGTTTTAGTCATTGACTGCTTTTCTTTTTCTTTTGATGTGTCAGCTTGTTCTTTCTTTGACTTGCTTCTTGGTCCCCGTGGCATTCTTCTCACATAAATTTGCTTCATCCTCTCAATGCTGGGTCTTCACGATTCTCGAGTAGTAAAACCAGTCCTCTGAATCATTTCATGCACTGATATACTTCTTCTTAATGATAGATAGCTGATGTTGTCTGACTGAGAACCTGAATAGCAATGACAACCAATGCATTACTACCTAAATTCTTATTGGTGACCATGATCCATCACTCAGCTGTCCACCAAACGTTAAAAAAATGAATGTCTTGAGGATCAATTCATTATAATGTACTGATACCTATTGTGTAAAAATAGTATACTTGGGCTTACTCTTCCCACATCATATTCTAATTGAGTCTGAATATGTCCCAGTTCGCATTCTATATGCATCCATCTGTGAAGGACAAAGTAGCCAATTAGTAACCCATTACCAAATTGTTTTTCAGAAATAGATAAACTCATAACAGAGTGAAGTCCAACCTGAAGTTCGGCTTCAAGTCTTTTTTGTTGTCATAGATAAACGACCAATGACATTTAAGATACTTTGAAGCACCTCACCATCAACATGTGCATTGGCAGCATGCATCAATCGAGGGTTGAAGAAATAACCTACATATTACATTATAATTAAGTGAATGTGTGATGTACATTAATCAAATAGACAATGAAAATAATTCATCACTCACCAGTTATATGCAATTCATGATGTAATGTGTTCTCCCATCTGTGGTCAATAATTTTCCACCACTTCTTGTATCCTTTGAGAAGGGACCGTTGTAACTCCATCTTGGCATGGTCTATGGTTTCATACAAAAATCTCATATCATTCTATCATTGCCATCCACCATTCTCAGCACCTTTACAAGGGGATTGACTACGTTCAAATAACATGCGGCCCTCCCAAAATTCATTGTTGTCGACAATGTGGCAGCAATCCAAGTAATCCATCTGTCCCTCGGCATTTTGCTTGTCTATGTACGCCCGCAAGGTAGTGTTGTACATGAAACACTTTAAGTCATTCTTAAACTTGATCAACGACTCCAAAGATATGAAATTGGAAGCGAACTTTGTTGGCACTGCACGGATGATGTCTCGGGCCCCACTTGCAAACTTCCTGAACATGTTTAGATCCTGGGATGGCCATATATGTATTGTGTGATCGCTTGTGCCTTATCAATTGTCCTCTTTAAATTTTTGTCCTTGCTGATATCCTCAAGTATAAGATCAAGACAATGTGCTGCATGTGGAAGCCAATACAAATGCTTTCTTTTCTGCATCAACTTTTTTCCTGTAGCCTTATAACTAGCTTCATTATCAGTGACTATTTGCACATATGTTCCTCTCCAATTTCTACTACCATTTCATCCATCAAATGAAACAAATAATTGGCCGCCTTCTCATACTTAGATGCATCAACAGATTTCATAAATACTGTACCTTCAATGCAATAGACAAGAAAGTTAATCATGGACTTTTTCGTGGTACCAGTCCATCCATCACACATAATAGTGCATCCTCTCTCTACCCATATATATTTGAAGCTTTCAACACATTGATGGAGCTCCTCAACCTCTCGCTCAAAGCCATGCCCTTATATGTCTCAACGTGAAGGAGCTTTGAAGCCAGGCCCAGCATCTGCTACAACATCAAGCATCGGCTGAAAATACTCTGACTCAGCTATATGTGCAGGCACACCTGCATGGAAAAACCACTTGCAAATACTTTTGAATGCATACCCTGCAAATTCCGCCAATTTCTTTACCCCTCTCAATGCTTGCTTGATTTTTGGTTGTTTAGAACTTCGCTTTCTAAAGACATAACTATCCATGGGGCCCGCTCTCTGCAGACCTGTGCCTGTGCTTCCCCTACTCCCTGAATCTACAAGTGCTTTTCCCCTCGCTCGAGTTGCACGCTCACGCTCTACTGCCTCAGTCTACTCTAGATTTGAATCTTCAGAGCCGAGTTCATCATCATTATCCCTCCTCGCCCTTCTACTCAATCTACCTGAAAGCTCCTCACTAATTTCAGCCCTTCGTTCCCTACTCTCTTTATGGCCCAGCGAACACCGACACATTTCCTCCCTCACCTCTTGGGGAGCTGTGTCATGTTGTTTTACCTCTCCTCTTACCCCTGCCAAATGTTGTTTTCCTCTAGTAATTCTCCCATGTATCTCTTATCACAATAATTGCACTTCACTTTCCTTCTTTTGGCATCAACTAAAGTGACATGGGCCCACCCCGGATCTTCCTACCCTTGACTCTGTTCACCTCTTGCCATGGTCCTACATAGTCAAAGACAAAAAGTTGTAAGTACAATGAAAAATTGCAATCAACGGTCAACCTTAATGAAGCTTCAATTCATGCTAAAGACACCTACTTATACAAAGGCCCTAATTTTTTATACATGCTTAGGTCTTAATTAGGGGACTTACCCTAATTACATAGCATTTAATGCAGTTCACATCCTCCTTCCACCCAAAAAAATTGTAATGAAAGTTAATTAAGCTTTAATTGATGCTAAGCACACCTAATTTTTCAAAAGCCCTAATTTTTAATACTTAATTAGCTCTAATTAGTGGCTTTACCCTCAAACTATAGCATGTACTGCAATTAGCAGCATGCTTAAACCTGAAAGCATCCAATGAAGCTTATTTAATCTACAATTGACGTTAACCAACCCTAATTCTACAAAAGCTCCAAATTTTAAACCCTAATTACAACCTAATTAGGAGATTTACCCTAATTACATAACATGTGATGCAATTATCACCATGCTCTAACCCTAAAGGATTCAATAAACTTAATTAACCTTCTATTCATGCTAAACTTATGTAATTATACAAAATCCCAATTTACGTCACTGATTATGTCCTAATTTGGGGTTTTTATGCTAAATGACATACAAAATATGTTTATGTTGCATAAAACCTAACTTATTGCATGCAAATCTATAGAAGTAAAGAAAAACAACTTACAACTGTCTTCTGCACAAATTATGGGAAAACAGCGTCTATGCTCTGCAAACAGCAACAAACGGCAGCGGTGGCGGCGGGAAGATCGTCTCCGGCAGCGAAATGAACCCCAACAAAATCCCCAAGCCTCCCCCCAAGCCCCCTTCCACCTCCCCAATCACGAAGCCCCCAGTTCTGAGATCTGGAGGTCTCTCGGTTTCGCCCGGATTCGGCCATATCCGTGCGAAACAGTTTCGGTTACCCCCAAAACCATTAAAACAATACTTTTTTAAAAAGTTTTCAGACCAGAACAGTATTCCGGTCCGGTTTGTTTCGTCCGAAACTGCTATCTATGTCTGGAAGAACCCTAGATTGAAGGGGGGGGGGGGATGCATGTGGGGGGAGTTGATAGGGACCATGGTTTGGTTTTAAAATGGATCTGATATGGTGTTGGGTGGTCTTAGACCCTCAATGGGTCTAAGCGCTCCAGTGCGCCCAAGCGGGCCAGGGCGTGCGCTTGACTGCCTAGGCAGCTCCTTGGAGCGCTTTTTTTGGCTTTGTGCAAAGCGGGCCAGCACTAAGCACGAGGAAATGCGCCTTTGCACCAAGGCAGCGCCTAGGCGGTCGCCTAAGCGCGCCGCCCCCTTGACAACTATAATTTTGTTAAATAATCACCAACCATTGTCATTGGTGTCTTAAAAAACTGAAAATTATTGTTTAAAATTTGTGATATGGACTCGTTAAAATAGTATTAGAGTTGATTGGCATATACTAATGATGTTTATTAATATATCCAATTATTTGTTTTCCTTAAAAATGATCATCTTGTAACCCGATCGTTCGAGATTTTACCTAGATCTCTCTCTCTAACCCATCGAAGACGAAACCGAGATCCAATATGACAAATGTTACCCCTGGGTTTAGTATATTGTAGCAGGGGTATTTAGGTCCTTTGTATGGTGGTTTTATTATAATATAATAAGGGTTTGGGGGCTGTGTGATCCTTGGTCCGCTCATGCTATCCAACCTCTGCTTTAGAAGGGTTCTAACCCTCGCCAGTTTCCAACATATGTGCTCTCATGTTTCCTCTATATGTGAGGAAGGACTGATGAGGGACAGCTGCATAAAATGGAAATTTAGGCATTGCAATTTCTAACTGATGGTGTATAAAGGTTATTGTGGTTAAGGCGTAGGGAAAATTAAGAAGGGAAATAAGAGAAAGGGGAAAAGATGATTGCAGTGGAGTAATAAAACAAATAGAGAGAATACCAGGGTTCAAAAGAAAAAAAACAAAAGGGTACAGTGTTACCAACGGAAAGGGTGAAAGAGAGGGGATTTGCTTGCAGGGTCTTGCATAGGCACTACTGGCTGGTGAAGTGGCCGCTGGACACGAGGCTGTGTGGGGATGCAGGGGTGAGGCGGCTGTTGCAGTGCGGAGATGGCCTGGTGCTTGCTACTGCAGAAGGGCAGCAGGCAGATGACTGTGGAGAGGAAAAGAAAAAGAGAGAACAAGAAGGAACTGTGGGCACGATGGCGAAAATTATGGCAATATGGAAGAGGAAACTGAGGAGGAGAAGGCTGGATATTTTGGGCATTGCATCTAACTCTGTTGCAGGGTGCTTTGTGGTTAATGAGGGCATCACATGGCTCATCTTCTCCATCATAGAGAAAGAAGGAAAATTACTGGAAATTCATAATCAATATTCTTGATTAATTGAAAAAAAGATACTACATCAAATTTATAGTGGTTAGGCTAATTTTTTAGAAGTTGGCCGAAGGGCCAAATTTCATTAGCCAAAAGGCAAAGGAAAAAGCAAAAAGCATACTTAAGGAAAGAGATAACCAGAAAGAAACCAGAAGAAATGTAAAGGGAGAGGTATGACTATCAAGATGATAGAAGCCCCTACCCCAAACCCAAAAAAAAACCACCCAATTACAAGGTAAATTCCTCCACCCCTTCAACTGATCTAATAGGGCAGATAGCTTGACCGTCTCTCCAGAGACACTAAGATGCCACTGATACACAAAAGAGATACAATCATTTAGAATAAGGGCAAGTTTCTGAACTCCTAGTTAAACAACCTCTTATTCCTTTCCTTCCAGATTGACCAGAGCATCGCTGGTAAACACAGTTTCCAGAGGTCCTCCTCAACTCCTGTGGGTTTATACTTTGGCCAAAAATCAATAAACTGATGCAAATTGAGGGGAACACAACATGTGACATTAATAGTCTTGAAGAACACTCCATACAGTTCTGACGACTCCACAAGCAGTGAACAGATGATCCAAATCCTCCTGAAAACATGCACAAAATATGCATTCTTTTCTAGAATCTTTTCTGAACATATTGACCATGACCAAAGTAAATAGCCTCTTCCATGCAATTTTCCACATAAAGACCCTGATTTTCAAAGGTAACCCCTTATCCCACACTTGCTTATGCCATCTGACCTTCAACCCTCCTTGAATAAGCAGACGGACCACTGATTTGACTGAAAACTTCCCTGACCTCTCCCATTTCCAAACTCTGCTATCCTTCATACCAGGGGATATCTTAGTGTTGTCAAGTGCCTCAGATAAATAAAGGAACTCACTGATCTCATCCTCCACCAAATTCCGTCTGAACATTAAGTGCCATGATGGACCAGACTGAGTTTGGGACCATAAATCAGCCAATAAAACCTGTGACTGTGACACAGTTCTGAACAATCCCGGACATGAGAACATGAGAGGCTCATTGTTTAACCATGGGTCTTGCCACAATCTGATTCTCCGACCATCTCCCACTTGAAGCCTAGAAGAGCACAAGTAGAAATCTAAATTCCCTATAATTTGCTTCCAAATTGAGGATAACTTATTACTACTCAGTAACTGAGAACACCACCCATCCACATTCCACAAGTACTTCCTCTTAACTATACAGCTCCACAATGCCCCATCATTTACATCCAATTTCCACAGCCATTCATGAGTAATGCATTATTAATAATCTCCATTGGCACTAGGCCCGCACCACCTTCTTCTTTCAACCTACACACCTTAGACCAGGCAATAGGGTTAACACCATGCACTTCTGGCCCCTTACCTCTCCAGAAAAAAGCAGCTCTCGCCGATTCCAGTTTCTTGCAAATGACCTTAGGGGCTTTAAATATGGACAAGAAATATAAAGGAAGGCTGGACAGCACCACCTTAGAAAGAATCCATCTTCCCCCAGCAGATAAGAGTCTGCCCTTCCACCCACTAATCCTGTCACTGAACTTCTTAACCATTCCATTCCAGTCTGAAACTCTCAGAGATCTATCAGACAAGGGCAGCCCAAGGTACTTAACAGGGAAACTCCCCCATTTCACACCCATGATCTGCTCAATCTGAACCCTGAGGTTCTCATTTGCAATGTTCCCCACCAGCTCACTCTTACAGAAATTAATTTTCAAACCAGTCACCGACTCAAGAAGTCTGAGGAGGATCCTCAAATTAATGAGCTTGTCAAGGTTATTTGAGGAAAAAGGATTGTGTCATCAGCATACTGAAGGTGTGAAACTTCTAAACTCCCCCTTCCCACTGTAACTCCTTCAATTAACTCAGCCTGCCTTGCTTTCTTCCACATCTCACTCAAGACCTGCCCCATCAACACAAACAATAAAGGGGATAAAGGGTCACCCTGCCGCAGCCCTCTAGAACAGCCAAAAAAGCCACATGGAGACCCATTAATGAGCACAGAAAATTTTGCCGATTGCACACAATGCTGACCCATTCAATCCATCTATCCTTGAAACCCATCACCTTCATGACTCTGAAAAGACATTTCCAATTAATCCTATCATATGCCTTTTCAAAGTCAAGTTTGAGTGACACATATTGTCTCTTGTTGATCCTCTGCTCATGCAAACTTTCGTGGGCTGCCATGAAATTATCCAAAATGAAACGTCCACTAATAAAAGCTGACTGGTTACCATCAATGAGATTTCCAATCACCTTCTTGAGCCAGCCAGCCATGGCTTGGTGATGATTTTATACATAGAGTTCAACAAACTGATCGGCCTATAATCATTGATCGACCTGCCCCAGCACACTTCGGAATAAGCACCAAATGGGTGGAATTGAAATGTTTGATACTCCAAGGTCTTGTCTGAAATTCTGACACTACCGCCATTATATATGACTTGATGACTGCCCAAAATTGCTGAAAGAACCCCAATGAAAATCCATCTGGCCCAGGAGACCTATTAGGATCCATAGAAAACACAATATCTTTAATCTCCTCCTCACTAAAGGGTCTAATCAGATCCCCCGCATCCTGATCTGAGAGTTTAGAGAAAAACTCATGACCAATCTGCGGCCTCCAAGGCTCCTCCTCCCTAAACAAACCCTGAAAATGATTCACCACTTCCCTTTGTAAAGTATCCATATCCTCAAACAATCTATCATTGATTTTGATTGTGTCCATAGTAATCCTTCTCTTTTTAATGGTAGCCATGGCATGAAAATAAGCAGTGTTTTTGTCTCCCTCTCTTAACCACTTTTCTTTCGCCCTCTGCTTCCACTTTATCTCCTCTTGTTTTGCTAATACCTCATATGTTTCTTAGCCTCACTCCACTGTACACTCTCTTCCTCAGATAAACTACCTTGATCATTTCGAACGTCAAAATACACAATTCTATCCAGAAGCTCTTGTCTAAGCTCAGCTGCTTTACCAAAGATGTTGCTGCTCCAAACCTTCATTTTCCTTCTAACCCACCTCAACTTACCAAGCAGAGACAAACTTGCACATTGTTCAGATGGGTGCATGGACCAAGTTTCTGAAATCTTCATGCAAATTCCAGGACCTTTCATATCTGAATACTCTTTTATGTTTCTTCAGATGAGTTGTGCTTAACAACAGTGGGATGTGATCAAACATCACCCTGGGGAGGGCCCTTACAGCAGCAAAATTAAATTTCTGTTGCCACAGAGAATTGATGAAAATCCTGTCGAGTTTGGATTTAGATTTTCTAGCCCCATCACCCACCCAAGTAAAGAAGACCGAGTTCACCTGCATCTCAATCAGGCCTGCTGCCTGTACCCAATCCTCAAATAAAACCATCTCCTGTGACCAAGTCAATTGTTGATTCTTTCTCCGGGGCCCTTACTGCATTGAAGTCGCCTAGGACACAGGAAGGCCGTTGACTTCCCTAGAAAGGGACTGCAGCTCATTAAAAAAAAGCACCTTCTGCTCCTGCAAAATGGCCCATAAACCCCTGTAAACCACCAAACAGAATCATCTCTTATTCTTCAGTTTGACTGTAATACTAAATTGAAACACTTGCTGTTCACAGCAGTCCAAAATATCTGTATCCCACATAATAAGAATTCCCCCTTTAGCACCCTGTGGGCTTATGGCACCATCCCTGTAATCTGCCACCACCCAACTTCCGAGCATCTTCCAAGCTGAAATCTTATATTTAACTCCTGAATACATAACAAAGACAATTTAAGCTTATTCACCATCAAATTAATCTCCCTCTTCTTCTCATCCCCATTAATCCCTCTGGCATTCCAAGACATAATATTCATTAATAACTGACGAGAACACCTTGCCCTTGGGTCTCTAAGACCTAAGGCCCTCTGTCATTTTGTTATTCTGTAAATACAAAAGCTCCCTCCTGCCTATTTTCAGACCACCTCCTGACCCTTTCCTCTTAAGGCTAAGCTGTAGATTCAAGTCCCTTCGCATTTTCCTAAATACCTTCCTGACATATTCTTCCTTACCTTCAAACATTATCCCAACCAAGCAGCCCACCTGTTTAATCAGATCATCAGACCACTGTTCTGCAGCACATTCAAGCTCAGCCAATGGAAACACCTGTTCAAAACACTGCTGTGAAAACACCTCAGAGCCATGCCCAGCCCTTAAGACCATTGCTCTATTTTCAACATCTAAGGAGCCCGCCGTAGCCACAGAAGACGCCTCCTGTCTGACTTCGTCATCGTAGAAGGCCCAACTAGCATCCTTAGTGGGAACTAGGCACAAAGTAGAAGCACCCACACCCCCACCGCAACAAGAGGGAGACCGAGGGGTCCCTTCCGCTTCTACGGTGTCCCCTGAGCTCTCCGGCGGTGCTTCTACATTAGTCCTCACCCCAACAGCATCCCCAGCAACCAGGCTGTCGTCCTGGATAACCACCAGGCTCAAAGAGTCAGAATCCACAACCCCGACGTATGGAACTGGCGGAGGAAACCAGTCCTCGCCCATCTCCATAACAGTACCGTCCTCCCTCTGAACAGAGGAAGCCCCGCCTCCAGTCGCCTCTCCTATGGTGAATGAGAGCTCCCCTGGAAACCGCTTGATCGGCTGCCCCCGAGAGCAGCCCTGTCACTTCCGCCCCGCCTCTAGTCGCTTCAGACCTGCCGGCAGACGATTCGGGCTACCAGTCGGGGATGTCGGGTCAGGAAGAAGCACAGGATCCGGGCACAAATACCCAGATCGATGCCCAAAATATCTTTACCCGAAATACCCGACCCAGATGACTTACCCGATAGACCTGGAGTACCCGACCGGAGAGACTTACCCAAAAGACCGCCAGTAATGGGCGGTCCGACCGACTTACCGGGAAAACTCTTAGGACCCATTGGCCTGATTTCCAGCTGTTGAACCCGCATCTGTTCATCTTCCCTACCCGGATTTGAACAGGCGCCAAACGCTTCGAGCACCGGACCCTCTTTCACCGAAATAGGACAACTCTCCTTCACCCGCTGCATCGAGCCACGCCTACTGCCTATACCCAGCCTGTTGACTGCCTTATCAAAGCCCGGCTTAACTCCCTGCATACGCAAAGGCAGCTGACTGGATGGTCCACTGGCCGTAGATACACCAGCACCAACTCTGACCCCAAAGCATCATCGACCATACCAGCCTCCTTTGAGGGTCCAGTCAGCACCGCCTCGACCCTCGAGCTTTGATTATGCAGGTTACCTTCCTTCTTCTGCTTTGCCTTGAAACAGGCCACCACCTCTGCCCACGTCCAGTCTTGGACCGGAGCTCTGTTCGACTCCACTTCCCCCAGCTCCACCTAGAAAGAGACCCGAAACTTCTTGCCTCCAACTCTAATGAGCGATCCTTCGGAATGTTAGCCATGGATTCCACCTCACCAACATCCTAGCAAACTTCAGGTTGCAGCCGTTCAGAGTCTCTCTGTCAATCTTCTTGAGCACTCCAAAAGGCGCAACAATGGCATGGAATGACTCCACATTCCAAATGTGCAAGGGGATACCAAGAACTCTACACCACAAAAGTTTTCCGACGGGAACTAATTTTGCAGCACATTCCACTGACCACTGCCTCCAGTTAATGGTTAAGCTCTTCTGCCGGAAGGTCCCTACTGAGACACAATAGTCCTTCTAAGCTTTATGAGGGAACTCCACCAGGAAGGAGCCATCATGCAGCTGCCTTATCCACCAGTACTTCACCGGCCACCCCTGTTTAAGGAAATTTACTACCTCTGAGAACTTATCTGGCCCAACTCCTAGAACCACAGCCACACCACAAGCACCCAATCTAGCCCAGTCTTTCTTGACAAGCGGTGACCAGGGCATATCCACTACCCTCTGTAACCCCTTCTCTCCAAACCCTACAGGCTCAGGAGGCACTTTTCCTTGATTGGGATGGCTAACCTCCAGGCATTGCAGGGCCTCCGACCGACAGGCTAAGCTTCTATGACCCACCCCCTTGCATCTGAAACACTTGACTGCGTTCCTACATACAGAAGCTCTGTGGCCCTTCTCCAGGCACCTAAAACAACAGCCAGAGGGAGGAGAAAACTTGGTCTGTTGGCTGGGAACACCCTTACCTGGCATATCCTTCCTTAAATACTCATCTGGCCTCCTCTCCACCCACCTCGAACGTCTTCGCACCTCATACCAACCATTTTCCCGGTTGCCCTCCATGAAGGTAACTGACCACTGACACCCCCCCCCCCCCTCGAGAGCAGGAGGAGCCAAGAGAAGTGGCCGCCGAGGAGGGGAGTCCTCTCCGGCGGTGGCTAAACCAGGCCCCATCGCCCCGGGGCGACGAGGAACTCTTGGTGGCGCCTAGGCTCCACCCAAACTCCCAGAGCTTCTCACTCTAGAAACGACTAGAGAGAGAGTAAACTGATTTTCTGTCTAGTGGGTAGGATAATAAACCATATTATGATTTCTAAATAAGATAAGATCAACATATCTCTAATGTTAATTATATCAGGACTCTTTTTTGAAGGTAACCAGGATAAATAAGATAAGACTAAAATCTTCGAGTTAACTTTACTATAAACAAGATAAGTCTAAAATTCTTCTAGAGTAACTCTAGTGAGTCTTTAACTAAATGTGACCAAAATGTCCCTACGCTAAAATAAATAGTGCATAATTCGCACTTGAACATACATAAGAAATAAAATGATCCATTGAATTGATTTATTCTACTGTGCTTTTGCTTCAAGGACACAACAAAATAAACTGAACCTTCATAAAAGAACTAATGTTATGATAATATTAATATTAATTTGTCGCAGGATTCATTATCTGTCATGTCTGGCAGAAGTTGAGTCCTTTCAATCTCATGCTATACAACCTGGCTTTAGAAGGGGGTCCATCCCTTACCAGTTGCCAACATATGTGCTCTGTCTCCTCTATATCTGAGGAAGGACTCAACAAAATAAACTAGACCTTCATAAAGAGAACTGATGTTATGATAACGTTTAATCTGTCTGATTTCTTGTTTACAGTTTTTTTTTATAGAATTATGGATCCACATTGCTTGAGGAGATTGTGATGTCTGGATAGTGAGTTGGGTAGCTTTTTGTGTTTTGGTTCCATTGGCAAATTTGTTGACATGGCTCAATAATTACACGCCTCTCTATTTGCATGCATAGTTTGACCTGTGGGTAATTGTCTTGATCAGCTATAGTAATCTGGTTTATAGTTGTTTCTTCAAATATGTAGGTTTAATAGAAATTCTTCAATTTCCTTGTTCAGGAGCCTCACATGGAAGTTATGTCTCCTGGAACAAAAAATGTGCAGACCTACATCTGGAACAGGTTGCTGGTAACATATACCGTGAATTTCGTGCAAAGGAGAGAAGCCTGGTTTTCGTCCTTATGTTCGAGCTGATGAATTATATGCACTATTCCCTAGTCTGACAGAAGCTTTAATTCGGAAAAGATTGAAGCATTGTGCAGACCTGCAGGTGATTCCTGTTATGATAATTGTGAAAGTTATGGGTTGAATTGTCTAGTAGTGATTCAGACTATGCTAGGCAAGGAATCTACTTGTTTCATTTTAGAGGAATTCTCTGTTTGATAAGTTTGTTTTTGGTTATCTTTTCATGTCCATCTCCACACGTATCTCAGAGGAGTCGAAATGGGATCTTACGTTGGGAAATGAGGCCTGATTTCCGGATTCCATCTGAAGAAGAACTTAGGAGGATGGTGACACCTGAGAATGTGAGTTTTCCTGAAGTTCATATTAACAATATCTTTATCATCACTGCCACGTGCTAAATCTTAGTATAATGAGCTGGGTGACAATCAAACTGTACGAGCATCCTCTGTAGTTATATGTTTTTCCTTAGCTGGGTTTTTATAGCATATCCTTATACTATGGCTTTATAACTCTCTCCAAATTGATGGCATGTTTCCAAGGCATTGCCAAGGAAACAAGGCATTGGAAAAATGCTAAGGGAGCAGCCCAATAAGACTGAGCCATTAGCATGATTCATGAACCATGGCAGCCTCTGTTGTGTTTTGCGTTTATGGATGTCTTACCTATACATACAATTTAGTCATTCTTCTCTCCTGTGTGTGTGTGTGTGTGTGTGTGTGTATTTGTTAAAACTTTTCAACTTGGTTGACACTCGACAGCTATATGTTCAGATTCCCGTCAATCGCCTTAATTATACTTATTAGATATAAAAAATATTAATATATAAAAGTATTAATATATAATATACATAAATATAAATTAATATATAAAATATATAAAAATATTCTTCTCCTTGGTGCCTAAGAAGTAAGGCGGTGGGCCTTACCCTAGTTGCCTTGGTTGCCTTAATGACCATGGTTGATGGAATGAAGAATGTTAACTTAATAGCTACAGAATGAATTACTTTTATTAAGAATACTTCATTTTGGTTCCTAGCTTTTTGCAGTCAAAATTTGTTTAATATTAGCTCTTGTTTTTCACCCCTCAGGTTTGCTCTTATGAAAGCATGCAAGCTGGTCTTTACCGTCTGAAACATTTAGGGATTGGTCGGCTTACACATCCTGTTGGCCTTTCATCAGCTATGAATCAGCTACCTGATGAAGCAATTGCCCTGGCTGCTGCATCTCACATTGAGCGGGAACTTCTAATAACTTCATGGAGTCTGAGTAATAATTTTGTTGCATGCACAAATCAGGTACATCCTAGCTTGCTTTAGGAGAATGTAGTTTGTTTCTTTTCTTCAGAAGAAGCCTCTTAGAAGTGGCTCATTTCATTTCTTTAAATGTAAAGACATGTAACAGTCTCATTTCATGCCGCCTTATGGGCGGTATGGGGTGAGCAGAACAACTGTATCTTCAGGAGGGTGTCGTTCGCAGAGGAAGCACTTCTTCATTTTGTTTGGGATTGGGTGAAATAGTGGGCGAGCACTCTTTCCAATGTGAATGCTTCCATATGTCCTCTGTTTGTCTGTTTGGGAGATTCGGCCCCACACTATCTTCGTGTACTCTTGTTCTATAGGTGTTTTGGGGATGTTTCTTTTGGCTTTTGTTTCACCTATACTTGTACATTCCCTTTCATCTTAATATACTTATGGTATTACCCACTTTCAAGAAAGACAGTCTCATTTTGTAAAACTATATACATGCATTGTTGAAATGAAGTGTCTCCTTTATTCTGGATGGCACATTGAATGGGCTTGTTTTTGGGTAATGTAGGCAGTTTTTTTTTAAATACTCCACTATTGGGCTGACTGCACATAGGTGTTTCAATATCATCTTGGTAACATGGTTCATGTGAAGAAATGAGCGGAAGCAAACGACAGGAGAGAACTTCCCCTAAAAAGGGACTGACCAGCACACCAGGTCAACCTTCAAACCTTGTGTCTCTACGAAAGAGGTACAAATGGGATAAATACCCACAACGAATGGGGTGGTTGTGACAGAACTATGTTGTCTTATAAAAACATTGACAAATAAAAGTTAAAAGACAATATACCCCTCCCCATTTCAGTCTATACTCCCCGTCAAGTTGAGCATAAATATCAATAATGTACAGCTTGGACAGTAGAGTACTAAACTGGCCCTGCACCAAGCCTTTGTTGTAACATAAGAGATTTGATCTGCAGAATGAACATATGGCAACAAAGCCCCCATAATCAAGCATTTGTTTCGTCAGTGGCTTTTTTCTAATTTGAATTTTGTCCCAGAATACAACTGTTCATGCACTTTTCCATACAGAAGTAAATGATTATACCAGATGTGAGATTTAGACATAACCTTTATTCCTTTTCTGGGTAGGTTCTACATTTTCATTCTGATTCACGTGTGGAATGAGTTTTCTCTTTTGGAGGAATATGATACTTTGGATTTATAGTTTTGGCATACATGCTATTGTTTTGTTTTTGACATATTTTGTTACTCTATAGGATCGAGAGAATATTGAACGCTTGGAAATTACTGGTGTTGGTGATCCATCTGGACGTGGATTAGGTTTCAGCTATGTTCGTGTGACACCAAAGGCCCCCATGACAAGTGCAGTAGTAAAGAAGAAGGTGACTGTTGGTCGAGGTGGTTCAACGGTCACTGGAACTGATGCTGATCTTCGCAGGCTGAGCATGGACGCAGCTCGCGAGGTAGGATTCCTACTTTGTGCATGTTCATGTGGATGGATACAATGTACCAGGAGAACAGGCATCTTAAAAGGTGTTGTAGTACCAGCCCACCTACCTTTTATTTCTTTCTGATGTTTTTAGGATTCCAGTCTTTTGTATTTTATATATTGCTCTCATTTTTTAACACAATGCTTGAGATTTATTTTCTCCAAGAAAAGAGTCAGCATCTCACCAATTTGAAGCTCTATAATTGATTTCCCAGGTTGCACAGTTGGTGAGTTTAGGGTTCTACTCTTAAGTAGAATAGGTGATGTTTCAGTTTTCAGCAGTTTGCAGAAGTCGACGATAGTATGGAACCTCAGAAACCAAAAAAAGAAGGGATGAGATCATGAATAAGAATGAGGATGGAGATACGTACATATCACCTACTTCAATCCAACTCAAAGACAATGCCAAGGCTTGTCTGCTGCTTCCAATGCATCTTCTGCCTATCCCTTTCTTCCTCTGAGGTCTCCCAATTCTCAACTTTTAATGCCTTGGACACACTGGGACCAATTTTCTTACAACCCTTTTCTTTATTGATCTTGTCCCAATAGGGCACTGGGTTCTCTGTTGGTATTGAGAAAGGATCTATTTTGGGGTTGAGGAACTACTGCTTTCACAAAATATTTGACATGGGTCTAAACTTGTACTGAGCCATCTGTTTTCTCTAAGATACTATCAATGTTTTTCAACTACGTGCCCCCTCTGAGTGGTAAATGTCAACATCATGAAGATGTAATTGTCAAGTATCCTACTTAGTTTTATGGCTAGCTCTTGATAACTGCCCATTATTTAACATATCTCAATTTCTTTTGTTTAGGGTCAAAATCCAGAATGTTATAGTTATATTCATTCTATTCAATGTTGCATATTATATTGGTTGTGCTCCACTGTGGAAACACTAAGAACAGGAGTACATGTACATGTCCCACTGTAAGATCCCCAACCAAGGATGGGGGTTTTGGTGTCGGTTTTGGCTGGGTCCGAAACCGAAACAGTTTCGGCTGAAACCAGCCGAAACATGCAAAAACCCATAAGAAATATGGGAAAATAAGGAAACAAAATTAGAAAAATACCAATACATCATTAAAATCAGTGGACATGCATCTGAATGTAAATAAATTGGATTAATGAGAAATTACAGTTTACCTGAACATCACCTTGAGGCATGGTTATTTACCTAACATCATTTAAGTAAATGTTAGTATTTGTAGTTTCATTTACTTAAGATATTACATGTAAATAAGGAAGTACCCCCCATTTGAATCTAATAAAAATATCAAAAAATTCATCTCTCTTACCAATAAGAAGTCAACTCTCCCATCCAAGAAAGAAATCGCAATTTTGGTGATTTTATCAAAATAACATCTTTCTAATCCCTCATGATTTGGCTTATTTAAAATTTCATAATTTAAATAAACCCAATAGAATACTAAAAAACGGAAGTCCGATGAAATAAGTCAAACTTGCATGTGACTTCTCCAAGGGAGTCACTCTCCTATTTTGGGTTTTGCAAGGCGAATCGGATCGGCCGATTCGGCTGAATCGGATCGGATGATCGGATCGGATCAGGGGAGATCCGATCCATGATTCGGGTGATCCGATCCGATTCGCATGGGTACATACATACATACCCTTTCTTCCCCTTTCTTCTTCATACTTATTTACCTGAATATCATTTAAGTAAATGTTAGTATTCATAGTTTCATTTACTTAAGATATACATGTAAATAAGGAAGTACCCCCCATTTGAATCCAATAAAAATATAAAAAAAATCATATATCTTACCAATAAAAAGTCAACTCTCCCATCGAAGAAGAAAATCGCGATTTCGGCGATTTTAGCGAAATGCTAACTTTCTAATCTCTCATAATTTGGCCTATCTAAAATTTTGATAATTAATTATCAAAATTTTAGATAGGCCAAATTATGAGAGATTAGAAAGTTAGCATTTCGCTAAAATCGCCGAAATCGCGATTTTTATAAATTTTTAGATAGGCCAAATTATGAGAGATTATAAAGTTAGCATTTCGCTAAAATCGCTGAAATCGTGATTTTCTTCTTCGATGGGAGAGTTGACTTTTTATTGGTAAGAGATATGATTTTTTTGATATTTTTATTGGATTCAAATGGGGGTACTTCCTTATTTACATGTAATATTTAAGTAAATGAAACTATAAATACTAACATTTAGATTCGGTCCGATTCCATGCAAATCGAACCGAATCAGGGAGAACCCGATTCGGTCCAATTCACCGCTCCATCAAACCATGCTCCTACTGACTAGGACTTAGTTGTTGTAGTAGGAGAGTGGCTCCCTTGGAGAAGTCATATGCACGTTTGACTTTTTTTACCGGACTTTCGCTTTTTAGTATTCTATTTGGTTTATTTGAATTATGAAATTTTTAGATAAGTCAAATTATGAGGGATTAGAAAGACGCTATTTTGATGGAATCACCAAAATCGAGATTTTCTTTTTGGATGAGAGAGTTGACTTTTATTGATAAGAAGATTTTTTTATATATTTTTATTAGATTCAAATAGGAGGTACTTCCTTATTTACATGTAATATCTTAAGTAAATGAAACTACAAATAGTTTCATTTACTTAAATGATGTTCAAGTAAATAAGGCACTGTGTATATAGAATTCCATAACATGTTATATATATGAAGGGCATCAAAACATGAATCCGTCAGTTTCGGATGTTTCGGGCTGACACCAGGGGAAATGGTTTCGGGTGTCTCTGAAACCATTAAAAAATCATTTTTTTAAGTTATCAGATTGGAACAGTGTTCCGGTCCGGTTTCGGATCGGCCATGGCCGAAACCGACGTGTCATCCGAAACTGACGTGTCGGACGACACCCACATCCATGTCCCCAACAGTCTGAATGTTACCTGTCATTTATAGTTGGGTTGTTAGAATATACCTATTGGAAATTTGATGCTGCATTCTTCCTTGCATTTGTAGTAGTTTGGAGGCACAAAACAGGTCCTTATCATCATTTCTCTGTGTTTCATACCTCCATAAATGTTAAGATGGCTTCTTTGCTACAGATTTCGCAATAGATTATGTTAGGAGATATTATCTCTCATATGGAGCTACATATCGATTTCTCGATTTTCTCTTTTTATTATCTCTATCCTATTAGGAGTAGGAAATCGACCTCATGGTATGCCCTATTCCTTGCCCTTGTGTTTGTATATAGTATAATATAATAAGTGAAGTATGCCTTCCAGTTCTCCCTCTCGGCAAATAACAAGTTGGTTTTCCCTAATTAATAGTTGCATTCTTTTTACGTTTAGTCTAATATTTTAAGCTTGCAATATCATGTCATTTACAGTTGAGATTTCCATAGATGCTGCTTTGAAGATGATAAGAACATGTGGCCCAGGATCCTTATTTAAGTTCAGTCTATTTTTGTGGTCTTTTGTTCTTTAAAAGATCATCCTCTGTTTCTTTTATATGCCTGACTACTAGTATTACTGGTTCATAGGTTCTCTTGAAGTTCAATGTTCCAGATGAACAGATTGGAAAGCTGACCAGGTGGCATCGAATTGCATTGGTGCGAAGACTTTCAAGTGAGCAAGCTGCATCAGGTATCACAGTTGAGGCAGCTACTCTCAGCAAGTTTGCACGTGGACAGAGAATGTCATTCCTTCAGCTTCAACAACAAACTAGAGAAAAATGTCAGGAGATTTGGGATCGGCAATTTCAGAGTCTCTCTGCTGCTGACGGTGATGAAAACGAGAGTGATTCTGAAGCAAACAGTGATCTTGATTCTTTTGCTGGGGATCTTGAAAATTTGTTGGATGCTGAAGAATGTGAGGAGGGAGAGGAGGGTGATATTGAATTTAAAAATGACAAAGCTGATGTTGTTAAGGGACTTAAAATGAGAAGGTGCCCTTCTCAGACTCAAACAAAAGAGGAAGTTGAAGATGATGAAGCAGAGGCTGCCATGATCCGAAGATTGCTTGAAGGTATGGAGAACTATCACACATTATTCTTTGATCTTCATGATAATTGCTTTTCTTTCCAAAGCAGTATTTGTAAACTTCTAGTTCTAGCCTTTGATATCCGTTTCAAAATGAAAAGTAAGCTCCTATGTCCAGCGTTATAGACAAATTTTGTTGCCTTTCCTAGTACGATTGGCTTTCAATGGGTCTGAGACTCTGAGGGAATTTTGGCAGTGGGGGGTGGGGAAACTGACTGAGGAGCAATTGATTCACAGATAGATCTCTTTGGGGACTTTCATAGTACCACCAGCTTTCAATGAGGCCGAGGAAACTTCTGGTTGATGTAGTCAGTTCAAGAAGCAGTACATTGCAACAGAGGTGCTCCCATATGCATAAATGGCCGCACCTGAAGTGGTTCCTCATGATGTTGAATGAATGGATTCTAACCCACTTCCAGTACGCATGTTGTTTGTAACTTTGTGCATTTACATGCCCTGTGGTAACTTCTTTGCTGTCTGTATTTACGAGAATGCAAATATTTCTGCATATACACACTTGATGACATCATGACATATCTTGAGTTTACCAGGACTACTGAACAGTCAACACCCAAATTCTGTAAAATAAAAGTAGTTTGTCTATTATATGTCACACTAATTTTGCATGCATTATTTTGTAGATGATGAGAAAGACATAGAGAAGAAAAAAAAGATAAAACCTACGGTGGTGGGATTCAGTACTAAATTAGGTTCTGAAAGTGTTGATCGTACCAAGAAACCTGGTGCCGTTATCAAACGTATTGTTACGACTCTACCACAATCTACTTTCTCAGTTGTATCGAAGGAGACTAGCATGAGAGAGCCAAAAGAGGTATGCCCTAGCAAACTTGCTGTCTCCTTGTTCCTCTTGGTATCTCTTTAATTAAGAAGACCTTATTCTCCCAATTATTGCACGTGTGAAGATCATATAAAAAGTAATGATGTGTTAATCTTTGTCTCTCCTCTTCACCAGAATAAACAAGTAAATAGACATATAATACCTGCTGCCGGTTGGTAGAATGACTGTTATGTTGTTCAAGTAGGTTCAATGTCTTAATTTAAGTCCTGAGCTTTTTTCCTTTCTGTAATTTAATTGATGACATCATCTTTAAATTATGCTAGATGCAGATGGGAAACTTTCTTGGTGAAAAGAAAACCCCTTTGGAGGGGAAAGCAGTAAGGGATGAAAAGACTGATGAGCTGCAAACTGGATTTGTTAAAAAGCAAAGCAAAGCTGCAAAAGATGGTCAAAAAGTAGGCACTATCTTTTATTTCTTACCCCTATGATACATTGCTGTCATGGATATACTCATTCTGATTTTTCAACTCTTATTGAGGTGGACATCATGATAATGTGCAATGTAGTGATGTAAAACCATCAATTTGTCAAAAGTTCTCAATGCATCTTTCTTTTGACTGTATGTGTGGAATGAAATAGGAGGACTGAAGCTTAGAATTATTAAGAAACTCTAGTACATTGATATCAGCAAAATTATTTCAACGCGTGCCATTCATTGTTCTGGCAATATAGGAAATAATAGGTTACTTCTGTACCCACTTAAAAAAAAAGGTTACTTCTGGGGCAATATTCTGTTTTGCTGAGCAAAAGTCATGCTATGTAAGAATGGATAGCCTTCTGTACCAAGGTGGTTATATGTTGCCTATTTGGTGCATTGGGCTCTATGACTTAGTAATGGAATACATTTCATTCTTAGAGAGGTAAAATTTAAGGAAGATGTAGCCTTCCAAAGGCTCAAAGTAAGTGAGGGTAAAGCTATGATAGAACTATTACATAAATTTTAAACTATAGAAGCAAATGTAAATTGAATAGCAATGCCCTAAAAAAGTGTCCTTCCACCAATTAGAAAGATTAGGCTGATGTACCCAAGGTTCAAGAACAAGGGGATCGGGGCCGGATCAGCCAGCCAAAAACTGATCCGATTGGCCGATCCCGATCTAGGATCGGCCGATCCGGGCCGATCCTGGCTGAGCCAAGGGTGGCTAGATCGACCCCTTATACAGGTGTGAAGTGTATACTAATGTACAATATCTTATTTACCCCTTATACAGGTGTGAAGTGTATACTAATGTACAATATCTTATTTACCTGAACATCATTTAAGTAAATGTTATACTTAAGATATTACATGTAAATAAGGAAGTACCCCCCATTTGAATCTAATAAAAATATCAAAAAAATCATCTCCTACCAATAAAAAGTCAACTCTCCAATCTAAGAAGAAAATCGCGATTTTGGTGATTCCATCAAAATAGCGTCTTTCTAATCTCTCATAATTTGACCTATCTAAAAATTTCATAATTCAAATAAACCCAATAGAACACTAAAAATTCAAAGTCCGGTGAAAAAAGTCAAACGTGCATGTGACTTCTCCAAAGGAGCCACTCACCTACTGACAGCAACTAAGTCCTGGTCAGTAGAAGAGTGACTCCCTTGGAGAAGTCACATACATGTTTGACTTTTTTTACCGGATTTTGAATTTTTAGTATTCTATTGGGTTTATTTGAATTATGAAATTTTTAGATAGGCTAAATTATGAGGAATTAGAAAGACACTATTTTGATAGAATCACCAAAATCGTGATTTTCTTCTTGGATGGGAGAGTTGACTTTTTATTGGTAAGAGATGATTTTTTTGATATTTTTATTGGATTCAAATGGGGGGTACTTCTTTATTTACATGTAATATCTTAAGTAAATGAAACTACAAATAATAACATTTACTTAAATGATGTTCAGGTAAATAAGGCCTGAAATCGGAGTAGACTCGGCCTGGACTTAGCCTGGAATCGGCCTGGACTCAGCCCCTGAAAAGGTTACCCCGGATCGGATTGGTCGGCCCAAAACCGATTCGATCCCGATCCAGACGATTTTTGATACCCTGAATGTACCTCCATTTGAACAAACCCTGGATTTAAACATTAGTTTTGTTTGGCTACTGGTAGTAGCGCATGTACTCGATCATTTGGTACTAGCAATAACTTCCAGACCCTGTGTGACCTGGAGGTCATGGGTTCGAAACTGGAAACAGCCTCTCGACTTGTCGGGGTAAGGCTGCGTACATCATCCCTTCCCCAGACCCCGCACTGAGTGGCGGGAGCCTCGTGCACTGGGTACACCCTTTTTTAATAACTTCCAGATGCATTGAAGGTTTTTGTATATTTATCTTTGGCAGATGGTCAAATCTGTTACAAGCATTTATTCTCTGTCACATATGTCTGTCTATTTACCTGTTCCATGGAAACACAGGTTATCAAAGAAAAGAAACCAACTGATAAACCAGTTAGAGAAAGCTTTGTCTGTGGAGCCTGTGGACAGGTAACATAGGTACAACTGTGAATTGACTTTTTGGAAACATTGTTGTTTGTTTGCAGTAACCTTAAAGTGTAAGCTTATGCTGCAGATGGGACACATGCGGACAAACAAGAACTGCCCCAAGTATCAAGAGTTAGAAATGGCAACATCTGAAAATTTGTCATTAAAATCTCATCCTTCTGAAACTGGAATGCAGCTGGTACCAAAAACTCCTAGCAAACGATTGATGAAGGTAGAATCATCTGAAAATACTGATAAATCTGGTACAAAAGCACCAGAAAAAATTCTACCGTTGAAGTTCAAATATGGTCCTGCAGATGCGCACAGGGAAAAGAGTTTACAGGGGCCAGAGAGTTCAGAAAAACAAACAGAATTGAATGTAGGAATGGAAACTAAACCCACAAAAAAGATTAAAAAAATTATAATTTCCAACAAAACGAAGCCCAAGGATAGTGAACAAGAAGTGCTGAGACCTTCTGTGGTGATACGAGTGCCAACTGATCTAGAGAAAGATCAACCTCGCAAGAAGATCATCTTTAAACAGACTAAAGGTGTTGGTAATTTGGAAAGTACAAAGCAGATATCTGATATTGGTGTAGATGATGGATTCAGGAAGACTAAGAAAATCACTGAACTTGCAAGCTTGGAAACACCTAGAAAGCAACATAACCAGTTTTATGCTGATGAGACAAAGAAGAGTAAAACAACAGATGGAAAGAAATTCTGGAAAGGGGAGATAAAAAAGAAAAGGGAGAGCATAAGTGAAGGGAGAACTAGGAGGCTGCTTGAAGAAGAAAGGCATATCCAAGAGCAGCAGAGAATTCTTGATATTAGAAGACATCAAGAAGCAAAGGAATTAGAGGAACAACAGAAAGCAAAGAAAAAAAAGAAGAAAAAGAAGACTGACTTCCAAGACGAGTATCCAGAAGAATATAGGACAAACCGAAATGACAGAAGAATACCTGAAAGAGATCGTGCTGCAAAGAGGCGGCCTATAGTTGATTTGGGGCACCATGCTGCAGAGTATGCACCACCGACAAAGCGTCGCCGAGGAGGAGAGGTAGAATTGTTCTCCTATCCTATAAAAATTGGAAGGTTTCATTTAATTCTATTTCGAGCATTCTTCCTTGAGTCTTTGTCATTGCTTCAGTATAGTGTATAATTTTTTTTACTCATGATTGAATACTTATTCTACTCGAGTGTCTTGAGACAAAGTACAGGTAATATTTGTATGAGAACTGTGACATAACTGATGTGGGAAGAATAAATGAATTTAGATGATGGCTTTGCTCTGAAGCAATATTATGCTCTCTCTGAGGAATGATCCTAAAAGCTTGACAATGTGCATATTCTTGTGTCATTCACAATGTAACTTGTAACATACGAATTCAATCATCTTCATAGTCCAAACGTGTTGTGAGTGATTCTAAGGCATTTTTTGTCCGATCCCTCAAGATATTGTCACTGCTACACTTTAACTTGTTTTGGTTACCTTTCATTTGTTTTGTGCTTATCTGGTGGCAACATTTTGCCCATGTGATTCTTCCTTTTTTCTGAAGTTGTCATGAACCTGAAATCTGTCAATACACCATTTATCTACCCAAATACTGTGAGGTCAATGCCACTTAATTCTATGAAGTTGGTATAGTAAGATTATGAAGAATCCTGAAAACTTTACACAGTGCAATCAAATTGAGGAAACATTCAGGTCCCACTTTTTCAACTTAAATTCCTTCATATTTTCTAATGTTTTTCTGTCATTATTTTTTTTTCAATTCCTTGTAAGACTGACATGCTCAGCCCCAGCTGCACACATGGATGGCAAAATCGGCCGGCTCGGATCGGAATCGGCTGATTCGAGTTGAAATCGGCCTATGTCGATCTGATTTTTTTTTTTTTTTGGGGGGGGGGGGATGCCGACCGACCCACACAATGTAAGGGGGAATCGGACTAGATGGACCTGAATCGGACGGAATTGGGGTGGATCCGGCTTACCTTATTTACCTAAACATCATTGTTATATTTGTAGTTTCATTTACTTAAGATATTACATATAAATAAAGAAGTACCCTCCATTTGAATCCAATAAAAAATTCAAAAAAGTCATATTTCTTACCAATAAAAAGTCAACTCTCTCATCTAAGAAGAAAATCGAGATTTTGGTGATTCCATCAAAATAACTTCTTTCTAATCCCTCATAATTGATATATCTACAAATTTCATAATTCAAATAAATCTCATGAAACATTAAAAATCTAAAGTCCGGTGAAAAAAGACAAACGTGTATATGACTTCTTCAAGAGAGCCACTCTTCTACTAATAGCAACTAAGTCCTAGTTAGTAGGAGAGTGACTCCCGTGGAGAAGTCACATACACGTTTATCTTTTTTCACCGGACTTTAGATTTTTTATTAGATTCAAATGAGGGGTACTTCCTTATTTACATGTAATATCTTAAGTAAATGAAACTACAAATACTAGCATTTACTTAAATGATGTACAGGTAAATAACCATGCCTTGAGGTGATGTTCAAGTAAACTGTAATTTTTCATTAATTCAATTTATTTACATTCAAATGCATGTACATGATAAGAATTGAATTTCATTGTGTTTATATTCAATGAATTTTGTATGTGTTTTTCCTATTTTTTCTGATTTTCTCTGTTTTTTCCCTGATTTTCTGTGATTTTCCAAAAAATTTCTTCATTTTTTTAACCTGTCCGATCCGGATCGGCCAGATTCCCTAAGAATCGGCCGGATCCCTCGATCCGATCCGATTTGGATTGGGATCGGCCAAGGCTGATCCAGACTCCAATTCCGATCTTGCCATCCATGGCTGCACTTGTAAGTGTTTGAACACTGTTGTGCACTTAGATTATTGCTTGGTCATTACCTGTTCTTCTATGCTATGGGACCTTGTGTTCTTATTCCCTGCTTGTATGACGAGGAGCTGTTAGTTTCTTTTCTCAATTTTCCTTTTGTACTGCATACTCACACATTATATGTTTTACATCCTGCAGACAAATCCATCCATACACTGACAGATGAATTTACTGATTATATGTGGTTTGAATCAATATGTAGGTACTGCTGTCCAACATTTTGTTGAACATAGTCGACACCTTGAGGGACTGTGATGTGTCATATGTATTTCTCAAACCTGTCTCAAAGAAAGAGGCTCCTGATTACTTTGATATAATCACGCATCCAATGGATCTCTCAACTATCAAAGAAAAAGTGAGGAAAATGGAGTACAAAAGCAGGGACGACTTCAGGCAAGATGTATTGCTGATTCAATACAATGCGCACATATATAATGATGGACGAAAACATGGGATTGTGGGAATCCCGCAATACCTCCACTTGCTGATCAATTAGTAGAACTTTGCAATTATTTGTTGGAAAAGCATGATGGGAGCTTGACAGAAGCTGAATCTGGAATTGAATGAAAGATTTGGTCACTAGTCCCCACTGGATTTTTCAAGTGTAAAGATGTAGAGAATCAGCTATTTGTTTAAGAAAATGGGAAAGAAAGAGAAGCTGTAAATACACAAAAAGCAGACATGAGATAACCAATCAAGTCTTTCTGTAAGATTTCGCATAGCTATTCAAGTTCAAGTTGATTCTGCTTTGCTTCCTCCGAGGGTGATGACCAAACAATTCCTAATCAGGTTGTTTGCAGAGTGAATTTTCTGTGAGATGTAGCATAGTTTATCAGTTCAAATCCGATAAAGGACTCTTCCATGGAACTGCAGTCTGTTTACATGAAAGGTTCAGCCAAAGCTACTGTTGTATAAGCGAAGTTTTGTAATATAGCAGGTGAATCCACTGTTTGTGCTGTCGTAGCTGTCAACTGTAATTGGTTAGAATGCACGCATACTCCATACGTGCATGGTGTGTGCTCTGCTTCCCAATCCAGGACATTCCTGTGTGTAAGTACAACAAAATGTAATCGTAATGATTCAATTGTGTAAACGTGGTGTTTTGTATGCTGAGCATGGCAAATTTTGACTTCATTATGTTTCAAAAATAGAAGGATATCATTTCTCTTTTTTAATGGAGATTGATGTATGTAGATCTCATATGCCATCTTCATTATAAAATTTCTATCCAATTCAAATACTTTTGAATAAAAGAAAATCAGCAGCTTTTTCTTGTATTGGATTCTTTTCGTTCGGTTCCCATGCAAGTTCAGGGTGCATTTCTCTCTGATTTGAAGGCTGAAGAGCAACTGCTTTTTCTCGTGCCACTCTGGGATTTGGTGCCTTAGATTCTTGATTACCCTGGGTTATTTCATGTGAATTCTCAAGTCGTCTTGGACCTTGGTGATACATGGGCCCATAGATGGCCACAAGTTAAAATAAAGTGGACCCATGTGGTAGCTGTTGAATTTACTCTAAACTCTCTCTGTTTTTCTTCCGTCTGTTCAAAGAAATGAATCAAATATGATCGCTTTACATAGGCGGTATGCGCTAATTGGGAAGTGTATGGAAAGAATGAAACCATCAGAACCTGATTTTTTGTAAACTCAATCATCATATGGGTGTTCTAGGAACTTATGTTAATTATGTATTTTCTGTTTTGAGTATTTTTGAATGGATGCTAACAAATCTCCATCTTTATGTTTCTGCTATTTTCTAGAACGAGTAAAATGCAGCTCGTTAATGGGCAAAAACGTGGTTACAGTAATCCTAACTCGTCTACGACTTTCATCCATAGAAAGGCAATTACTTAAATACATTTGATGCAATGGGCTCCAGCCTTAGAAAATTTCGCAAACAAACATTTCTCATCCCTGTAACACAAAATTCATGAAGATAGACATAAGCTTAGCTCTCAATTCAAGCCGGAGAATCACTTCATTGGAAGGAAACAAATATCCAATACGAGGATAAAAAATAGCTTGAAGTGAATAACCAAGTGCCAGCTAGAGGTAAACAACTAAGGGATATTAGCATGAAGAATTTGCGATAGCTTTAACAAATAACTCAACTCAAATCGATGTCTAACATGTGTGTTAAATTTGATACGAGGTGTCAACTTTCGTATTGGTATCTTTATAGAACATCAATACTAACACTTCTTAGGGTCACTTTTGAAAAGGATAAGTGAACCAGTTTGAAGAGGACAGTCCAGTTCAACTGGTTTTAGTGTCAGACACGACACGGAAACTGGATATAAATTGAGGTTTTCTGTTTCTTTTATTAGTTTATAAAATTGTACCTTTCCCTTACCAAGTAGTGTGCCTCTTTACCAACTCCCTCTTCTCCGAGAGAAATATTTAATACACAACGGGTGTAGGATAGAAATACACTTGGGCTCTCTTATTGACTAGTGCACAAATGACAGATTATGTCCACCCACACACTAATCAATAAAAGGGCCCAAGTGCAGTCTTAATTGCACAACCTGTCCACTAAGCATTTCTCCTCGTCCAATACTTGAATATAGATGAGGATTTCCTGATCAAGGATGCAATGGTTGGCCACCTCCAGTGCAATTTCCATCAATGTTTACCCTTGGGGTTGGGGGGTTTTATTTTTTATAATTAATCCTACACTTTTCTTGTTGGAAAGAAACAAAAATTTCTATGGATAATTTGATGAAATATTACCATGGGGAAGTCTGTGACAATTAAATCATATGCAAATATAACATAAGCAGAGGCGGATGCAATGTGGTTTTTCACACAATTTTCACTTTAAGAGGGGTGTATATGCAGAAAAACCCAAAATGGGAATAACACACCACACAAAATAGAGCTACCTTCCCAGAGTTTACATTGAATAACACATATATGACACCACAGACTGTTTACATGTACAAGTGCATCGACTGCTTGTGTGTGATGATGGCCATCTCTCCTTTTTTTCCTTCCAGTAACCCAGATCCTACATACATCGAAATCTATATCAACTATTTCCAATCTGTGGACATGGAAAACTGCTCTGTAGGCGATGCTGACAAGCCACTGAAACAAACATGAAAAACTCTTTCCCATCTTTTCTTAGCATATTTTAGTTTTAGCCTCCAACTCCTGCTGCATGAGAAAAGACATAAATTCATAAGAAGGTTATTCCTTTCCTCATCTTTCCTTTTCCGTCCATGGAGGGCCGAGGATGGGACAGACAGGTTGTTTGTGATTCATTACAAGATGGTTGTTGTGATCCATCTTAGAACATGTTTACGCGGAAAAACCAGGGAAGTATAAAAGCTATCACCAGACACGCCATCAAGAAGTTACAGAGAGGCTGACCCCTCCAGCATCTGCCTCTCTCATTGGCATTTCCATTGCCATTGCCGTTCAATGCTCCCTCATTCCACTCTTCCATGAAGTTGGCATCTTCAATTCCGGTCACATTTTTTGCAGGCGAACCACAAATTTCACAACACCTGAATCACAACACAGAAAAACCAAAAAAGACAGCTCATGTTAGTTGTCTTTAGAAGAACATATAAATGCTGACAAAAGCGAAGCAGCCCAGAAATTTGACACAAGGTCTCCACATTTCACCGTGACCAGAATGTTTAACTCATGGAACCCTGACATCTCATTTGAAAAAAAACTTGTCCAACAGCTGGAGGCACCTTCTACACTCATTTACAGGCGGTAGACACAGATTGACTCATGCCGACCAGCACAAGAAGCTCGATACAAGCCTCTCCCATTTTTGGCCATCTTTGAGAACATATGGCTGGGCGTTGCCTTAGCTTTGCCCAATATGAAGACTTGGCCTAAGACAAGTGGTGCAGGAAGATCCCAGTTCAGTCAGGCTAACCAATGAAGGCTTTGAAGAAAGCAAGAACCCTGGCTCGTTTTCCTGGGTCAGAGCCACCTGTTATCTTGGATCAGTACTTTGGATCTGGCCTCTACCAGACCCACAGATCTGCCATATTGTGAAGATCACCAAATCTTCCTCAATTGACCATATTGCTTTTTAGGAAGCGGCCTGACTACCTGGGAGCATGGTTTGCCGTGGCGGATCGAATCAGGAGAAACCTGATTCGCCCGATTCCCATGCGAATCGGCCCGATTCGGACAAATCGTGGCGGATCAGGAAAAACCCGATTCGCCCCGATCCCCCGATGCGGCGGACCTTTCCTGGGAGGGGGGGCATCCAGGTAACATTGTGGCTCACAAAGTTGCCACAATGTCTCTGGTTCAATACAAAGATTTTGCAACCAAAACTGGGGGCACCCTTGTCATCCCATGGGAGTTTCACATTACTTGCTATGAATTTTGTCTGTAGAGGAACCGGAGGTAATTTGGGTGTCTCCTAGTGAGATGCAGCGCCAAGCAGAGCCTTTCCATCTCATGCAGTCGCTCATGTGCCTTTCTCTCATCTCCTTCCATTGATCTGAATGTCAGAAGGTTATCCCTTCGGACATCACTAGGGAACAGCTGATCATGTGCAGGGGCTTTCTTTGGTCTTGGACTTCCAATCCCTCTAGAACCTCAATTCAAGGCCTTCTACTTGCCTCCATTTCACAACTTCATGGACCCTTTATCAGCCCTAGCTTGCCAGCTTAGCTTCTAGTTGCACTCTAAAAGGGATATCAGCCAATCCTAGGTCAGCAGGTTTCATGTTGGAAAAAATTTGTAACCTTCCTTTATTGGCAATACTCAATGCACCCTAGGATCTTTTATTATACTATTTTATCAATAAGCATCAGTTTTTCATATGATCTGACGCATTTATTTTTCAATTTCTTACTTCGATATGGATGGATCTCCACTGCTTGCACATCCATAAATGGAACTCTTCCATAAAGAGCCTACCATACACATTCAAAACAGACAATGTCATGACTCCCAAAGGTGGCTTTTCTCAGGAAGATACTGGAATCTCTTACTCTCATTCCTCTGTAGACTTCTTCACAAGTTTAAATATTTTCTTCTATCTAGTTAACCACTCTAACAGATGGAAAATCATATACACTCATACGTTCACTCTTACCCTCAGCAAACATCACAAGGGCAACGTACCTGACAGACACACCAACATTACACAATGATCGGAAGTACATCTCCAAGTCCCTCTAAGATTCTTTCTGCAATTCATACCAACATTACACAATGATCGGAAGTATATCATGCAAAATACACCAAATGAAAGAAACAACATAGATAAAGATCCAATGTTTTCTGAATCTTCTGAGAAACATTCTTAGGGTTTCAGCGTCACGATGACAGCTACTTCAATATATAGCAACTACCGATGCACTGGATAGAACCAGAAAATATGATCTTGTAAAGTGCAAATAAGCATTGGCCTAATGCAACTGCTAATTGCAAACTGTTGAGGGGGAGGGCATTCTCCTCCGGCCTTTTTTACTCTTCTAAAATTAACAGGATCATGGGCCAAGGTGGTTTTGCTTCTGTGGAGTTACAGTGGTTTCACCTTCTCAGTGAGGGTTTCCAATTGTATAGGGATTTTGTTGGTTGTACCTATACACTTGTATATCCTTTCTTTTCCATCAATATAAATATAATATGTGGTACTATCCACATTTCAGGAAAAAAAAAAGGATCATGAGCCAAAACTGAGGTGTTTACAAAAAACCATTTCTGTCTGTCATCAGTTCAGATACATATTCAGGCAAATAAGTAACTGAAGGATAAAATTATGCCATAGCACATGAAAGTCAAGGAAGTAGATCAAGGATGATAAGATTATCTTCAAGCCCGTAGTGTGACTTTCTGAGTCCGTCCTGTAAGGCCAAACCACCATTCATATAAATCAACAACACCCATCCCACCCAGTTACAAACTTGGGCACTTCCTCATCCCCCACCCAAAAAGATCAGCAGCAATTCAGGGATAACATTATGCTAGGTATCAACTCTATTCCGATTCCCTTCACACCAATAAATTGTGTTCTTGTTTCCGCAGGCTAAATGGCATTCACAAATCAAATAGACTCTCTATATGTCCTTCTGAAAAAAGAGCAGAATTCTTCAGACAAGATCCAATATAAATCCGCACAAAACGATAAGAATCACAACAATGTATAGAAGAGAAATCTCAACCTAAAGCAACAATTTTTCGGAGGAATATAAAGAGAAAGTGTGACTGGACGGGTACCCTCGGAACAACGGTATCAAGAAGGGTACCCTCGGCATAGGCTTCAACAAGTTACCTGTTCCCCTTGAGCTTGAACCACGCCTCTGCACAGTGCCGGTGTGCAATCCCCAGCTCATTCTTGCATCCACAGCCAAGCTGGATCAGCTCCGACCCATCCGAGCTCTCCCGCCGATCGGGGTTCACATGGCAGATCCTACACTCCTTCTCGGCGTCCCAGCTCCGTCCGTCGACACCACCAGCATCCACTCCTTTCACATTCTCACTCTTTATATCTACGACGACCGAAGGGCACCCGCCCTGTACTCGAGCTGCGGCGGCATCTACAGACCCCTCTTTCTTCTGCTCCTCCTGCGGCGCCGGCAGCACCTTCCCCAGATCCAGTACCACGGCATCGGCACCGGACTTAGAGACCCCGTCTCCGCCAACGTCAGCTGGGCCTCCGGCAGCATCAGCAGAGCTCAACCTGGTGGCAGTCTCAGGCGCCTGCGCAGGGTCAAGCGGGGGCGGAGGCCCGGGCAGGGTCAATCCAGTTGAGACACAGTCTGCCTTAACATCCATAGGAGCATTAATCTTTAAACCGTGGATCCAAACTAATAGAGGCGATAGGGATCAGCAGCCCTGCAACCACCGTGTCGGGCGGAGGCGAAGAGAGCGCGGGAAAAAGTGAGACGGCATCAAAAGAAGGCACTTTGGAGCAATATTCGACAAACAAACCCTCCTTAGCGCCTGCCCAGAACTGGCGGACGAACCCTGAACATTATCTTGCCTCGGTATTGCGGATTAGATAAACGCCCAACGAATCAAAACAAGAACTTCGCAACGGAGTTACGAGAAACTCGGGCGAAAACCGACGGCGCTGTCAGATCTACACGCCCCACGAGAGAGAGAGTCCAAGAATGGGGCTGGCCAGGGAAGGCGAGGACCGGGGTCGGTAGTAGATTGGGAGAAAAACAGAAGAAGAGAAGAGGAGAAGAAAAAGAATACAGCAGCTGGGCTCATAAAGAACACGTCGAAGAAGACCTCTCATCCTTCTCCCTCTTCTCTCTCTCCACTCCTCTCCCGACGCCCATTTGGAAGAAGGCAAACTACATCGCCGTCCCTATCGAGGTGGGGATGGCTCCAGCGGATAGAGAGAGGGGGATGATGAGGAAACGTGCAGCGCAGGCCGGGCATGTAGCCGCGAGGTGGCGCGCTGAGGCGCGGTGGTGGGTATAATAAGACCTGCTCCGTCTGTGGTCACGGGCGGGACAGGAGGGCGTCAGGTACAAGGCCACTGCCTTCGGAGCTCTAGTCCAGATGGATAGCTACAAAGTAGCTGCAGAAAGAAGACTGTACACTAGGTTGATATTAAAGGATTTTTTTTTCCTTTATCTAGAACTCGTCCAAGAATCTGTCATATTCGAAGATCTAGTTTTTTCCAACTTCGAAAATTGGAAATAAAGCTTAAAAGTTCCTTTTTTTAGAAAGTATCTATGGCCATCAGATAATTCAAGTTTATAACTAATTAACTATGGAGGGGCGAAAAGTGAGTATGACAATTGAAGAGGTTAATCTATACTGGCAAAATTGTGGGGGCTAAACAAATCTAAAGATCACTTTCATATGCGAAAGTACAGGATATTATTCTCCTTAAAGAATACGTTTACTCGTGAGCCTTATCACTCATGGTCATTTAACGTGTACGCTAGCTTCGGAAATTAGGAGTATCAAACTTAAAAAGTCCCACTTAATTTTCTTCTCATCACCTGATGTCTAGATAGAAATGTTAATAAGTTACTGAGCTGTGACAAGGCTAAATCTGAGACCATGTATATATCTATTTTCCATCCGATTAGACGATCGATCACATGTCCAGGAGGGAAATCCTACGATTTCTCATATAGTTAGTAGATGCACAATTAAGTTGAAATCACAAATTCGAGACCCATGTTTTGATATTAAGTGCAAATATAAAATTATCCTTAAATTTTAAGTATTAAGAGGATAAAAGACAACATTAGATAAAGATACGTTCACTCTCGAATTAACTAATACGAGACATTATTCTCATGCATAGTCGACAAATAGAAAAATAAAACTACTCTAATAATATTAAGTTGAGATCACAAAATTATAACGTTGAGATTTATTGAGCCAGGATCATAAATAACAAAAATCTCAACTCAATAACTAATTATGTGGGACTAAACAGTACCTAAATTCCAACAACACATACCCAAGCAACCCCCCCCTTAAATTATATGAACCAGATCTCCCCCCTTGTGCCGGTGAACACAGATAGCACCGAGCTATACCCAGTTTATGACATGGCTGAGCCAATCGAAGTTGACCAGTCATCGTATGCAAGCAACGTTGACGGGATCAGCGGCAGTGATATTTGTGTGGAAACTGACTGAAGGGGGGATGTTGATCCATGACCACTCAAATATATGCATTGTTTTCTGTCCGGTCATGGTGACCAAATCTCTTTGCAGGCTTTCTCCTCCTCCAGTTCCTCTCTGTCCGGTTTCGCCGTCCTTTGTTAATTCTTCTTTAATGCCCGTTGGCCACCGATGGGCTCGCGGTATGTTTGAAAGGGAAGATACGCGGCTATATGGGGGTGGCATGTGCTGCTCCACAAGCAGAACGGCGAGATAAGGCCTTTCGCCATCGCCATGTCTTTGGACCAAGCTGGAGTAGACGAAGGGGGTGGGGAGACGACTTCATAACGGGGTATAGTCTGCTAGACGACTTCATAATATATATAGAAGTAGCCGTCCTTCTAGACAGGGCTTGGCTCCATGCATCCGGGTGTTGTCTTTTCTTCGTCGACCCATTTATTGGTCCTGCTGCTTATCCTCTTGCATGAGGATTACAAATATGTAGCAAATTTCATGTGGGCTCAACGACTAGTTAGATGTTATACTTGAATATATATTATATATATATTCACGGTCATGTACTAGAAGTGGAGACTAAGCAGGATTAATATATAGTGACACACTGGTTTTTTATATATCACTTTTTGTTTCAAGTTGGAACAGTTCCCCACATGAAGTAGGAGTATAATAATAGTATGAAAGATTGTTGTTTAATTTACAGTGTAAAGTAGGATTAAATAATATTGTGCCTTTCCCCTGTGGAGACAACAATTAAGGGAAAAGGAGACCCCCTTTGGAAAATCCCCACAGTTAATTTATACTGACGGTTGCAACCTTGTGGGGAGCAGTCGTGGGATTATAGATGAAAACGTGACGATTCTAACGCCAAAGTTGAAGGATTCATAATACAGAATATGGGCGAGAAGAATCTAATTAGATCTATTAGACAGGGGTGAAAAGAACCGTGTTTAACCCATCATTGTATCTGATACATAACCTCAGAGACATGAAAAGGGAACAAGCTAGGTTCAGCAAGATAGAGTTAGAATGCATGCATGGTGGTTCATGATCTCCAACCGTACGTACGTATAAGTGCAGCCCTCCATTCCTGCTGAAGAATCTCTCTACCCATTCAAATGGATGCGTGCCCTTAAATTACCACTGATCACACTGTTGCCGTCGGCCATTTAATTAAACGCGCCAAGCTTGAACACTGAGCACTACTACATGCAATATTTCGGCAGTCATGTTTATGTCACGTACAGTACTATTCTAATGTTTTGCTTGCCTTTGCCTGCACGAAAAGGGAACACTCCCTGGGAACTCCACCCCAAAGCAGAAATGACCACGTTGTCCCTTTCTTTCTCCCCATTAGACAAGAGAGAGAGAGATATGAAGTTTCATGTTATTTAAGTAGGTGAGATAAGACTCTGCGTCACGTAGTTATCGCCGAACTCGGGGGCCCATCGCTCCCTGGTCAAGCGTGCCGGCTGGGTCAAGCAGAAGAAACCCGCGCCAACCCCTCGCAATCCATGGTCGCCCCTCCCTCCTCCTCAAGTGGTTTGGCGGCCGGCATATATAGATGTTCTCCCAATTATCCCACTGGTTGCGTTTTGTCAAAGGTTGTGATAAGGATTTATATATGAGGGTTTTTTGTCATTTCCGGGGAAAAGAAAAGGGTTTTCTACATTAATGGTTTGGAGTTGATGGAAAAAATAATATACAGATATGTCACGTACGTATGTGAATCAAAATAGAGAGCGTTGTGTTTATTTACACACACAAACTAAGATGCTCTTGTGCCTAGACATGGAAAACTCTTAAGCATTCGGGAAGCTCTTGTTGGATGCTCTGGATGTAGGGTGGTAGGTAATTAGGATGGTAAACTCGCGTATACCTAGACCCACATACATATATAAGTATTGGATACATCAAAAATATTTTTTTACAGTTCATGAAAGTTAGGGACACATACGCATAACATTTTAAAGAGGTAATTAACTAAAGAGGTCCAATCACTGTTCATAGAAACATTTTTCTTGATTATGTGAATCTCTTGTGAAGTCATAATTTAGAGTCGGTCTCTCACGATGGTTGAAAATTGTGATCTCGAAATGATAATTCATCCTCAGATTGTAAATAAAATACATGACCGTCGATCATATATATATTCACCTCTTCTGATTTTTTCTTCCTCCTTTAGTAAAAATGATCAGAATTTTTGACTCGATTATCAGAATCATTTATAAGATCACACTTCAGAATCGATACTCTGAGATGATCGACATGAACTTGATATTATGAAATTCCGCTCGGAGTTCAAATTTCTCCCCGGAGCGTCAATATAAGTATACGATTCGATTGATTATAACACTCTTTTCAGTAAAATGTGAATATTTCTTCGTCCGATGATCGAAATTACTTGCGAGACCTCAATTCAAAATCGACACTTCGAGTTTGTCATCACTAAGTTAAACTTAGAGATTTTTACTTCGGTGCTCAAATTCCTCTCCGAGAGCGTAATTGTAGACACACAATTTGTTTATGTATAGCATAACTTTTGGTTTGATTATCGGAATCGCTTCTAAGACCATAATTCGAAATCAGGATTGTGAGGTGCTCGATATCTCTTACTACGTCAGGTCATAAGATGTCGTCCCTGACTTAAAAAACCTTCATTTTACTATCTAAAATTATAATTTTAGTAGATGTTCTCCATGTTTAGAATGTTTCCTAGTAGAAAATGTGCGTATCATTTTTCTTGATTATATAAATCACTTGTAAAGCCACAATTTAGAGTCGACCTCTTATGTCAGTAAAAAATTATGGCCATATCGGCACAATAATTCCTCCCGAAGTCGTAAATATATGTACATGACTATTGACAATATATTCACTCTTTTTTATTTATTCTCACCTCTTCAGTAAAAATGTCAGAACTTTTTTCTCAGTTATTGGAATCATTTATAATACCACAATTTGAAATCGACATTATGAGAGATCAACATGAGGTTAGTTTTACGAAATTCTATTCAAAAGCCTAAATTCCTCTCAATAGCATTAATATAATGCACGATTTGATCGATTATCACACCCCTTCAGTATAACACGAATATTTTTACTTGGTGATCGAAACTACTTGCGAGACCTCAATTCAGAATCGACACTTTGAGTTGGTCGTCACTAGGTCAGACTCAGATATTTCCACTCTGATATCCAAATTCCTCGCTTGGAGTATGATTGTAGGCACACGATCCATTCGACTATGACACCCCTGCGGTCCGGTTATCAAAATCACTTGTAAGATCACAATTAGAAATCGACACTCCAAGATACTCGACGCCTCTTACGATCTCTGACAATAGGATGTCATCTATGACTCAAAGATTATTATTTCCCTCTCTAAAACTACAATTCTTGTAGACATTATCAATCTTTAAAATATTTTCTAACAAAAAAGTGTGTGTAACATTTTCCTCGATTATACGAATCACTTGTGAAGCCACAATTCAAAGTTGGTTTCTCACAATTGTAGAAAATTATGGCTATCTCAGCATAAGAATTCCTCCTGATGAAGTGAATATAAGTGCAAGATTGTCGGCGTTATATTCACCTTTTCTGACTTATTATCACCCCTTCAGTGATAACCATCAAAACTTTTCACTCGGTTATCGGAATCATTTATGAGATCACAATTCGGAATCGACACTCTGAGACGATTGACATGAGGCTAGTCATATAAAATTCTATTCGGAGGACAAAATTCCTCCTCGGAGCATGAATATAAGTACACAATTCAATCGATTATCACACCCCTTCAGTAAAATACGAATATTTCTTCGTCACGACGACCAAAATTGCTTGTGAGACTCCAATTCAAAATCAACAATTTGAGTCGATCGTCACTAGGTTAGAGTCGGAGATTTTCACTATGGTGCCCAAATTTCTCTCTAGGAGCATGATTGCAGGCACATGATTTGCTAATTCGAGTATGACACCCCCTTCGTTAAACAGATATAACTTTCTGCTCAGTTATCAGAATCACTTATAAGATCATAATTCAGAATCAACACTCTAAGGCGTTTAATTCCTCTTACTACTTCTGATAGTAAGACGTCTTTTCTAACCCAAAAAATTTCTTCATTTTCTCTCTCTAAAATTACAATTCTAGTAGATGTTCTCATATTTAGAAGGTTTTCTAATAGAAAAATGTACGTAAGATTTTCCTCGATCATATGAATCACTTGTGAAGACACAATTTAGAGTCGGTCTCTCACGATGGTTGAAAATTGTAGCCCTCTTAGCATAAGAATTCCTCCCTAGGTCGTAAATATAAGTACACGACAATCGGTGATATATTCACCCCTTTGGTTTATTCTTACATCTTTAGTGAAACAACCAAAACTTTTTATTCGATTATCGAAATTATTTAAAACACTACATTTCGGAATCGACACTCTAAGACAGTCGACATGAGGTTACTTTCCCTGAATTTTATTTGGAGGCCTAAATTTCTCCTCAAAGCGTGAATATAAGTACAATATTCGATCGATTATCACACCCTTTCAGTAAAATATGAATATTTCTTTGCCCGCAGATCAAAACTGTTTGTGAGACCCAATTTGGAACCATAACTTCGAGTTGGTAGTTACTAGGATGTATTCAGAGATTTCTACTCCGGTGTCGAATTCTTCTCTGAGAGCATGATTGCAGGCACACGATTTGATCGAGTATGGCACCCCTTCGATCAAACGTGAACAACTTTCCACTTGTTTATCAAATTACTTATAAGATCACAATTCAGAATCGATACTCCATGATGCATGATGCCTCTTACTGCCTCCTGCAGTAATATGTCACCTCTGACTAAAAAATCTTTCATTATCCTTTCTAAAATTATAATTCTAGCAAATGTTCTTCTTGTTTAGAAGGTTTTCTAGCAAAAAAATGTGTGTAATGGTTTCCTCGATTATACGAATCACTTATAAAGCCACAATTCAGATTAGGCCTCTCACGATGGTCAAAATTGTGGTCATCTCGGCAGGAGAATTTCTCTTGTGGTCATAAATATAAGTACACAACTGTCAACGATATATTCACCTCTTTTATCTTATTCTCACCCCTTCGGTAAAAAGAACCAAAACATTTCACTCGATTATCAAAATCATTCATAAGATCACAATTCAGAATTGACACTCGGAGATGGTCGACAAAAGGCTACTTTCACAAAATTCTATTTTGAAGTCCAAATTTCTCACCGAATTGTGAATATAAGTACACGATTCGATTGATTATCACACCATTTAATAAAACGTGAATATTTTTTCGCCTAGTGATCGTAACCACTTGTGAGACCCCTATTCAAAAACAACACTTCGAGTCGATCATCACTAGATCAGACTCAGAGATTTCCACTTTGGTGTCCAAATTCCTCTCCGGAGCATGATTGCAGGCATACAATTTGTTCAAGTATGACACATCTTCGATCAAACATGCATATCTTTCCACTCGGTTATCGAAATCGCTTATAAGATAACAATTTGAAATTGATACTCTGGGGTGCTCGAAGCCTCTTAGTACTGTCTATGACAATATGACGCTATCTTGATTAAAAAATCCTTCATTTCTATCTTTTAAATTACAATTCTAGTAGATGTTCTTCATGTTTAAAAAGTTTTCTAAAAGAAAAATATGTGTAACATTTTTTCTCGATCATATGAATCACTTGTGAAGTCACTATTCAGAGTCGACCTCTCATGACGGTTGAAAATTGTGGCCACCTCAGTATGAGAGTTCCTCTCGATATCATAAATATAAGTACACAGTCGTCAGTAATATATTCACCCTTTGGCTTATTCTTACCCTTTCAGTAAAAATGGCCAAAATTTTTTGCTTAGTTATCAGAATCATTTATAAGACTAAAAAATGGAATCAGTACTCTGAGATGGTTGATGTGAGGCTAGTTTTACGAAATTTCGTTTGGAGGCCCAAATTCTTCCTTTGAGCATGAATAGTATACGATTCGATCGATTATCACAACCCTTCAGTAAAACATGAATATTTCTTTGCTCAGCAATTTGAACTACTACGAGACCCAATTTAGAATTGACACTTTGAGTCAGTCGTCACTAGGGAAAACTCAAAGATTTTTACGTTGGTGCCCAAATTTCTCTTCAGAAGCATGATTGCAAGCATACGATCTGATCAAGTATGACACCCCTTCGATTAAATGGTCATAACTTTCTAGTCGGTTATTATAATCGCTTATAAGACTACAATTCAGAATTAGAATACCGAGGCACTCGATGCCTCTGATTGTCTCATGAGGTAAGATGTTGTCTCTAACCCAAAAATAATTCATCTCTCTATCTAAATTTACAATTCTTACAAACATACCCTATGTTTAGAAGATTTTCTAGCAGAAAATGGGTGTGACATTTTTGTTGATTATACAATCACTTATGAAGCCACAATTCAGAGTCAGTCTCTCACGATGATCGAAAATTGTGGTAATCTCGACATGAGAATTCTCTCGAGGTCATAAATATAAGTACTCAACTATTGGTGATATATTCACCCTTTCTACCTTATTCTCACCCCTTCAGTAAAACTGATCAAGACTTTTTCGAAATCATTTATAAAGTGAATTCAGAATTGGCACTATGAGATAATCGACATGGAGCTAGTTTCACAAAATTTTGTTTGGATGTCCAAATTCCTCCCGGAGTATGAATATAAGTACATGATTCGATCGATTATCACAACTCTTCAGTAAAATGTAATTCTTTTTTGTTCGATGATTGGAACCGCTTGCGAGACCCCAATTTATAATCGACACTTCGAGTCGACCTTGACTAAGTCAAACTCAGACATTTTCACTTTAGTGCCTAAATTCCTCTCTCGAAGCGTGATTGTAGGCATACGATTTATTCAAGTATGATCGGTCAAATAGGCATATTCTATACAGTTATCAAAAAGGCTTATATACCACAATTTGAAATCGGCACTTCCAAATGCTTGACACCTCTTACTACCTCCAGTGGTAAGACGATGTCTCTAACTTAAAAGTCCTTTATTTCACACTCTAAAATTACAATTCCAGTAGACATTCTCTATGTTTAGAAAGTTTTTCTAGCAAAAACATGTACGTAACTTTTTCTCGATTATATGAATCACTTGTAAAATCATAATTCAAAGTCGGCCTCTCACGATAGTCGAAATTGTGGCCATCTCGACACAAGAATTCTCCAAGATATTTTAAATATAAGCACACAACTATAGGTGATATATTCACCTCTTTTGACTTATTCTCTTTGTTCATAATACCACAATTCGTAATTGACACTCCATGACGATCGACATGAGATTAGTTTGATGAAATTCCATTTTGAGGCCCAAATTCCTCCCTGGAATGTCAATATAAGTACAAAATTCGATCAATTATTATACCCCTTCAGTAAAATGTGAATATTTCTTCGCCCTGTAATTGAAATAGCTTGCGAGGCCCCAATTCAAAATCAACATTTTGAGTTGATCGTCACTATGTTGGATTCGAAGATTTCCACTTTGATGTCCAAAATTCTTCTCTAGAAGCATGATTGCAAGCACACAATCTGATTGAGTATGACACACTTTCAATCAAATGGGCATAACTTTGTGCTCGATTCTTCATAAAAACCCAAGTCAAAAAACTGTATCAGAATCACTTATAAGACCACGATTTGGAATCGTCACTCTGAGTCGCTCAACGTCTCTTATTGCTTGTCATATCTGACTCAAAATCCTCCATTTCCCTACTAAAATTACAATTTTAGTAGATATATTCTCCATGTCTAAAAGGTTTTTAGTAGAAAAATGTGTAAAACATTTTCCTCGATTATATGAATCATTTGTGAAGTCACAGTTCAGAGTCAGCCTCTAACATAGGTCGAAAATTGTGATACGAGAATTCTTTTCCGAGCTCATAAATATTAGCACACGATTGTCAGTGATATTTACCCCTTCTAGCTTATGCTCACCTCTTCAGTAAAAATGATCAGAACTTGTCACTTATAGTCGACATGAGGTTAGTTTCAAGAAATTCTATTCAGATGCCCAAATTCCTTACTAAAGTGTGAATATAAGTACACGATTCGATCGGTTATCACACCCCTTCAATAAAATGCGAATATTTCTTCGTCGGATGATCGGAATCACTTGTAAGACCCCAATTTGAAATTGTCACTTCAAATCGGTCGTCACTAAATCAAACTTGGAGATTTCCACCACAATGCCCAAATTCCTCCCCGAGAGCATAATTGTAGGCACACAATTTGATCGAGTATGACACCCCTTAGGTCAAACGAGTATAACTTTTTGCTCAGTTATCGACATTACTTATAAACCACAATTGAGAATTGATATTCTGAGGTGCTAAATGCCTCTTATGGCCTCTAGTGATAAGACATCATATTTGAATAAAAAATCCTTCATTCCCCTCCCTAAAATCACAATTCTAGTAGATATTCTCCATATTTGGAAAGTTTTCTAGTGGAAAAATGTGTAATATTTTTCTCGATTATACAAATCACTTATGAAGCCACCATTCAGAGATGACCTCTAACGACGATCGAAAATTATGGCACAAGAATTCCTCCCGATGTTGTAAATATAAGTATATGACCTTGGTGATATATTCACCTCTTTTGGCTTATTCTCACTCTTTTAATAAAAACGGCTAAAGCTCTTCGCTCGGTTGTTAGAATTATTTATAGGTCACAATTTGAAATCAACACTTCGAGATGGTCGACATGAGATTAGTTTCAAAAAATTCCATTCAAACACCCAAATTCATTCCTAGAACATAAATATAAGTACATGATTCGATTGATTATTACACCTCTTCAATAAAACATGAATATTTCTTCGTTGGACAATCGAAACTGCTTTAAGACTCCAATTCAGAGTCAATACTTCGAGTCAAATATCGTCACTAGATCGGAGTCGAAGATTCCTACTCGAGTACCAAATTCCTCTCTGAGAGTGTGATTGTAGGCACATAATCTGATCGAATATGACATGCCTTCGGTCAATTGGGCATAATTTTTTACTTGGTTATCAGACTCCCTTATAAAACTATAATTCAGAATCGACACTACGAGACGTTTGATGACTCTTACTATGTCTGGTGGTAAGATGTCATATTTGACTAAACAATCTTTCATTTCCCTCTCTAAAATTACAATTTAATTATAAGACGTTCTCTATGCTTAGAAAGTTTCTAATAGAAAATTGTGCATAACATTTTTCTCGATTATATAAATCACTTATAAAATTACAATTCGGAGCTGACGTCTCACAATAGTCGAAAATTGTAGTCATCTCAGCACAAAAATTCTTCCCCGAGTTGTAAATATAAGTACACGACTGTCGATGATGTATTCACCTCTTTTGACTTATTCTCAATCCTTCAGTAAAAGCAATCAAAACTTTTTACTCGGTTATCAAAATCATTAGATTATAATTCAGAATCGATATTTTGAGACGATCAACATGAGACTAGTTTTATGAAATTCCATTCGTAGGCTCAAATTCCTCTCCGGAGTATAAATATTAATACATGATTTGATCGATTATCACACTCCTTCAATAAAACATAAATATTTCTTTGTCCGACGATTGGAACCACTTGCGAGACTTTAATTCAGAATCGAACACATCAAGTCGGTCATCACTTGGTCGAATTTGGATATCTCTATTTCGATACCCAAATTTCTCTCCGAGAGCATGATTATTGGTACACGATTTGTTCATATATGACATCCATTCGGTCAAAAGCATATAATTTTCAGTTCGATTATCAGAGTCATTTATGAGATCACAATTTAAAATTGACATTTTGAGACGTTCGACTCTTCTTACTGTCTCCGATGATGAGACGTCGTCTCTAACTCAAAAAAAATTCATTTTTCTCTCTAAAATTATAATTTTAATAGACATTCTTCATATTTAAATAGTTTTTTGACAAAAAATATACGCACTTAATTTTAACCCCCGGTAAAATAAGAACATTTTTTAACAGTTTATCTTTCTTTACATGTGGAACAATCCTTGCAGTGACAAACGCCCGCTCTACGGGGGAGACCAGCTAAGCTGCCTAACGTACAATTGGCATCGTAATGAACCAGTCCTTCTCATGGGTTGGAGAACTCCATTTTCCCAGCTGGGGAAGTTGTCGTCTCACGTAGCTATCATTCGGCTGGCGGGAAACAGCTAAGAACTCACAAAGAAGTCTGCTCCTGTTTAACCTTTGGAACCTCACCATGTATCGCCCTGTTCACCGATGAGATGAGGGCATGCAGCGAGTTTTTTCTTTCTTTCTTTCTTGGGGCGTGTGATGACTTGATTTGATAACCGGATAACAGTACAGACTCGGTCGAGCCAGCCGTACGTAGTTGTCATCTATAGCTAGCTACGGGGCCGGAGATTCCCGCGCGTCCTGGGTGGATTAAATCTGTTTGGCCGCTGCTTCCCACTACTACCTGGCGTCTTTGTCGCGGTTGCTAGCTACCTCATCAGTCTCTGCAAGTTAGTTCTAGGTGCCGCTATGAGCAGGGGAGGAGATGTTGTCCGGAGGGACCCGGTCGCCACGCGTTTTTGAATTCCGGGCATCTCATCTCCTGACTAGCTAGCTACCCTCATGTACTGTTTTCTCGATTGGTACAGTTAGAAGATTGAGAAGAAAAAAAAAATGTAATTAATACCAAGTCGTCTATTTGCACGTAGTACTTCTTATAATTATTATATACAATTACATACAAGTCGGATGCTTTCCTCCGCAACGCAATGGCCAATGTGTAATACAAGCTATAGACAGGCTCGATATCATAAGATTTGTATATAGATAACAAGGACAAGATCGCTTTCGGTAGCTACAAGCTGCACAAGACGCGCGCGCCACCACGGAAGGCCAGCCTAATCACCTCTAGAGGAGCCCCGGCGGGTGACTTATAATCAAATTAAAGGTCATGCTCTCGGCAACTTAGCTTAATTCGATCGTTATCACCCAAATGTGATCATGATCTTATTGATCAGATCTTCATGATGCCATATATAATAAATATCATCGATCGTACGTATTTTCCTAGATTAATACTATGTGAGCACGCAGATCACATACGTTTGGATATCACACAATGGTGTAACTACATATGTATCAATAAGCTTCTGCAGTTGAAGCCTATTACGAATAACCTGCAGATTTGGGCTGACATTAAAAGCAACATCATCTGAAGAACTTGTCTTGGGTACATAAGGATGTCATGTCAACTTCACCCATTAGCCGTCACCCCGGTTTCAGCCCATAACTTGGCCCAAAGCAAATCTTCGGGTCCAGTAATGTCAAACTACGTACATATATCAGAACTAGCCCGATATTGGTTTAGTTGGACATGCCGGGACCTAAAGGATGAGCTGTTAGTGTCAGCAGCATCGTTTGGGATTGAGGTGAAGGTGGCAAAAAAAAAACATTTTACTCCGAAACCTCAATATCTTATTCACATTAAATGATGATTCCTTTTGTCTTATGTCACATCCCTGCCGGTGCGCTTGCATTCGGATAGCAAGGAGAAGCAAATTCCTTTTTTTTCTTTTTTTATTTTTGACTGGGAAGGTGGTTGATTCATTCATCAAGAAACAAAACTTACAGGAGTAGAACGAATCACAGTCAGAACAGAAGAGGGAATAGAAGTAGGAGTCCATTCCCCAAAGTACCTCTCGGCAAAGCATGCTTAGCCATAAGGTGGGCTGGCTGGAAGCAGTTCTAGGTGCATAGTTGACATTTACTGATGGATACATAGATAACATGGCTTTGCAATCATCCAGAACAGAGCTGCAATGCCAAACAAGAGCTTTCATTTTGGTGATGATATTAATCACATTGAGGGCATCGCTAACAACAATGGAGGGACAATTGTGTTGGGAGGCCCATTTGATTCCATAGAAGATAGCAATAGCTTCAGCTTCGACAGAACTGGAAGCATTGTAGTTATAGGTTCGACAGGAGATTGGCTCTTCAGTTGAAAGCTTCAACACTGCACTGGAGGACATTCCATTCTTGAAAGTGGCATCTGTCATAAAGAGGATGGCATGAGTAGAACATGTGATATGGTGAGTAGACTGCTGAACTGCAGGTCTTGAAATATTCTCCTCAGTTGATGGCCACATAGCAATATCCTGGTGGGCTTTAGAGATAACTTGAACTGGTGACAGATTCTTGTTTTCAAAAACATTGAGGCATCTGGCCTTCCAGATGTGCCACATTATTGCAATGGCATATCTAAGAAATTTAAAGTCCCTCCTGTGATCTGCATAAGGTTGACAAATCCAATTTTGTATCCTTTCTTCCAAAGGGCAGTCAATTCCTGCAATTCGGTAATTCACATGGCTAGCAAACCACACTGCTCTGGCAAAAGTTGCATTCGAAGAGGATGTGATTAATAGTTTCAGCTTTATCTTGGCAGCAAGGACAGAGAACATCAATGCCCAGAGCAAGCTTGGCTAGTCTGGAAAAGGTGGGGAGACCATTGGAGATAGCTTTCCATAGAAATATTATGAGATTAGGAGGAACTTGCCTCATGAGATCTGGTAGCCAAATTGTTCTCCATATTGGATGTGCTGATGAACTGCTAGCTCTTGCTTGGTGATTAGAAATAGACCTATATGCTGATTTGACAGTGAGTACTCCATCTTGGGTATGGATCCAAATGAGAGAGTCCTGATTAAAGGTAGGAAGTTGAGGGAGTCTGATTCTACAGATTAGCTATCCATTATTAGGTGAGTTCTCCATTGACCCTCATAAATGAGGTCTGCCACCTTCTTAGGCAAGGATTCCCTGTAAGAAGGCAAAGGTTTAAGAGGGTATAGAAGACTTGGAATCTAGTTGTCTGACCATATGTCTATGTTAAAACCATTCTTAACCATCCACATGCTGCCCTTCTTAACCTCTTCTCTGACAGTCAGAATGCCATGCCAAATCTGGGATGAACATGCAGTACTCTTGAGATGCCAAAAGGATTGAGATTTACAGTACTTAGCTCTTACAAGAGATCCCCACAGACAAGAGGAATCAGTAATAAACCTCCAGGTAAGTTTCATGAGTGCAGCTTTGTTAAGCAAATGAAGATCTCTAAATCCTAAGCCACCATCAACCTTCGGTCTCTGCATTCTATGCCAAGCCACTAGAGGGCTTTTAGGAATTCCATTTTTACTGCCCCACCAAAATATTCCTTGGTACTGAGTAAGGTTGTGGATAATACTCTTGGGGATGAGTACTGTATTCATTATATGTACAGGGATAGAGTTGAGAGTAGATTTTATAAGGATAGTTTTACCAGCAGCTGTTAACGTATTTGCTTTCCACATGCACAATCGGGCTTTGCATCTTTCCTCAAGAAATTTTAGTTGATCTGTCCTATTTCTGCCAAAGAGAATAGGCGTTCCTAGATAATTGGCATGCTTAGGCAATTCTGAGAAGCCAGAGATATTCTTTAAATGCATTTGGAGGGGATCTGGAACATTAGGACTAAAGATAATGCCAGATTTCTGCAAATTAATTTCCTGTCCGGACCACTGTGCAAATGTGAGGAGAGATTGCTTTATAGCCATAACATCTCGTTCATCAGCTTTCCCAAATAACATAACATCATCAGCATAAAGAGCATGGGTGATAGTTGGGGCTCGAGGGTTAATCTTGAACCCCTTGATAACGCCCATATTTTTCTTCTTCTCTAGGAGGACAGACAATGCTTCACTGCAAAGGATAAAGAGATATGGAGAAAGGGGGCATCCCTGTCGGATACCTCTGGTGGGTTTAATGAGACCAGTGATATTGATAGAGTAGGAAACTGTGGTGATGCATTTCATTAGAAGAATCATGGCTTGTTCAGAGAATCCATGTCTATGTAGCATCTCATTGATGAAAGGCCATTCCAATTTGTCATAAGTCTTAGAAAGATCAACCTTGAGACAAAAAATTCCTGATTTACCTTTTTTGCAGTGGAGAGAGTGAACAAGTTCTTGGACCAAAACTATAGAGTCTGTGATCTGCCTACTAGGTACAAAGGCTCCCTAGTTGTGTGAGATGAGATCCCTTAGCAAGGCTTAATCGTAGTACTTCGAAAAATCTATTAATTAAAAATTATAGATAAATTGAAATTTTATTAATTAATAAAAAGGTACGCATCATTATTGCATGCGTATAAACCCCTATAAAAATTTCATAAAATAATAGTTATATTTTAAATAATATTTTCTAATGACCCATCATGAAATTTGGGCATAGAAAAATCATTTAGATCAAGTTTAAAAAATTATGCGACTTATTAGCGTAATTAAGGAATAAGTCAAAGAACCCATTATTTTATGAGCCAAGCAGATTATAAATTAAAATAAATATGTGAGTAGATTTTACATAATATGGGATTATAGCCCATTATGATATTGGACCAATGGACAATTTTGGCCCATGAATAAATTCTCTAATAAAAAGATAATTAAAATCCATAAGTAAAGTAAGAACGTGGGATGTACAATTTAGCTCACACGAGTTATTGGGCTAAGAGTAAGAGCCAAATGAAGAAGATTAGAAATACTGGCATAAATAATATTGAATTGAATTAAGAATTTGAAATTACTTGAATAAGTGTGATAAATAGACTTAATTAGAATAAAGGGGGAATAAATAGAAATTGAATGAAATAAAAGAAATTTAATGAATAACCCATTAAGTTAAATTAGTAGTGGGTTAAATAAATGGTCCAAACCAAATAAATTGGTCCCAATAGGATGAAGCCCATCTTGGAGGAGATGTAATTAAGTGAAATTCGTATCTAATTAATTAGTAATAGTAAAAGGCTAAGATAAACACTAAATAAGTCATGTTTATCTCAAATAAGAGTCCCTAACCCATCCTAACCCCATTGGCCACGAAATTAGGCCTCTCCCTTACCCAATTAGGTAGATATAGCAAGAAAAATAGGTGATAATTATGGAAATTCATAATTAAATGAGGATGAAAGAGTTTTAGGTGATTTAGAACTCTACAAGCCACCAAAACACCCCCCATTCGACCCTAGCAACCCATAGAACGTGGCTGAGCATTGAGAGACGAAGAGGAGGCGATTTTGGACGAGGAGCTTGGAGGAGAAGGGCTGGAATTCAGACTTCTTCATATTTTCGTCATCAAACTAGGGCTTTTTTACTCCACGAAAAGGTAGGCAATCTCTCAAGAAAAAATCGTGTAAAAATTATCCTAGGTAGCCTTCATGTACCTCTTTAAAAGCCCTCTGGTTTGGTTGTATTTCGCTTATCCATTGGGCGAATTTAATTCGTGAAGCTCTGTTGTTACCATGAAGCGAAATCTTATATTTTTTGTAATTCCCAACATGTACTTGCTCTCATTTCATGATAAATTCTCATATATACTGCATCTTATTATCTTTCAAACTCCCTTGGTCTTGCTCGATTTCGATCTCCCATGAGGGAGAATTAAATCTTTGAATCCCTGTCTGTTGCTTGTACCTGACTCTTCAAGTTTACCTATAAACTCCGTGCATACTTGATTCCATACCATGAGAAAATTATCTAAAATACTACTTCATGTTAGCTTTCGAACGCCCCTGTTTCGTAATTTTTCATTATGTATTCATCTCTGATTAATTCATTGAACCCTGGTTGTGCCTGTTTAGGTCGTCAGAATGTAACGTGTTCAAAGCATAGTTAAATCTTGTCTAATTTCAAATTAATCCTGCATGATGATAGATATATGTGCCTACTTTCATTTGAAACTAGATTCGTGATTTTTGGGTCATTATACGCTTTTATATTGAATTTAGAAGAGCCCTGTGTCATACAGTATCACCCTGAAAAAAAGGGGAAAAACCCAGACCGTCCTTGATATCGCGGCGGCGCTATACGCCAAGATAATAGGAGGGTCGCGGTCGGCCGCCAGGTCGCATCTTGAACGCGGCGGGCCTCGCCACCGCGTTCCCTTCCCGTCCTAGCCAAGTCGGCCGGTCTGCGGATCGCGCCTGAGCCGCACGTCGCGACTTGAATCGCGACGGGTAGGTCCGCCGCGATTTGAAGATTTCGGCCAGAGCATGAAATTACTCTCATGCCCTTGTCAATTAAGCTATATGACTCAAGTTTAACCCTAATCATGTACTCCTTGTCAATTAAGCTATATGACTCAAGTTTAACCCTAATCATGTACTGTTTTGAACAGTAACAATTGATTATTTATATTTGTTAATAATCACATGAATATATTATTTAAAAGTCATTGCACGATCTATCATATTCTCAAGATTTCTCTACACTTGCACACACATAACATTATTAATTGCCATTTGACCTTATTGAATTACGCAATAATGTATTCGGTAATTTAGTGAAATAAATTACTAAATTCCCTATTTTATTAAATACAATTGTTTTCGTTTTTACTCACGCATTTTCAATACCGTTATTGTTTTCCCTCGGCTTCGAGCACTCCAGGCACGACGGACCCATTTTCTACACACTTTCTCTTGACTTGGACTACCTCTCTATCGGGAATACTCTCGACTGGACCAGGGACTCCTTGTCAAGGCCTCCGTGAGTCTTCTTGGCTTTGGCACACGTCCATTGTCGACGAGCTGGTTGTACCTTTAAATCCTGTTACACTCTTAGGGATCAGTACGATCCAAACGGCCTTAGTAAGATCTCTCTTATATCTTGTGATCACGCCGGACCACCTGGTCAGTGTTCTTAGCACGGCTAGTGGGCGGTGGTGACTTCTTCTACCAGACTGCCGGTACCATACCTGGTGCTGTGCAACCGTTACTATCGTGGTTTATCGTTGTTTTACGATTATACCCCTATCTCATCTACTATCCTTGTACTCTCATCTATTCATGTTCACTCTACTATCTTGTATATTCATCTAGTACTCTCTTGAGACTCTTGAGTTGTTGTGGCTCCCATTGCGTGTACTATACACGACTGTGTAGAGCCATAATATGGGTCCAGTGACCCTACTGACTCGAATGCATAATTGTGCAGGGCACGGAGAGTGTCCGAGGGACTCCAATCTAGTCCTGGGGGCAGAGAGCCACCAGAAAATACCTGCAGGGGCTATTGACGGTGTTCTGCATTGCACCGTTCTTACTATCTCGACATTGGCTAGACACCTAACTGTTATACTATTAGTCTGAGGAGTTCAGACGTACTATACCATTTCGGTGCTATTATTGTGCTAGCACTGACTGTTATAACATTAGTCTGAGGAGTTTAGACGTAATGTACTATCGTTAAACATCTATTGTCCCAAAGTGACTATTGTCATACTCGACTAGTGCACCGTGGTGCAACCATACACGTTATCTCATTACATGTTATCTCTTTACACGCTATCTCTTTACATGCAATCTCGTTACACGCTATCTTGATATACAAGCTATCTCGTTACACGCCACCTTGATACAAGCTATCCTACTACATATCATTTTGATACACGCTATCTTGTTATATGGTCTTTTCTCTATCATTCTAATTTTACAATATTCTTGTGAAGTGTATTATCATTCACATGTTATCGCATGCTATCATTCCAGTATGCCATCAATCTCTTATCGTATACTACTTCTCTTTTGACTATACTTGATCGTTCTCTCTAATTAACCTGCGTTACAAGACATTAATCACTTAAAGCATGCTTGTTTACACGAGATATTAAGTCCTACTGAGCGTTATCGCTCACCTTCGTTATTTGTTATTGTGTTTTCAAGTAAGTCAAGTGATGACCTTACACACATCAACGGACTGGACTGGAGTGATGAGCGTCCTGAAGTCATAGCGATGGAATGTCCTTAGTACCTAGAGTCTAGTTAGATATTTGCTTTAGATTTCTTTTCCAATGTATTAATGTCATTGAGCCCTATGTTTTGGCTCTGAATTAGTGGTTGTAATAGTTTAGATGAATTATTAATAAAATGATGAGTTTTATTACAATTATTGTTCATTAGTTGCTCTGATATTTACGAATGTATGCGCAATTTACGTTACCATACACGTTGTTCATGCCTCCCCGATTTATTCCGCTGCTAAATTGGCGGGGCATGACATTAATTCTGTTGGCCAAAATTTGGCAAAAATCTTGTAGAGGGCATTGCTTAAGCTAATGGGTCTGAAATCATTAGCATTGCAGGAATTTCTCTTTTTCGGAACAAGGGTGATTAGTGTGTGATTAACTCCAATAGGTAAGAAAGGATTCAAAAAGAAGGAGATGATTAATTGAATGACTTGGGGGCCAGCTATGTCCCAATACCTGATGAGGAAAGATGAGGTGATGCCATCGGGACCAGGGGATTTGTTTGGTGGAAATCCAAGGAGAGTATCATAAATTTCTTGTGGAGTAGGGATACTACAATCTTGTTATTAGCACTGGCAGTAGAGGTATAGTTCTGAGTTGGATATCTGGAGGTATGGGTTAGGATTAGAAGAAGTAAAAGTTTCTGGAAATAATGCATGAAGTGGCTTTTTATTTCTTGAGGTTTACCGGTCCAAGCCCCACAAGGTAGTTGAATCCATGAGATATAGTTTCTGACATCTTCTATTGGTGGCATGAGTGTGAAAAAACTTGGTACTTCTGTCCCCATCTTTGAACCAGTGCACCTTAGCTCTTTGACGCCAAAAAAGATATTGTTCAAGAGCAAGGTTAACATCCCTCTCTAATTTGAGTGCTTCTTGGAGATTTGCATCCGTGATGGGAAGCTTGCTTATAGTGTCAAGTTTGCTCTGACAATGAAGGATGTGAGCTTGGGGGTTGGTATAGTGTTTTTACTTCCAAATTCTGATTTGTTTGTGGAGCCCTTGGATCTTGGCTTGATAATTGGTTGCTAATTCCGGACTGGCCTCCCATTGTCTCTTGATAACCTCTCTGAAATAGGCTTATCAACCATGTAGCGTCCATTCTAAAATGTTGCTATGCTTCCTCTTAAAACCCATGGTATCCAGCAGAATCGGGTTATAATCACTAGAGATTTTGGAAGATGGTGGACAGATGCATAATTAAACCTAGTTCTCCAGTCCCCATTGGCAAGGGCCCTATCCAATCTTTCTCTTATGTGAAATTTGGCTGTCCTCTTATTGTCCAAGTATACAAAGGTCCCTGGAAGCCTAGATCAAGGAGTCCAAGAGAGAAAATAATGTCTAATAATGGGGCAGCATCAGATCTTCTGATAGGGCTTCCTTACATCCTTTTCAGTTTGATCGATCACCATATTGAAGTCCCCTATGATAAGAATGGGTAGGGAAAGATCTGAAAGGTAGGTTTGAATATCATTCCAAAGTTTCCTCCTTTTAGCAGCAGTATTAGGTGCATAAACACATATGGCAGCCCAAGCATTGTCATTATCATTTTCATCAATGGAGATCATCACCCAATGCGATCGATTCGAGAGCCTACGACCAGGCACCCGTAGAGGAATTTGGGTGCCGAATCGAAAATCTGTAAATCCGACCATGTGTCGACTGGGTCAAAGTGTCGATTACAAATTGGGGCCTTGCGGGCGGTTGTGATCGTCAGACGAAAAAATATCTGCATCTTACCAAAGGGGTGCGACAGTCGATGTATTAGTACACACGCTCCGGGGTGGAATTTCGGCATCAAAATGAAATTCCACAAAACCAGCATCTTGTTGACTGTCTCGGAGTGCCGATTCTAAATTGTGGTCACATAAGCGATTCTGATACCCGGGCGAAACGTTATGCTCAGTTCTTCTACTGAAGGGGTGTGAATAATCCGAACGAGGTGAATATATGGGAGATGTTTGTGTACCCATATTTATGACCTGGGGAGGCGTTCGCACGCCGAGATAACCACAACTTTTGATCACCGTGATAGACCGACTCTATGTTGTGGCCCCACCAGTGATTCGCATAATTGAGGGAAATGTTACTACTATAAAACCTTGGAAACACGGAGTTCTTTGACTGGAATCATAATTTTAGAGAGTGAAATGAAAGATTTTCAACTCAGAAAACAACATCTTATCGCCGAAGGCAATAAAAGGCGACAAGCGCCTCTGAGTGTCGATTTTGAATAGTGCTCTTATAAGGAATTCCGATAACTGTGCGAAAAGTTATGCCCGTTTGAGCGAAGGGGTGTCCATATGCGATCGCATCGGGAGCCTGCAACCAGGTTCCCTGAGAGAAATTTGGGCGCTGAATTGGAAATCTCTGAATACCACCTTCTGCCGATTGGGTCGAAGTGTCTTTTCTAAATTGGGGCCACACTAGTGGTTCCGATCGCCGGGCGAAGAAATATCTGCGTCTTACCGAAGGGGTGCGACAGTTGGTGTACGAGTACACACGCTTTGGGGTGAAATTTCGACCTCGGAACGGAATTTTGCAAAAATAGCGTCCTGTCGACCGTCTCAGAGTGCCGATTCCTAATTGTGGTCACATAAGCGATTGCGATACCCGGGCGGAAAGTTATGCCTTGTTCTTTCACTGAAGCGGTGAGAATAATCCGTAAGGGGTGAATATATTGATGATGTTCGTGCACCTATATTTACGACCTGGGGAGGCATTCTCACACTAAGATGACCACAACTTCCGATCGCTGTGGTAAGCCGACTTTGTGTTACAGCCCCACCAGTGATTCACGCAATTGAGGGAAACGTTACTGGTAGAAAACCTTAGAACCAGGGAGTTCGTCGGCTAGAATTGCAATTTTGGAGGGTGTAACGAAGGATTTTCGACGCAGAAATGACGTCTTATCGCCAAAGGCAAGAAAGGGCGATGAGCACCTCTGTGTGCCGATTCTGAATTGTCATTTTATAAGCGATTCCGATAACCGTGCAAAAAGTTATGCTCGTTTGAGCGAAGGGATGTTTGTTTGCGATCGTATCGGCAGCCTGCGACTAGGCTCTTGGAGAGGAATTTGGGCTCCCGACTGGAAATCTTCGAATCCGATCTTGTGCTGACCGGGTGGAATTTTTGATTTCGAATTGGGGATTCACGGGAGGTTCCGATTGTCAGGCGAATCAATATCTGCATCGTACCGATGGGTGCAACAGTCGGTGTACTAGTACACACGCTCTGGAGTGTAATTTCGGCCACGAAATGGAATTTCATGAAACAAGCGTCTTGTCAACCGTCTCGGAGTGCCGATTCTGAATTGTGGTCACATAAGCGATTCTGATACTCGGGCGGAATCTTATGCCCAGTTATTTCACTGAAGGGGTGAGAATAATCCAAAATGGGTGAATATATCCGCGATGTTAGTGCACCCATATTTACGACCTGGGGAGGTATTCTCATGCCAAGATGACCACAACTTCTGATCACCGTGATAGATCGACTCTGTGTTGTGGCCTCACCAGGGATTCGCGTAATCGAGGGAAACGTTATTGCAAGAATACTTTGGAAACGAGGAGTTCTTCGGCTGGAATCGCAATTTTAGAGGGTGAAACGATGGATTTTTGTCTTAGAAATGACGTCTTATCACTGAAGGCAATAAAGGGCGACAAGCGCCTCTGAGTGTCGATTTCGAATTGTGCTCTTGTAAGCAATTCCGATAACCTTGCGAAAAGTTATGCCCGTTTGTGCGAAGGAGTGTCTATATGCGATCGCATCTGGAGCCTGCGACAAGGTTCCCTGAGAGAAATTTGGGCGCTGAACTGGATATCTTCGAATACCACCTTCTACTGATTGGGTCGAAGTGTCGATTCCAAATTAGAGCTTCATTGGCGGTTTCGATCACAGAGCGAAGAGATATCTACGTCTTACTGAAGGGGTGCAACAGTCGGTGTACTAGTACTCATGCTCCGGGGTGTAATTTCGGCCACGAAACAGAATTTCACATAACAAGCATCCTATCGACCGTCTCAGAGTGCCGATTTTGAATTGTGGTCACATAAGCGATTCTGATATTCGGGCGAAAACTTATGCCCAGTTATTTCACTGAAGGGGTTAGAATAATCCGAAAGAGGTGAATATATCGGCAATGTTCGTGCACCCATATTTACGACCTGGGGAGGCGTTCTCGCGCTGAGATGACCACCACCTATGATCGCCGTAATAGGCCGACTCTATGTTGCGGTCCCACCAGTGTTTCACGTAATTGAGTGAAATGTTATTGCTAGAAAACCTTGGAAATGAGGAGTTCGTTGGCTAGAATCACAATTTTGGAGGGCGAAATGAATGATTTTCGACTTAGAAACGATGTCTTACCGCCAATGGCAACAAACGACGATGAGCGCTTCTGAGTGACGATTCTGAATTATGGTCTTCAAAGCGATTCCAATAACCGTGCAGAAAGTTATGTCTGTTTCAGCGAAGGGGTGTCTGTATGCAATCGCATCGGGAGCCTGCGACCAAGCTCCCATTTAAGAATTTCGGCGTCGGACCGAAAATCTCCAATTCAGACCTTGTGCCGACCGGGTCGAAGTGTCTATTCCGAACTGGGGACTTGCGAGCGGTTCCGATCGCCAAGTGAAGAAATATCTACATCTTACCGAAGGTTTGCGACAGTCGATGCACTACTACATACGCTCCGGGGTGGAATTTCGGTCTCGGAACGGAACTCCGCAAAACAAGCGTCCTAGCAACCATCTTGGAGTGCCAATTCCTAATGTAGTCACATAAGCGATTCCGATATCCGGGTGGAAACTTATGCCCAGTTCTTTCACTGAAGGAGTGATAATAATCCGGAAGGGGTGAATATATCGGCGATGTTCGCGCACCCATATTTACGACCTGGGGAGACGTTCTCATATCGAGATGACCACCACTTCCGATTGCCATGATAGGCCAACTCTGTGTTGCTACCCCACCAGTGATTTGCGTAATCGAGGGAAACATTACTGCTAGAAAACCTTTGAAATGGGGAGTTCGTCGGCTGGAATCACAGTTTTGGAGGATGAAACGAAATATTTCGACTCAAAAAAGACGTCTTATCGCAGAAGGCCAGAAAGGGCGACGAGCGCCTCTAAGTGAAAATTTTGAATTGTGGTCTTATAAGCAATTCCGATAACAGTGCTTAAAGTTATGCCCATTTGAGCGAAAGGGTATCCACATATGATCGCATCGGGGACCCTGCGACCAGGCTCCCGGAGAGGAATTTTGACGTTAGACCGGAAATCTCTGAATCTGACCTTCTCCCGGCCTGGTTGAAGTGCCAATTCCGAATTAGGGCGTTGCGGGTGGCTCCGATTGCCAGGCGAAGAAATATCTATCTTACCAAAGGGGTGCCACAGTTGGTGTACTAGTACACACGCTCCGGGGTAGAATTTTAGCCTTGAAACGGAATTCCGTGAAACAAGTGTTCTGTCGACCGTCTCAAAGTGTCGATTCCATATTGTGGTCACATAAGCTATTCCGATATCTGTGCGGAAAGTTATGCCCAGTTATTTCACTGAATGGGTGAATATATGAGCGATGTTCGGGCACCCATATTTACGACCTGGGGAGGCGTTCTCGTGCCGAGATAACCACCACTTCCGATCGTCGTGATAGGCCAACTCTATGTTGTGGCTCCACCTGTGATTCACGTAATTGAGGGAAACCTTACTACTAGAAATAATGTCTTATCACCAAAGGCAATAAAGGGCGACGAGCACCTCTGAGTGACGTTTCCGAATTGTGGTTTTATAAGTGATTCTGATAATCGTGCGGAAAGTTATTCCCGTTTGAGCGAAAGGTGTCTATATGCGCTCTCATCGGGAGCTTGGGACCAGGCTCCCGGAGAGGAATTTTGGTGTCGGACCGAAAATCTCCGAATCTGACCTTGTCCCTACTAGGTTGAATTGTCGATTCAGAATTGGGGCCTCGCGGGTGGTTCCGATCACTGGGCAAAGAAATATATGTGTCTTATTGAAGGAGTGCGACAATCGGTGTACTAGTACACATGCTTCGAGGCAGAATTTTGGCCTTGGTATGGAATTCAGTGAAACATGCATCCTGTCGACCGTCTCATACTGTCGATTCCTAATTGTGGTCACAAAAGTGATTCGATACCTGGGAGGAAACTTTTGACCAGTTCTTTCACTGACGGGGTGAGAATAATATGGAAGGGGTGAATTTGTCAGCGACGTTCGAGCACCCATATTTACGCCATGAGGAGGCATTATCACGTCGAGATGACCTCCACTTCCGATTGTCATGATAGGCTAACTCTGTGTCACGGCCCCACCAATGATTTGCATAATCGAGGGAAACATTACTGCTAGAAAACCTTCAAAATGGGGAGTTCGTCGGCTGGAATCACAATTTTGAAGGGCGAAACGAAGGATTTCAACTCAGAAATGACGTTTTATTGCAAAAGGCAATAAAAAGGCGATGAGCTCCTCTGATTGACGATTCCGAATTGTGGTCTTATAAGTGATTCCAATAACCGCGCAGAAAGTTATGCCCGTTTGAGCGAATGGGTGTACGTATGTAATCGCATCGGGAGCCTGCGACTAGGTTCCCTAAGAGAAATTTGGGCGTTGAACTGGAAATCTCTGAATACCACCTTCTGCAGATTGGGTCGAAGTGCTGATTCCAAATTAGGGCCTCACTGATGGTTCCGATCGTCGGGCGAAGAAATATATGCGTCTTACTAAAGAGGTGCGACAATTGGTGTACTACTACACAGCTTTAGGGTGGAATTTCGACCTTGAAATGGAATTCTGCAAAAATAGCGTCCTATTGACCATCTCGGAGTGCTGATTCCTAATTGTGGTCAAAAAAAGCGATTCCGATACCCGGGGCAGAAAGTTATGCCTTGTTCTTTCACCGAAGCGGTGAGATTATTCCGTAGGGGTGAATATACGGCGATGTTCGTGCACCCATATTTACGATCTGGGGAGGCATTCTCCGCACCGAGATGACCACAACTTTCGATCATTGTGATAGGCTGACTTTGTGTTGCAGCCCCACTAGTGATTCACGCAATCAAGTGAAATGTTACTTGTAGAAAACCTTGGAAATAGGAGTTCGTCGGCTGGAATTGCAATTTTGGAGGGTGAAACGAAGGATTTTCGACGCAGAAATGATGTCTCATCGCCAAAGGCAATAAAGGGTGACGAGCGCCTCTATGTGCCAATTCTGAATTTTCATCTTATAAGCGATTCCGATAACTGTGCGGAGAGTTTTACTCGTTTGAGAGAAGGGATGTTTGTAGGCAATCGTATCGGCAGCCTGCGACTAGGCTCTCGGAAACGAATATGGGACCCCGACCGAAAATCTCCGAATCCAACCTAGTGCCGACAAGGTGGAATTGCTGATTTCGAATTGGGGACTCACAGGTGGTTTCAATCATCGGGCGAAGAAATATTTGCGTCATACCGAAGGGTGCAACAGTCGATGTACTAGTACACAGGCTCCAAAGTGCAATTTCGGCCATGAAACAGAATTTTGATAAACAAGTGTCATGTCGACTGTCTCGGAGTGCCGATTCTGAATTGTGGTCACTAAGCGATTTTGATACCTCGACGGAAAATTATGCCCAGCTATTTCATTGAAGTGGTGAGAATAATCCGAAAGAGGTGAATATATCGGCGATGTTCGTGCACCATATTACCTCACACTCCAATGGAAGAACTGCGCATAACTTTCCGCCGGGTATCAGAATCGCTTATAGACCACTCATCAGAATCATCTCTCCGAGCTGGTCGAGATGACGTCAGTCTCGTGGAATTCGGAGTCCGGAGCCCGAAATGCCACCTCGGAGCGTGTGTATAGTACACCGATTTTCGCACCCCTTCGGTAAAATGCGGATATTTCTTCGCCCAGTGATTGGACCGCCCGCGAGGGCAAATTCCGAATCGGAACTCCGACCGGTCGGCCCTAGGCTAGACTCGAAGATTTCCGGTCCGGCACCCCGATTTCGCTCTCGGAGCGCGGCCGCGGCTCCCGATGCGCACAGATTCTGACACGCCTTCGGTAAAAAGGGCATAACTTTCCGCTCGATTGTCGGAATGGCTTATAAGACCCAATTCGGAATCGGCACTCAGAGGCGCTCGTCGCTTGCTAATGCCTCAGGCGATAGAACACCATTTCCGAGTAAAAAATCCTCGTTTCGGGCTCCGAAATTTCGGTTCCTGCAGACAATTCGTGGTTTCTTGCAGTGACGTTTCCTCGATCATGCGGCTTGCCTGTGGGGCCGCAACCCAGATTCGGCCAATCACGGAGGTCGGAGGCTGCGGTCATCGCGGTCCAAGAGCTCCTCCTTGTGTCGTAAACGTGGGCGCCCGAAAATCGCCGATTTCGACACCCCTGACGGATTACTCTCACTCTCTCCAGTGGAAGAACTACACATAACTTTCCGCCCGGGTATCGGAATCGTTATATGACCACTCATCAGAATCGTCTCTCCGAGCCGGCGAGACGACATCAGTCTCGCGGAATTCGGAGTCTGAAGCTCGGAATGCCACCTCAGAGCGTGTGTATAGTACACCAATTTCGCACCCCTTCAGTAAAATGTGGATATTTTTTGCCTGGTGATTGGAAACCGCCCCGTGGGAACAATTCCGAATTGGAACTCCAACCGGTCAGCCCTGGGCTGGACTCGGAGATTTCCGGTTCGGCGCCCCCGATTCTGCTCCGGAGCGCGGCCGCGGCTCCCGATGCGCACGGATTCTGACACGCCCTCGGTAAAACGAGCATAACTTTCCGCTCAGTTGTCGGAATCGCTTATAGGACCCCAATTCGGAATCGGATTCAGAGGTGCTCGTCGCCTGCTATTGCCTCAGGCGATAGGATACCGTTTCCGAGTCGAAAATCCATCGTTTGGGGCTCCGAAATTTTGGTTCTTGCAGACATTCGCAGTTTCTTGCAGTGACGTTTCCTCGATCACGCGGCTCGCCTGTGGGGCCGCAACCCAGAATCGGCCAATCACGGAGGTCGGAGGCTGCAGTCATCGCGGCCAGAGAGCTCCACCCCGCGTCGTAAACGTGTGCACCCGAAAATCACCAATTTCGACACCCTTGACGGATTACTCTCACACCCTCCAGTGGAAGAACTGTGCAAAACTTTCCGCCCGGGTATCGGAATCGCTTATATGACCACTCATCGAAATTATCTCTCTGAGCCGGTCGAGACGACGCCAGTCTCCTGGAATCAGAGTCCGTAGCCCAAAATGTCACCTCAGAGCGTGTGTATTAGTACACCGATTTTCGCACCCCTTCAGTAAAATGCAGATATTTCTTCACCCGGTGATCGGAAACGTCCGCGAGGCCCCAATTCCGAATCGGCACTCCGACTCGTTCGGCCTGGGCCGTATTCGGAGATTTTCGGTCCGGCGCCCTGATTCCGCTCCGGAGCGCGGCCGCGACTCCCGATGCGCACGGATTCCGACACGTCTTCGGTAAAACAAAAATAACTTTCCGCTCGGTTGTCGGAATGGCTTATACGACCCCAATTCGGAATCGGCACTCAGAGGGCTCGTCGCTGCTATTGCCCCAGGTGATAGGACACCGTTTTCGAGTCCAAAATCCATCGTTTCGGGCTCCGAAATTTCAGTTCTTGCAGACGATTCGCGGTTTCTTGTAGTGACGTTCCTCGATCACGCGGTTTGCCTGTGGGGCCGCAACCCAGAGTCAGCCAATCATGAAGGTCGAAGGCCACGGTCATCGTGGTCCGAGAGCTCCTCCCCGCGTCGTAAACGTGGGCGCCTGAAAATCGCCGATTTCGACACCCCTGACGGATTATTCTCACGCCCTCTAGTGGAAGAACTGCGCATAACTTTCCGCTCGATATCGGAATCGCTTAGATGACCACTCATCGGAATCGTCTCTTTGAGCCGGTCGAGACAACGCCAGTCTCGCGGAATTCAGATTCCGAAGCCCAAAATGCCATCTCGGAGCGTGTGTATTAGTACTCCGATTTTTGCACCCCTTCGGTAAAATACAGATATTCTTCGCCCAGTGATCGAAACCGCCCGCAAGGTGCAATTCTGAATTGGAACTCCGACCCGGTCGGCCCTGGGCCAGACTCGGAGATTTCCGGTCCGGTGCCCCGATTCCGCTCAGAGCCAGCAGCGCAGCAGCAGCGGCTCCGATGCGCACGGATTCCGACACGCCTTCGGTAAAACGGGCATAACTTTTCGCTCGGTTATCGGAATCGCTTATAAGACCCCAATTCGGAATTGGAACTCAAAGGCGCTCGTCGCCTACTATTGCCTCAGGCAATAGGGACACCGTTTCGAATCAAAAATCCATCATTTCGGGATCTGAAATTTCGATTCTTGCAGACGATTCTCAGTTTCTTGCAGTGACGTTTGCTCGATCATGCGACTCACCTGTGGGGCTGCAAACCAGAGTCAGCCAATCATGGAGGTCGGAGGCTGCGGTCATCGCGGTCCGAGAGCTCCACCCGCGTCGTAAACGGGGGCGCTCGAAAATCGCCGATTTCGACAGCTGACGGATTACTCTCACGCCTCCAGTGGAAGAACTGCGCATAACTTTCCGCCGGGTATCAAAATCGCTTATATGACCACTCGTCGAAATCGTCACTCTAAGCCGGTCGAGAGGACGCCAGTCTCGCGGAATTCAGAGTTCGAAGCCCAAAATGCCACCTCAGAGCGTGTGTATTATACACTGATTTTCGCACTCCTTCGGTAAAAGGCGGATATTTCTTCGTCCGGTGATCGGAACTGCCCGCGAGGCCCCAATTCCGAATTGGCACTCCGACCCAGTCAGCCCGGGGCCAGACTCGGAGATTCTGGTCCGGCGCCCCGATTCCGCTCTCGGAGCGGGGCCGCGGCTCCCGATGCGCACAGATTCTAACACGCCTTAGGTAAAACGGGCATAACTTTCCGCTCGGTTGTCGGAATGGCTTATAAGACCCCAATTCGGAATCCGCACTCAGAGGCACTCGTCGCCTGCTATTGCCTCAGGTGATAGGACACCGTTTCTAAGTCAAAAATCCATCGTTTCGGGCTCCGAAATTTCGGTTCTTGCAGACAATTCGCGGTTTCTTGCAGTGACATTTCCTCAATAACACGGCTCGCCTGTGGCACCGCAACCCAGAGTCAGCCAATCACGGAGGTCGGAGGCCGCGGTCATCGCGGTCCAAGAGCTCCTCCCCACGTCGTAAATGTGGGCGCCCGAAAATCACCGATTCAAACACCCCTGACGGATTACTCTCACGCCCTCCAGCGGAAGAACTGCGCATAACTTTCCACACGGAGATCGGAATCGCTTATATGACCACTCATCGGAATCGTCTCTCGAGACGGTCGAGGCGACGCCAGTATCGTGGAATTCGGAGTCCGGTGCCCAAAATGCCACCTCAGAACGTGTGTATTAGTACACTGATTTTCGCACCCCTTCGATAAAATGTGGATATTTCTTCGCCTGGTGATCGGAACCGCCCGCGAGGACCCAATTCCGAATCGGCACTCCGACCCGGTCGGCCCTGAGCCTGACTCGGAGATTTATGGTCCGGCGCCCCGATTCCGCTCCCGGAGCGCGGCCGCGGCTCCTGATGCGCACGGATTCTGACACGCCTTCGTTAAAATGGGCATAACTTTCCGCTCGGTTGTCGGAATCGCTTATAAGACCCCAATTCGGAATCGGCACTCAGAGGCGCTCATCGCCGGCTATTGCCTAGGGTGATAGGACACCATTTCCGTGTCGAAAATTCATCATTTGGGCTCCAAAATTTCGGTTCTTGCAGACGATTCACAGTTTCTTGCAATGACGTTTCCTCAATTATGCGGCGCCTATGCGGCCGCAACCCAGAGTCGGCCAATCACGGAGGTCAGAGGCTGTGGTCATCGCGGTCCGAGAGCTCCTCATCACGTCGTAAACGTGGGCGCCCGAAAATCACCGATTTCGACGCCCGTGACGGATTACTCTCGCGCCCTCCAGTGGAAGAACTGCGCATAACTTTCCGCCCGGGTATCAGAATCGCTTATATGACCACTCGTCGAAATCGTCTCTCTGAGCCGGTCGAGACGACGCCTATCTCACGGAATTTGGAGTCTGGAGCCCAAAATGCCACCTCGGAGCGTGTGTATTAGTACACCGATTTTTGCACCCCTTTAATAAAATGCAGATATTTCTTCGCCGGTGGTGATCGGAACCGTCCGCGAGGCCCCAATTCCGAATCGGCACTCCGACCCAGTCGGCCCTAGGCCGGACTCGGAGATTTCCGGTCCGGCGCCCTGATTCCGCTCCCGATGCGCACGGATTCCGACACGCCTTCGGTAAAACGGGCATAACTTTTCGCTCGGTTGTCGGAATGGCTTATAAGACCGCAATTCGGATTCGGAACTCAGAGACGCTCATCGCCTGCTATTGCTCAGGCGATAGACACCGTTTCCGAGTCAAAAATCCATCGTTTCGGGCTCCGAAATTTCTGTTCTTGCAGACGATTCGCGGTTTCTTGCAGTGACGTTTCCTCGATCATGCGGCTCACCTGTGGGCCGCAACCCAGAGTCAGCCAATCATGGAGGTCGGAGGCTGCAGTCATCGTGGTCCGAGAGCTCCTCCCCGCGTGGTAAATGTGGCCGCCCGAAAATCGCCGATTTCGACAACCTGACGGATTACTCTCACGCCCTCCAGTGGAAGAACTGCGTATAACTTTCCGCCCGGGTATCGTAATCGCTTATATGACCACTCATCGAAATCGTCTCTCTGAGACGGCCGAGACGACGCCAGTCTCGTGGAATTTGGAGTCCGGAGCCAGAAATGCCACCTCAGACCGTGTGTATGAGTAGACCGATTTTCGCATCCCTTCAGTAAAATGTGAATATTTCGCGCCGGTGATCGGAACCGCCCGCGAGGCCCCAATTCTCAATCGGCACTCCGACCCGGTCGGCCCGGGCCAGACTCGAAGATTTCCGATCCGGCGCCCTGATTCCGTTCCAGGAGATCTGCCCCGTCTCCCAATGCGCACGGATTCCAACACGCCTTCGGTAAAACGGGCATAACTTTTCGCTCGGTTGTCGGAATCGCTTATAAGAAGCCAATCGGAATCGGCACTCAGAGGCACACGTCGCATGCTATCGCTTCAAGTAATAGGACACTGTTTCCGAGTCGAAAATCCATCGTTTTGAGTTCAAAATTTTGGTTCTTGCAGACGATTCGCAGTTTCTTGCAATGACGTTTCCTCGATCTTGTGGCTCGCCTGTGGGGCCGCAACCCAGAGTCGGCCAATCACGAAGGTCAGAGGCTGCAATCATCGCAGTCCGAGAGCTCCTCCCCGCGTCGTAAACGTGGGCGCCCGAAAATCGCCGATTTCGACACCCCTGACGGATTACTCTCCCCCCTCCAGGGGAAGAACTGCGCATAACTTTCCGCCCGGGTATCGGAATCGCTTATATGACCACTTGTCGGAATCGCCTCTTCGAGCCAGTTGAGATGACGCCAGTCTTACGGAATTTGGAGTCCGGAGCCCGAAATTCACCTCAGAGCGTGTGTATAGTACACCGATTTTCGCACCCCATCGGTAAAAAGTGGATATTTCTTCGCCCGGTGATCGAAACCGCACGCGAGGCCCCAATTCCGAATCGGCACTCCCACCCGTCGGCCCAGGCTGGACCCGAAGATTTCCGGTCCGGCGCCGGATTTTGCTCCTGGAGCATGGCCGCAGCTTCCGATGCGCAGGATTCTGACACGCCTTCGGTAAAATTGGCATAACTTTCCGCTCGGTTGTCGAATCGCTTATAGACCCCAATTCGGAATCGGCACTCAGAGGCACTCGTCTCCTGCTATTGCCTCATGCGATAGGACACAGTTTCTGAGACCCAAAATCCATCATTTCGGGCCCCGAAATTTTAGTTCCTGCAGACGATTCGCAGTTTTTTACAGTGACGTTTCCTCGATCATGCGGCTCGCGTGTGGGTCTGCAACCCAGAGTCGGCCAATCACGGAGGTCGAAGGCCGCGGTCATCGTGGTCCGAGAGATCCTTCCCGCGTCGTATACGTGGGCGCCCAAAAATTCCGATTTCGACACCCCTGATGGATTACTCTCACGCCCTCCAGTGGAAGAACTGCGCATAACTTTCCGCCCGGGTATCGGAATCGCTTATATGACCACTCGTCAAAATCGTCTCTTTGAGCCGGTCGAGACGACGCCAATCTCACGGAATTCGGAGTGTGAAGCCCAAAATGCCACCTCAGAGCGTGTGTATTAGTACACCAATTTTCGCACCACTTCGGTAAAAAAAGTGGATATTTCTTCACTCGGTGATCGAAACCGCCCGCGAGGCCCCAATTCCGAATCGGCACCCCGACCTGGTCGGCCTTGGGCCGGACCCGGAGATTTCTGGTCCGGCGTTCGGATTCCGCTCACGGAGCGCGACTGCGGCTCCCGATGCGCACGGATTCTGGAAAGCCTTCGGTAAAACGGGCATAACTTTCGCGCTCGGTTGTCGGAATTGCTTATAAGACCCAAATTCGGAATTAGCACAAAGGCACTCGTCGCCTACTATTGCCTCAGGCGATAGAACACCGTTTCCGAGTCCAAAATCCATCGTTTCGGGCCCCAAATTTCGGTTCCTGTAGACGATTTGAGTTTTTACAGTGACGTTTCTCGAACACGCGGCTCATGTGTGGGTCTGCAACCCAGAGTCGGCCAATCATGGAGGTCGGAGGCCGCAGTCATCGCGGTACGAGAGATCCTCCCCGCGTCGTATATGTGGGCGCCCGAAAATCACCAATTTTGCCACCCCTGACGGATTACTCTCAACCCCTCCAGTGGAAGAATGCGCATAACTTTCTGCCCGGATATCAGAATCGCTTATCTGACCACTCGTCGGAATCGTTTCTCTGAGCCAGTCGAGATGACGCCAGTCTCACGGAATTTGGAGTTCGAAGGCCGAAATACCACCTCGGAGTGCGTGTACTAGTACACCGATTTTTGCACCCCATCTGTAAAAAGTGGATATTTCTTCGTCCGGTGATCAAAACCGCCCGCGAGGCCCCAATTCCAAATCGAGACTCCAACCCGGTCGGCCCTTGGCCAGAACTGGAGATTTCCGGTCCGGCACCCGAATTCCGCTCCCGGAGCGCGGCCGCAGCTCCCGATGCGCACGGATTCCGACATGCCTTCGGTAAAAAGGGCATAACTTTCCGCTCGGTTGTCGGAATCGCTTATAAGACCCCAATTAGGAATCTAAACTCAGAGGCGCTCGTCGCCTTCTATCGCCTCAGGCGATAGCACACCGTTTCCGAGTCGAAAATCCATCGTTCGGGCTCCAAAATTTCGATTCTTGCAGACGATTCGCAATTTCTTGCAGTGACATTTCCTCGATCATGCGGCTCGCCTGTGGGGCCGCAACCCAGAGTCAGCCAATCACGGAGGTCGGAGGCTGCAGTCATCACGGTCCGAGAGCTCCTCCCCGCGTCGTAAACGTGGGCGCTCGAAAATCGCCGATTTCGCCACCCCTCATGGATTACTCTCACCCCCTCCAGTGGAAGAACTGGGCATACGTTTCCGCCGGGTATTGGAATTGCCTATATGACCATTTGTCAGAATCGTCTCTCCGAGCCGGTCGAGATGACGCCAGTCTCACAGAATTCGGAGTCCGAAGCGCCAAATACCACCTCGGAGCGTGTGTACTAGTACACCAATTTTCGTACCCCTTCGGTAAAAAGTGAATGTTTCTTCACCCGGTGATCGAAACTGCCCACGAGGTCCCAATTCCGAATCGGCACTCCGACCCGGTCGGCCTTGGGCCGGATCTAGAGATTTCCGGTCCGCCGCCCGGATTCCGTTCCCGGAGCGCGGCCGCAGCTCTCGATGCGCACGGATTCCGACACGCCTTCGGTAAAACGGGCATAACTTTCTGCTCGGTTGTCGGAATCGCTTATAAGACCCCAATTCGGAATAGGCACTCAGAGGCACTCGTCGCCTACCATTGCCTCAGGCAATAGGACGCCGTTTCCGAGTCCAAAATCCATCGTTTCACGCCCCAAAATTTCGTTTCCTGCAGACGATTCACAGTTTTTTACAGTGACGTTTCCTCGATCACGCGGCTCGCGTGTGGGTCTGCAACCCAGAGTTGGCCAATCACGGAGGTAGGAGGCCGCGGTCATCGAGGTCTGAGAGATCCTCCCTGCGTCGTATACGTGGGCGCCCAAAAATCGCCGATTTCGCCACCCCTGACGGATTACTTTCACATCCTCCAGTGGAAGAACTGGGCATAACTTTCTGCCCGGATATCGAAATCGCCTATATGACCACTTCTCGGAATTGTCTCTCCGAGCCGGTCGAGATGACGCCAGTCTCGCAGTATTCGGAGTTCGGAGCCCGAAATGCCAACTCAGAGCGTGTGTACTAGTACACCGATTTTTGCACCCCTTCGGTAAAAAGTGGATATTTATTCGCCCGGTGATCGGAACCGCTTGCGAGGCCCCAATTCCGAATCGGCACTCTGACCCGGTCGGCCCTGGGCTGGACCCAGAGATTTTCGGTCCGACGCCCGGATTCCACTCACGGAGCACGGGCGCAGCTCCCGATGCGCACGGATTTCGACACGCCTTCGGTAAAACGGGCATAACTTTTCGCTCGTTGTCGGAATGGCTTATAAGAACCCAATTCGGAATTTGGAATCAGAGGCGCTCGTCGCTTGCTATCACCTCAGGTGATAGGACACCGTTTCCAAGTCAAAAATCCATCGTTTTGGGCTCCGAAATTTCGGTTCTTTCAGACGATTTGCAGTTTCTTGCAGTGACATTTCCTCGATCATGCGGCTCGCCTGTGGGGCCGCAACCCAAAGTCAGCTAATCATGGAGGTCGGAGGCTGCGGTCATCGCGGTCCGAGAGCTCCTCCCCGCGTCATAAACGTGGGTGCCTGAAAATCGCCGATTTCGACACCCCTGACGGATTACTCTCACGCCCTCCTGCGGAAGAACTGCGCATAACTTTCCGCCCGGGTATCGGAATTGCTTGTATGACCACTCGTCGAAATCGTCTCTCTGAGCCGGTCGAGAGGACGCAAGTCTCACAGAATTAGAGTCTAGAACCCGAAATGTCACCTCAGAGCGTGTGTATTAGTACACCGATTTTCGCACCCCTTCAGTAAAATGCGGATATTTCTTCGCCTGGTGATCGGAATCGCCCGCGAGGCCCCAATTCCGAATCGGCACTCCGACCAGGTTGGCCCAGGGCTGGACTCGGAGATTTCCGGTCCGGCACCCCGATTCCGCTCTCGGAGCCCGGCGTGGCTCCCGATGCGCACGGATTTCGTCACGCCTTCGGTAAAACGGGCATAACTTCCTCTCGGTTGTCGAAATGACTTATAAGACCCCAATTCAGAATCGGCACACAGAGGCACTCGTCGCCTGCTATAGCCTCAGGTAATAGGACGCCGTTTCCAAGTCGAAAATCCGTCGTTTCGGGCTCCGAAATTTCAATTCTTGCAGACAATTCGTGGTTCCTTATAGTGACGTTTCCTCGATCACGCGGCTCGCCTGTGGGGCCGCAACCCAGAGTTAGCCAATCACGGAGGTCAGAGGCCGCAGTCATTGCGGTCCGAGAGCTCCTCCCCGCGTTGTAAATGTGGGTGCCCGAAAATCGTCGATTTCGACACCCATGACGGATTACTCTCACGCCCTCAAGTGGAAGAACTGCGCATAACTTCACGCCCGAGTATCGGAATCGCTTATATGACCACTCATCGGATTCGTCTCTTCGAGCCGGTCGAGACGACGCCAGTCTCATGGAATTCGGAGTCCGAAGCCCGAAATGCCACATCAGAGCGTGTGTATTAGTACATCGATTTTCGCACCCCTTCGGTAAAATACGGATATTTCTTCACCCGATGATCGGAACCGCCCGCGAGGGCCCAATTCTGAATCGGAACTCCGACCCAGTCGGCCCTGGGCCGGACTCAGAGATTTCGAGTCCGGCGCCCCGATTCCGCTCGCGGAGTGCGGCCGCGGCTCCAGATGCGCACGGATTCTGACACGCCTTCCGTAAACCTGGCATAACTTTTCGCTCGATTGTCGGAGTCGCTTATAAGACCCCAATTCAGAATCAGAACTCAAAGGCGCTCGTCGCCTGCTATTGCCTCTGGAGATGGGACACCATTTCTGAGTCGAAAATCCATCGTTTCGAGCTTCGAAATTTCGATTCTTGTAGACGATTCATGGTTTCTTGCAATGACGTTTCCTCGATCATGCAGCTCGCCTATGGGGCCGCAACCCAGAGTCGGCCAATCACGGAGGTCGGAGGTTATGGTCATCGTGGTCCGAGAGCTCCTCCCCGCGTCGTAAATGTGGGCACCCGAAAACCGCCGATTTCGACACCCCTGACGGATTACTCTCACTCCCTCCAGCGGAAGAACTACGCATAACTTTCCACCCGGGTATCAGAATCGCTTATATGACCACTCATCGAAATCGTCTCTCTGAGCCAGTCGAGACGACGCCAGTCTCGCGGAATTCGGAGTCTGGAGCCCAAAATGCCACCTCGGAGCGTGTGTATTAGTACGTCGATTTTCGCACCCCTTCAGTAAAATGTAGATATTCTCTCCCGGTGATCGGAACCGTCCGCGAGGCCCCAATTCTGAATCGGCACTCCGACCCGGTCGGCCCTGGGCCAGACTCGGAGATTTCCTGTCCGGTGCTCCGATTCCGCTCCCGGAGCGCAGCCGCGGCTTCTGATTCGCACGGATTCCGACACGCCTTCGGTAAAACGGGCATAACTTTCCACTCGGTTGTCGGAATGGCATATAAGACACCAATTCGGAATCGGCACTCAGAGACGCTCATCACCTGCTATTGCTCAGAAGATAGGACACCATTTTTGAGTTGAAATTCATCGTTCCGGGCTCCGAAATTTCAGTTCTTGCAGACGATTCGCAGTTTCTTGCAGTGATGTTTTCTCGATCACGCGGCTTGCCTGTGGGGCTGCAACTCAGAGTCGGCCAATCACGGAGGTCGGAGGCTGCAGTCATCGCAGTCCGAGAGCTCATCCCCACATCGTAAACGTGGGCGCCCGAAAATCACCGATTTCGACACCCCTGATGGATTACTCTCACGCCCTGCAGTGGAAGAACTGCGTATAACTTTCCGCCCGGGTATCGGAATCGCTTATATGACCACTCGTCGAAATCGACTCTCTGAGCCGGTCGAGACGACGCCAGTCTCACGGAATTCAGAGTCCGAAGCCCGAAATGCCACCTCGGAGCGTGTGTATTAGTAGACCGATTTTCGCACCCTTCAATAAAATACAGATATTTTTTTCGCCCGGTTATCGGAATCGTCCACGAGGCCCCAATTTCGAATCGGCACTCCTACCGGTCAGCCTGGCCCTCAGTCGGCCCTGGACCCACTTCCAAATCGACACTCGACCCGGTCGGCTCTGGGCCGGAGTCGGAGATTTTCGGTCCGACGCCCCGATTCCGGTCTCGAAGCGCTGCCGCGGCTCCCGATGCGCACGGATTCCGACACTCAGAGGCGCTCGTCGGAATGGCTTATAAGACCCCAATTCGGAATCGGCACTCGGAGGCGCTCGTCACTTGCTATCGCCTCAGGCGATAGGACACAGTTTCCGAGTCAAAAATCCATCGTTTCGGGCACCGAAATTTCGATTCTTGCAGACAATTCGCGGTTTCTTGCTGTGATGTTTCTTCGATCACGCGGCTCGCCTGTAGGGCTGCAACCCAAAGTCGACCAATCATGGAGGTCGGAGGCCGCGGTCATCACAGTCCGAGAGCTCCTCCCCGCGTCGTAAACGTGGGCGCCCAAAAATCGCCAATTTCGACACCCCTGACGGATTACTCTCAAGCCCTCCAGTGGAAGAACTGTGCATAACTTTCCGTCCGGGTATCAGAATCGCTTATATGACCACTCGTTGAAATCGTCTCTCTGAGTCGGTCGAGAGGACGCCAGTCTCGCAGAATTGGAGTCCAAAGCCAAAAATGCCACCTCGGAGCGTGTGTATTAGTACACCGATTTTTGCACCCCTTCAGTAAAATGTGGATATTTCTTCGCCCGGTGACCGGAACCGCCCGCTAGGCCCCAATTCCGAATCGGCACTCCGACCCGGTCGGCCATGGGCCAGACTCGGAGATTTTCAGTCCGACGCTCTGATTACGCTCCCAGAGCGCGGTTGTGGCTCCCGATGCGCACGGATTCCAACTCGCCTTTGGTAAAGGCAGGCATACTTTCCGCTTGGTTGTCGGAATAGCTTATAAGACCCCATTTCGGAATCGAAACTCAGAGGCGCTCGTCGCCTACTATTGCCGCAGTTTCTTGCAGTGACGTTTCCTCGATCACGCGGCTCGCTTGTGGGGCTGCAACCCAGAGTCAGCCAATCACGGAGGTTGGAGGCCGAGGTCATCGCGTTTCGAGAGCTCCTACCCGCGTCGTAAATGTGGGCGTCAGAAAATCGTCGATTTCAACACCCAAGATGGATTACTCTCACGCCCTCCAGTGGAAGAACTGCGCATAATTTTCCGCTAGAGTATCGGAATCACTTATATGACCACTCGTCAAAATCGTCTCTTCGAGCCGGTCCAGATGACACTAGTCTCGTGGAATTCGGAGTCCGGAGCCCGAAATGCCACCTTGGAGCGTGTGTATTAGTACACCGATTTTCGCACCCCTTCAGTAAAATGCGGATATTTCTTTGCCCGGTGATCAGAACCGTCCGCGAGGCCCCAATTCCGAATCGGCACTCCGACCCGGTCGGCCCTGGGATGGAGTTGGAGATTTTCGGTCGGGCGCCCCAATTCCGCTCCCAGAGCGCGGCCGCGGCTCCCGATGCGCACAGATTCCGACACACCTTCGACAAAATGGGCATAACTTTCCGCTCGGTTGTCAGAATGGCTTATAAGACCCCAATTCGGAATCAGCACTCAGAGACGCTCGTCGCCAACTATTGCCTCAAAAGATAGCACACTATTTCCGAGTCGAAAATCCATCGTTTGGCCTGCGAAATTTCAGTTCTTGCAGACGATTCGCGGTTTCTTGCAGTGACGTTTCCTCGATCACGTGGCTCGCCTGTGGGGCCGCAACCCAGAGTCGGCCAATCATGGAGGTCGGAGGCTGCGGTCATCACGGTCCGAGAGCTCCTCCCCGCATCGTAAACGTGGGCGCCCGAAAATCGCCTATTTCGACACCTCTGACGAACTACTCTCACGCCCTCCAGTAGAAGAACTGCGCATAACTTTTCACCAGGTATCGGATCACTTTTATGACCACTCGTCGAAACGTCTCTCTAAGCCGGTCGAGAGGACGCCAGTCTTGCAGAATCGGAGTCCGGAGCCCGAAATGCCACCTCGGATCGTGTGTATTAGTACACCGATTTTTGCACCCCTTCAGTAAAATTCGGATATTTCTTCGCCCGGTGATCGGAACCGCCCGCGAGGCACAATTCCGAATCGGCACTCCGACCCGGTCGGCCCTGGGTTGGGCCCGGAGATTTTCAGTCCAGCGCCCAGATTCTCCCGGAGCGCGGCCGCAGCTCCCGATGCGCACGGATTCCGACACGCCTTCGGTATAACAGGCATTACTTTCTACTCGGTTGTCGGAATGGCTTATAAGAACCCAATTCGGAATCGGCACTCACAGGCGCTCGTCGCCTACTATCGCCTCAGGCGATAGGACACCGTTTTCAAGTCGAAAATCTATCGTTTTGGGCTCTGAAATTTCGGTTCTTGTAGACAATTCGCGATTTTTTGTAGTGACGTTTCCTCGATCATGCGGCTCGCCTGTGGGGCGGCAACCTAGAGTCGGCCAATCACGGAGGTCGGAGGCTGCGGTCATCGCGGTTCGAGAGCTCCTCCCCGCGTCGTAAACGTAGGCGCCCGAGAATCGCTGATTTCGACACCCATGACGGATTACTCTCACGCCCTCTAGTGGAAGAACTGTGCATAACTTCCACTCGGGTATCGGAATTGCTTATATGACCCATCATCGGAATCGTCTCTTCTATCTAGTCGAGACGACGCCAGTCTTGTGCATTCGGAGCCGGAGCCTGAAATGCCACCTCGGAGCGTGTGTATTAGTACATCTTCGCACCCCTTCGGTAAAATGCGGATATTTCTTCGCCCAGTGATCAGAATAGCCCGCGAGGGCCCAATTCCGAATCGGAACTCCGACCCGATCGGCCCTGGCTTATAAGAACCCAATTCGGAATCGGCAGTCAGAGGCGCTCGTCGCCTACTATTGCCTCAGGTGATAGGGCACTGTTTCCGAGTCCAAAATCCATCGTTTCGGGCCCCGAAATTTCAGTTCCTGCAGACGATTAGCAGTTTTTTACAGTGACGTTTCCTCGATCACGCGACTCGCAAGTGGGTCCGCAACCCAGAGTCGGCCAATCACGGAGGTCAGAGGGCGCGGTCATCGCGGTCCGAGAGATCCTCCCCGCGTCGTATACATGGGCGCCCGAAAATCGCCGATTTCGCCACCCCTGACGGATTACTCTCACCCTCTCCAGTGGAAGAACTAGGCATAATTTTCCGTCTGGGTATCGGAATCGTGCTATATGACCACTTGTCGGAATCGTCTCTCCGAGCCGGTCGAGATGACACCAGTCTCGCAGAATTCGAAGTCCGGAGCCCGAAATGCCACCTCGGAGTGTGTGTACTAATACACTGATTTTTGCACCCTTTGGTAAAAAGTGGACATTTCTTTGCCCGTGATCGAAACCGCCCGCGATGCCCCAATTCAGAATCGGCACTCCGACCCGGTTGGCCCTGGGCTGGACCCAGAAATTTTTGGTTCGACACCCGGATTCCGCTCCCGGAGCGCGGCCGCAGCTCCCGATGCGCAGGGATTCCGACACGGCTTCGGTAAAAACGGGCATAACCTTTCGCTCAGTTGTTGGAATTGCTTATAAGACCTCAATTCGGAATTGGCACTCAGAGCCGCTCGTCGCCTGCTATTGCCTCAGGTGATAGAACACTGTTTCCGAGTCAAAAATCCATTGTTTCGGGCCCCAAAATTTCGATTCCTGCATACGATTCATAGTTTTTTTACAGTGACGTTTCCTTGATAACGCGACTCGCGTGTGGGTCCACAACCCAGAGTTGGCCACATCACGGAGGTTGGAGCCATAGTCATCACGGTCCGAGAGATCCTCCCCGCGTCGTATACGTGGGCGCCCGAAAATCGCCGATTTCGCCACCCCTAACGGACTACTCTCACCCCCTCCAGTGGAAGAACTGGGCATAACTTTTCGCCCGGGTATCAGAATCGCCTATATGACCACTTGTCGGAATCACCTCTCCGAGCCAGTCAAGATGACGCTAGTCTCACAGAATTCGGAGTCCGTAGCCCGAAATGCCATTTCGGAGCGTGTGTACTAGTACACCGATTTTCGCACCCCATCTGTAAAAAATGGATATTTTTTCGCTCGGTGATCGAAACCGCCCGCGAGGCCCCAATTCTGAATCGGCACTCCGACTCGGTCAGCCCTGGGCAAGACCCAGAGAATTTTGGTCTGGCGCCCGGATTCCGCTCCCGGAGCGCGGCCGCAGCTCCCGATGCGCACGGATTCCAACACGCCTTCGGTAAAACGGGCATAGCTTTCCGCTCCGTTGTCAGAATCGCTTATAAGACCCCAATTCGGAATCGGCACTCAGAGGCGCTCGTCGCCTGCTATTGCCTCATGTGATAAGACACTCTTTTTGAGTTCAAAATCCTCATTTCGGTCCTCGAAATTTTGATTCCTGCAGACGATTCGTAGTATTTTACAGTGACGTTTCCTCGATCACGCGGCTCGCGTGTGGGTCCCAACCAGAATTGGCCAATCACGGAGGTCGAGCCGTGGTCATCGCGGTCCGAGAGATCCTCCCCGCGTCGTATACGTGGGCGCTCAAAAATTGCCGATTTTGCCACCCCTAACGGATTACTCTCATCCCTCCAGTGGAAGATTGGGCATAACTTTCCGCCCAGGTATCGGAATCACCTTTATGACCACTTGTGGGAATCGTCTCTCCTAGCCAGTCGAGATAATGCCAGTCTCACAGAATTCGGAGTCCGTAGCCCGAAATGCTACCTCGGAGCGTGTGTACTAGTACACCGATTTTTGCACTCCATCGGTAAAAAGTGGATATTTCTTCGCTCGGTGATCGAAACCGCCCGCGAGGCCCCAATTCCGAATTAGCACTCCGACTCGGTCAGCCCTGGGCCAGACCCAGAGATTTTCGGTCCAGCGCCCGGATTCCGCTCCCGTAGCGCGGCCGCAGCTCCCGATGCGCACGGATTCCGACACACCTTCGGTAAAACGGGCATAGCTTTCCGCTCGGTTGTCGGAATTGCTTATAAGACCCCAATTCGGAATCGGCACTCAGAGGCGCTCGTCGCTTGCTATTGCCTCAAGTGATAGGACACTGTTTTTGAGTCCAAAATCCATCGTTTCGGGCCCCAAAATTTTAGTTCCTGCAAACGATTCGCAGTTTTTTACAGTGACGTTTCCTCGATCACGCGGCTCGTGTGTGGGTCTGCAACCCAGAGTTGGCCAATCACGGAGGACGGAGCCGTGGTCATCGCGGTCTGAGAGATCCTCCCCGTGTCATATACGTGGGCACCCAAAAATCGCCGATTACGCCACCCCTAACGGATTACTCTCACCCCCTCCAGTGGAAGAATTGGGCATAACTTTTCGCCCGGGTATCGAAATCGCCTACTATATGACCACTTGGGGAATCGTCTCTCCGAGCCAGTCGAGATGACGCCAATCTCACAGAATTCGGAGCCTGTAGCCTGAAATGCTACCTCGGAACGTGTGTACTAGTACATTGATTTTCGCACCCCATCAGTAAAAAGTGGATATTCTTCGCTCGGTGATCGAAACCGCCCGCGAGGCCCCAATTCCGAATCGGCACTCCTACCCGGTCGGCCCTGGGCCAGACCCAGATTTTTCCGGTCTGGCGCCGGATTCCGCTCCCGGAGCGCGGCCGCAGCTCCCGATGCGTACGGATTCCGACCAGCCTCCGGTAAAAACGGGCATAACTTTCCGCTCGGTTGTCGGAATCGCTTATAAGACCCCAATTCAGAATCGGCACTCAGAGGCACTCGTCGCCTGCTATTGCCTCAGGTGATAGGACACCGTTTTCGAGTCCAAAATCCATCGTTTCGGGCCCCAAAATTTCGATTCCTGCAGACGATTCCCAGTTTTTACAGTGACGTTTTATCGATCACGCGGCTCGCGTGGGGTCCGCAACCCAGAGTCGGCCAATCATTGAGGTCGGAGGCCGTGGTCATCGCGGACCGAGAGATCCTCCCCGCGTCGTATACGGGGCGCCTGAAAATCGTCAAATTCGCCACCCCTGACGGATTACTCTCTCCCCTCCAATAGAAGAACTGGGCATAACTTCCGCCCGGATATCGGAATCGCCTATATGACCACTTGTCGGAATCGTCTCTCCGAGCGGTCGAGATGACGCCAGTCTCGCAGAATTCGAACTCTGGAGCCCAAAATGCCACTCGGAGTGTGTACGAGTACACCGATTTTCGCACCCTTTGGTAAAAAGTGGATAGTCTTCGCCCGGTGATCGAAACCGCCCGCGAGGCCCCAATTCCAAATTGGCGTACTAGTAGACACGCTACGCGGTGGAATTTCGGACCCAGAATGGAATTCCACGAGACCAACGTCCTGTCGACCGTCACGGAGTGTTGATTCTGAATTGTGGTCTACTAAGCGATTCTGATACCCGGGCAAAACGTTATGCCCAGTTCTTTCATTGAAGAGGGGGGGGGGGGGGGAATAATCCGGAAGGGGTGACTATATCAACGATGTTTGTGCACCCATATCTATGACCTATGGAGCAGTTCTCGCGCTGAGTTTAACACGACTTTCGATCTTCATCACAGACCGACTCTGTGTGGTTGCCACGCCAGGGATTCGCGTGATCGAGGGAGACGTCACTGCCATAAAACCTTGGAAATGGGCAGATCGTCGATTGGAACTGCAATTTTGGAGTGTGAAACGAATGCTTTTCGACCTCGAAACGACATCTTACCGCCTAAGGCAATATGTTGCGACGGGTGCCTCTGAGTGACGATTCTGAATTGGAGTCTTATAAGCGATTCTGATAACCGAACGGAAAGTTATGCCTGTTTGAGCGATGGGGTGTCCGTATGTGATTGCATAGGCAAACCGCGACCGCGTACCCGGAGAGGATTTTTTGGGCGTCGGACCGGATATGTCTGAATGCGACCTTTTACCGATCGGGTCGAAGTGCCGATTCTGAATTGGGGCCTCGCGGGCGGTTCTGACCCCCGGGCGAATAAATATCCACGTCTGACCGGTGGGTACGGCAATCGGTGTACTAGCACACACACTCCGGGGGCGAATTTTGGCCCCGGAACGGATTTCTGCGAAACCAGCGCCCTGTCGACCGTCTCGGAGTGCCGATTCCAAATTGTGGTCACATAAGCGATTCCGATGCTCGTGCAGAAAGTTATGCCCAATTCTTTCGCTGAAGGGGTGGGAATAAACCGGAGGGGGTGACTATATCGGCTATGTTCGGGCACCCATATCCATGACCTGGGGAGGAGATCTCGCGTCGAGATGAACATGACTTCCGATCACTGTGACTGGGCGGCTCCGCATGTGGGCTCCGCCAGTGATTCGCGTAATCGAGGGAGTCGCTACTGCCAAAAAACCTTGGAATATGGGAGATCGTCCACTAGAATCACAATTTTGGAGTGCGAAACGAAGGTTTTTTGAACCCAAAACAACGTCTTATCGCCCGAGGCAAAGGTGGCGTCGAGCGCCTCTGAGTGACGATTCCGAATTGGGGTCTTATAAGCGATTCCGATAATCGAGCGAAAAGTTATACCCGTTTGAGCGAAGGGATGTCCGTATGCGATCGCATCGCCAGCCCGCGACCGCGCTCCCGGAGAGGAATTTGGGCGCCAGACCGGAAATCTCCGAATGCGATCTTTTACCGACCGGGTCGAAGTGCCGATTCTGAATTGAAGCCTCACGGGCGGTTCCGACCCCCGGGCGAATAAATATCCGCGTCCGACTGGAGGGTACGACAGTCGGTGTACTAGTACACACACTCCGGGGGCGAATTTTGGCCCCGGATGGAATTCCGCAAAACCAGCGCCCTGTCGACCGTCTCGGAGTGCCGATTCCGAATTGTGATCACATAAGCAATTCCGATGCTCGTGCAGAAAGGTATGCCCAATTCTTTCGCTGAAGGGGTGGGAATAAACCGGAGGGGGTGACTATATCGGCTATGTTCGGGCACCCATATCCATGACCTGGGGAGGAGATCTCGCGTCGAGATGAACATGACTTCCGATCACTGTGACTGGGCGGCTCCGCATGTGGGCTCCGCCAGTGATTCGCGTAATCGAGGGAGTCGCTACTGCCAAAAAACCTTGGAATATGGGAGATCGTCACTAGAATCACAATTTTGGAGTGCGAAACGAAGGTTTTTTGAACCCAAAACAACGTCTTATCGCCCGAGGCAAAGGTGGCGTCGAGCGCCTCTGAGTGACGATTCCGAATTGGGGTCTTATAAGCGATTCCGATAATCGAGCGAAAAGTTATACCCGTTTGAGCGAAGGGATGTCCGTATGCGATCGCATCGCCAGCCCGCGACCGCGCTCCGGAGAGGAATTTGGGCGCCAGACCGGAAATCTCCGAATGCGATCTTTTACCGACCGGGTCGAAGTGCCGATTCTGAATTGAAGCCTCACGGGCGGTTCCGACCCCCGGGCGAATAAATATCCGCGTCCGACTGGAGGGTACGACAGTCGGTGTACTAGTACACACACTCCGGGGGCGAATTTTGGCCCCGGAATGGAATTCCGCAAAACCAGCGCCCTGTCGACCGTCTCGGAGTGCCGATTCCGAATTGTGATCACATAAGCAATTCCGATGCTCGTGCAGAAAGGTATGCCCAATTCTTTCGCTGAAGGGGTGGGAATAAACCGGAGAGGGTAACTATATCAGCGATGTTCGGGCACCTATATCCACGACCCGGGGTGGAGATCTCGCATCGAGTTGAACACGACTTCCGATCGCTGTGACTGGACAGCTCCGCATATGGCTCCGCCAGCGATTCGCGTAATCGAGGGAGTCGCTACTGCCAAAAAACCTTGGAATAGGGGAGATCGTCCGCTAGAATCGCAATTTCGGAGTGCGAAACGAAGGTTTTTCGACCCCGAAACGATGTCTTATCATCTGAGGCAATAAGGCGGCATCAAACTCCTCTGAGTGCCGATTCCGAATTTGGGTCTTATAAGTGATTTCGATAACCGAGCGAAAGGTTATGCCCGTTTGAGCGAAGGGGTGTCCGTATGCGAACGCATCGGCAGCCCGCGACCGCGCACCCGGAGAGGATTTTGGGCGCCGGACCGGATATGTCCGAATGCGACCTTTTACCGACCGGGTCGAAGTGCTGATTCTGAATTGGGGCCTCGCGGGTGGTTCCGACCCCCGGGCGAATAAATATCCGCGTCCGACCGAGGGTACGGCAGTCGGTGTACTAGTACACACGCTCCGGGGGCGAATTTTGGCCCCGAAACGGAATTCTGCGAAACCAGCGCCCTGTCGACCGTCTCGGAGTGCCGATTCCGAATTGTGGTCACATAAGCGATTCCGATGCTCGTGCAGAAAGTTATGCCAATTCTTTCGCTGAAGGGGTGGGAATAACCGAAGGGGGTGACTATATCGGCGATGTTCAGGCACCCATATCCACGTCCGGGAGGAGATCTCACGTCGAGTTGAACACGACTTCCGATCGCTGTGACTGGTGGCTCCGCCGCTGTGATTCGCGTAATCGATGGAGTCGCTACGGCCAAAAACCTTGGAATATGGGAGATCGTCCGCTAGAATCACAATTTCGGAGTGCAAAATGAATGTTTTTCGACCCCGAAACGATGACTTATCGCCAAAGGCAATAAGGGGCCGTCGAGCGCCTCTGAGTGTCGATTCCGAATTGGGGTCTTATAAGCGATTCCAATAACCGAACGAAAAGTTATGCCCGTTTGAGCGAATGGGTGTCCGTATGAGATCGCATTGGCAGCCCGCGACCGCGCTCCCGGAGAGGAATTTGGGCGCCGGACCGGAAATCTCCGAATGCGACCTTTTACTGACCGAGTCGAAGTGTCGATTCTGAATTGGGGCCTCGCGTGCGGTTCCGACCCCCGGGCGAATAAATATCCGCGTCCGACCGGAGGGTACGGCAGTCGGTGTACTAGTACACACGCTCCGGGGGTGAATTTTGGCCCCGGAACGGAATTCCGCGAAACCAGCGCCCTGTCGACCGTCTCGGAGTGCCGATTCCGAATTGCGATCACATAAGCAATTCCGATGCTCGTGCAGAAAGTTATGCCCAATTCTTTCGCTGAAGGGGTGGGAATAAACCGGAGGGGGTGACTATATCGGCGATGTTCAGGCACCCATATCCACGACCTCGGGAGGAGATCTTGCGTCAAGTTGAACACGACTTCCGATCGCTGTGACTGGACGGCTCCGCATGTGGGCTCCTCCAGCGATTCGCGTAATCGAGGGAGTCGCTACTGCCAAAAAACCTTAGAATATGGGAGATCGTCCGCAAGAATTACAATTTCGGAGTGCGAAACGAAGGTTTTTCGACCCCGAAACGATGTCTTATATCGCCTGAGGAATAAGGGGGCGTCGAGCGCCTCTGAGTGTCGATTCCGAATTTGGGTCTTATAAGCGATTCCGATAACCGAGCGAAAAGTTATGCCCGTTTGAGCGAAGGGGTGTCCGTATGCGATCGCATCGGCAGCCCGCGACTGCGCTCCCGGAGAGGAATTTGGGCGCCGGACCGAAAATGTCCGAATGACCTTTTACCGACCGCGTCGAAGTGCCGATTCTGCATTTGGGGCCTCGCGGGAGGTTCCGACTCCCGAGCGAATAAATATCCACGTCCGACCGGAGGGTACGGTAGTCGGTGTACTAGTAGACACGCTCCCGTGGCGAATTTTGGCCCCGGAACGGAATTCTGCGAAACCAGTGCCCTGTCGACCGTCTCGGAGTGCCGATTCCGAATTGTGGTCACATAAGCGATTCTGATGCTCGCAGAAAGTTATGTCTAATTCTTTCGTTGAAGGGGTGAGACTAAACCGGAGGGGGTGACTATATCGGCGATATTCGGGCACCCATATCCCCCTGGGGAGGATCTCGCGTCGAGTTGAACACGACTTCCGATCGCTGTGATTGGGAGGCTCCGCATGTGGTTGTAATCACAGGGATTGTACCCCCCTCAACACAAACATGAGTATCAAATATGATAGCATGGAAAATAGGATGTGATCGCCACCTAGATAGTTGCCTAATGAGAAGAGAAATGTCCGGGCTAACTACTCTAGGAAAAGGAGAGAGAACGGGGGTGTACCTTATGTCGCGGTCGTCATGGTTGCCGCGACGGTGCTAATATCGCCACCTAGATAGCTGCTTGTGGATCTTCGCTTGGGTGCCTGCCAAAACAACGAAAATAAGAAATAAAACCCTGTTAGACTATGTTAAGTGTAGTAGCTATTCTTAAATGAAAGAAGATGTGGAGCATGAAGGGAACGGACCTGGGGGGTGGTTTTTAAATCCCTTAGGTAGTAGCAAAACGTGGGGAAGAATATGCATGGGGAGAAATCATGGAAGAGGAGAGGGAGGAACCCTAACTAGCATGTATTCATGTGCAAAACATAGAAAAGAAAGTAAAAATCAAAATTAAACATATACTACCCCGTTTGATGTGATTCTAGTTGGAGGTCGGAGAGGAGGACGTAAGGAACAACTTTCACGAAGACATCTTGAAGAGATCTGGCCTGGTTTGGGCTGTGGAAGAGACGATAATCCCGCATGTGCAGATCTCGATATGAGAGAGAAAGTGAAGAATAATCTACTGTAACTTTTCGCACAAGCCACCAATCGACGTGATTCCACTTCGGGGTTGAAGAGGGCTCTGTGGAGAGTAACTTTGATGAAGAAACCTCGAAGAGATCTGGCCTGGTTCGATCTCCACAAGACGTGCAAGCACTGCTGGTCCTGGAGGCGATGTGAGAGAAAAAGAAGAGAGAGAAAGAAGGAAAACGGGAAGAACAGCTTCTCCTCTGCCTTGGGGACGATGGGACCTCATGAGCAGAGCCTCCAGTGACCTCTCCTCGTAGTGGTAGCCTTTCTCTATCCTCTGGAGAGTTCTAGGATGTGTTTTAGGTAGAGATAGAGTCCAATCCCGAGTTAGAGAGAGAGTCCAAGTTGTGGGAGAGTTTGAGAGTCTATCTAGAGTTTGGATGGGCTTGGAGGCTCCCTAGGGATGAGAATAGAAGGTTTGAGTCGTAATCCAACTCATAGGGACTTTAGATAGGCTCTAGGATGGAAGGAGAGGGCGAAAATCACGTAAAAACGTGTTTACGTGCATGGCGCTGTCGCGTCGGATCGTGGGGCCGCGTTCATGTCGCGTCCATGCACTGGGTCGAGTCAATAAGGGCAGTGCGCGTAGGTCCCACGAAATGGGCCATAACTCCCTCCATAGATATCGGATTGATGCGCCGTTTATTGCGTTGGATTCTAGACTCAGAGGGCTACAAAATGATAGTATGGTATGCCAAATTTGAATTAGAAATGAGGAAGTTATGAGCTTTCAAAGTGAAGACATGTTCACAGGATTGGGCAGATTGCGCAGTTTTGATATTTCAAGCGGTGTTTGGCCATGGGCTTGAAGTTAAGGGTGAATGGGCTCATGATGGGCCTGAGAAGGACTCCAAAGTGATGATCAATTTGAGACATCAATGATATGGAAAAGAAATATGCTCAACTTATAGGCCGAAAATGGGTGTCTACAGATTGCCCCTCCTTGATGCCTACTTTACAAGGGAGCGAAGCGGAAAGAGGGCGAAGTGTAATGAAATGGAATGGAGCGAGGATGAAGAAGAGTGGACTGAAAAGTGGGCATCAAGGTAAAAGAGACACCCGTTACAACAATAAGCGATAGAAATTCTCTGGAAGACTCTAAACTAACCTCAAGGAAGAGCGAGCACGGACGGCTCCTGTTTGGAACGACAAAAAGGAAAGCAAAAGAAGGATGATCAACCTCTTGATTAAGAGGTACCCTAGCCGATTAGCTTGTAGGTTTCATCTTGGGAGGACATGTGCGTGTCAGGTAGGTCACGATGACTCAAGGCCTGGGAGTGGTTCGCAACCAAGACGGATCATGGGGATATTTAAGTTGATTTAGATGAATGGAGGGAGTAAATTCCAGACAGAAGTCATACTGGCCAACTGGACCAAGTGACTAGTTCAAAGAAGACCTTTAAATTGTGAGTGGAATAGGATTTCTTGTTCAAGAAACTTAAGCTTGATTGATCACCACCAGGGAAGCAACCTTTGACAATTCATGAGGCATGAAGCTCAAAGTCCTACATGATGCATGCTGGGCTAAAATAAAAAGAAATCATCAAATCAATATGCAAAGAAAGTAGAAAATAGAAATACTCAAGGATAATATTGTTAAGATGAATAAGGACGGGTCAAGAGACTACCTGCAACCGCAGTGTAGGCCTGAATCCATTGTCCCTAAACTTATTAACTTAACGGCCTATCCAGCGATTAGCAATTTGCACCTAGATCATCACTGTTTTTGTTGAAGGGGAACTCAGATCTCAAAACACATTGAAAACCAGCCGGTCCTTGAGATAATATAGTAGCATACTTACCATATAGTTGCAAGGGAGAAGGGATAGGGATACTTACCTGAACTTACCTGTGGAGCGCAGAACTCGCCATTTTTTGGGTTTTGCTTTTTCTGATTTTTTTTTTTTGTTTTTCGTGTGTAAATGAAGCAATAAACAAAGTACTAAACAAGCTAACAACAACAAGCATAAACAACTCAGTCACCCACATGATTGAAACAAAACACTGAAGAACATTCATGTTCACACATAGAGTCCTCTCATGGAGCCATTGAGGGAGAATATGTATGGGACTTGGGAAGGACTTGGTGGGATAATGAGTTTGAAATTCAAATCATGGGTGGAACTGAGGAGGAGAGATAGATCGTAAGATGATGTGAGCAAGACTCAGACAAAAGCAATGAAGAAATGTGGAGATCTGAACGAACAATGCTGGAAGCCATGCACCTGCACACTTAGCATGTATGATTAGATCTGCTTATTTTTTTATTTTTAGTTTGAAAACATTTGATTTTTTTTAGTTTTGAAATTATTTGATTTTTTTTTGTTTTTTGGCAATATCTGATTTTTTATTTTTAAAATATTTGATTTTTTTTATTTTTGGCAATATTGATTTTTTTAGATTTTTTGGCAATATTGATTTTTTTAAGATTTTTGAAATATTTGATTTTTTGGGATTTGGTAATATTTGATTTTTTTTTAGATTTTTTGGCAATATTGATTTTTTTAGATTTTGAAAATAACGCCTGAAGCCGACGTTAGCCCTTCCTAAAAGACACATGAGATGGAAGGTACTCACCCTTGCTACTATAGCACTAAAGCAAGATCAAACTACTGGCAAGGGGTCCCCATTCATTCACCTTTCATTAAAGACCACCAAAAGGTCGGATGTGGATTAAGATGTGGCATCCTGTAGATGGTTGCCCTTAGCTCACGGTGCCACTAAAAAGGCCATACCTGGGACACGACCCAGCCTTATAGAGAGAAAGAGAAGAAAGTTTGGGGATAAGTCTAGTGCAGGTTTTAAAGGACAAATTATCCTTAGCTTTCTTCCAAGGCATACCTCTTGGAGGTTCAATCTGTTGAGGAGGGACTTTAGGTCACTTTATTTTGCCTGTTTCTTGTTTGGGGCATGCGTACGATCGGGCTCAAGGGCGTCCCGCGGGGAACTGTACTGCCACTCTTTGTCATGCCCCTATTCCTCAATTTTCTTTCATTTGTTCTTCTTTTCACTTTTATTAGGCTTTTCTTTTCTTTTGCAGGCTTGATTGACCGTCCCTATTTGAGATTTCCTCTCATCAAGGTGTGCTTAGGTTGGTTGCCTTACCCAAAGAGCCCTTTTCTGCCCTTACACTTCGACCGAGTAAAGAAGAGAATAGCTTTTTACACCTCCTAGGTATGGCCTAAGTAGCAACGGTGTTTGCTAGAGTAGCCGACTAAAGTTGCCATGTGAGTGTGTGATGATCCTTGCTTAAAGTGACCTTCAATGATAGGGGAAGGAATGTCGAACCCCTAACGCGGAGTAATCTCTACCTTGAGTGCTGTAGAAGCAAAGTAAACCTAAGACCGACTCGAGCACTCTTGCTGTGAACTGAGACGACTCCCTTTGATGTTTAGTGTTAAAGAAATATTTGCATGGTTATTTGGTGCGCAATGCGACCCCTTTATTGAAAGAACGACCTGCATTAGTCTTTGAACTTTGATTTTGGTTGCTTTTAATTAGCTCATTTGCAGGAAACTATGAAAAGTAGGGGTCGCAAGAATTAGAGCCATCTCAACACAACAAGAGGGAGACATGACGCTACATGAAGATGAGGGATAAGAACCCTCAAACAAGAAGGATTTACAAAGGAGGAAAAAAAAAAAAATGTTAGTGAGGACTGAAACCTCTGGAACAGTGAGAGAAAGGGTCGGGACCCCGAATAGGGAGTGAGGGAGGAATCGGGTTAGGCCCGTGAGCAGGAGGGGTTGAGGAAGGAACTGTAGAATGGAGGGTGGAGGATCTGGTGGATCGAAGGTGAAGTGGAAGGAGGGGAATCAGATGCTCCTGGAGAGTGTGGACCTGACCTATAATTAGGAGGCTCCGGTGGAAGAGGAGAAGGGGAACCCTGAGCACTAGGAAGGAAGTTAGGTGACCCAGGTGGATATGGAGAGAAAACCTGGGAACCCCGAGGTGATCGGGCGGCTCAGGAGGAAGAGATAAGTGAGGGTCCAAAGACCCTAAAGGAGTAGGAGGGGAATAATGGGGCACCAGTCCAGATTGGGAGATCGGTGCCTCCTCTGGGAACCAGATTGACCAAATGAGTAGTATTGAAAGATCAAGGTCAGAGGATAACATGATAGGGAGATCGACATTTTTCTTGAAGAACTTGAATCTTGATCTCAGCCTCCTTTACTTCTTGGAAGATCTCTTCTCGTGACGCCACAGCTTCTTTGCTCTTACAGATAGATATGACGGTTTCACCTTGACATGTCTTCTTAAATAGCGGGACCAGGCCGCAGATGGCCTCTCTCTCCTCCGCAGCCACATGGCTCTCTCATCAATTATGATTGTCATGACTGCCGTGTGTGTACTTGCCCCTTGTCTATTACTTGCATATTCAACCTTTATTGACACCCATGGGGGAACGCCATAAATGGATATCTTTGTTGAGAGGGTTTCCCTTGACAAGTGGACATTGCAAATCCATGGGAATTTGATGCGTGGTACCAGCAACTTGAGGCTTGGCATCTTGGCCTAACAATCTGGCATGAAGACCAACTCCCTTGACATTTGAAGAGGGGATGCTTCTGGGAGTGTGATGGGTGGCACTAGCACGGCCAACTGACTGACAGGCTGAGGCAAATTGCAAAGGACTCTTGGCAAAACCTTGAGTGTTCTTGGTGACATAGCAAAGTGCCCCTGGTCGGGTTGAAACATGGCATGGAGGGCTTTGGAGGCTTCGGGCAGCGTGACTTCTTGCCCCTTGAGTGACAGATGATTCATGATGGCCTTAGCAGATGCATGAGATAGCACAACATTTGTAGAGAACCCCTTCTCTTGACCAGCCATATGCAAAATAACTGAGCGATGAGTGATGATGGCATTAATGGTAGCATTTCCAATAAGCAACGTAATGGCTACTGTCCCCGCTTTGGATTTGGCTGGCACTAGGGCCTGGGAACTCTTTTTGACAGTGTTCTTCTGAGGAGATAAAGGCTCATCCTTCCCGAATGCGCCCGAGATAAGGACATAGACCGGCATGCGACTAATGTAGTTGTAAGGGCCGAAACACATGACCAGAACTGGGCTACATTTACTCAGTCCATCTTGCATAGGGGAAGTAACTTCAAGGCATGCTGCTGGTGATGCACACCCGCTCCATTGGGATGTGGTATGGGATGTGTGGTGGCTATGGCGGGTTCGTCAGATGCGGAGGGCTTAGTGTGAGGTGATGGGATGGTGGCAAGGACAGGTTCATGCAGTGAGAGCTCTTCCTCCAACTCAGAGGCTGAAGCAGCCTTATTCTTGGGAGTAGGAAACTCTTGCTCGGACTCAGAGGTGAGTGGAGCTTGCTCGAGCCTTGGTGTGGTGGTAACGGCTTGCTCAGTGCAAATGGCAGTGGGGTGGAGATGATGGCGAGGGTAAAGATGGAGGGTTGGCAGGAGTGGAGGGATTATGGTTTGCGGCATTGGTGGAGATGACTAACAGCACACCGACACAATGGGTCGAGCTAACAGCTTGTCATCAGGGTGCGATACGGTAGGTGTGGTGGTGATAACCTGAGCAAGGGTTGGTGAGGGGGGTTGTTGAGGTTGTGACGGAGCGGGTGGTGCACTTGGACGATAAGTGAAGAGGTGCCGTCGACCTTGAACTGGTGGAGATGACGACTGCCTTGATGCTTGCGTTGGTTGTCTTCGTTGCGCTGCTGGTTGCTTGGGCGGCTGTTCCGCTGCCTGTGGTGGAGAGGATTGCTGCCCCTGGCCTTGTGCTTTGCTCTTATCTTGACAATGCAGGATGAGTCGTGCATTTCAGCCCAATCTATCTTGTGCTCTAGACTATAGATCACATCCCGAATTCGCAGCAGTTTGCGACTGTATGCCCCGGATGACGATGATACAGCATATTCTGATCGGTCCACTGCCATGTCTCAGCTTGGATTTTCTGGAGGGAGTTGCAATGCATTAATGGACATCGGGGCTGTGAAAACATCAGAGAGGGATTCCGGCAACGGATGATAATGGGCTCGCTTTGGGCCAAGTGGATGTCGGGATGGATGAGTATTGGATGGTGTGGTGCGGTGGCACGGGCAAGGTGGTTGTTCTTGTGGAAGCGGGGCGAGTTGGCTATATGAAGGTGAGGTGCATGGTGGTTAGTGGAGTGGGTAGGCGTGGGGTGGTGGATGGTATCAACTTGGGCATGGGTTTAAACTCCCTCATAAGTGGGCCCTTGAAATGAAGAATTCGGTTGTTGGCCTCAACATAGATGGCATGGGGGAGTCAAGAGTTGGGTTTTAACAAAGCGAGCACAGCTGTATAATTGTTGCATGGATGTGATATTGTTCATAGCCAGGATGTGGCGGTACATGGGCGTTGCATTAGCAATGATAAGCTTGATTTTCTCCTCTTCTGGGATGTGCATCTGGACATGCGCGGACATCTGACGCCACCGGTCAGCATATGTTGCGAATTCTTCATCAGGCTTCATCTGCTCACCACTAGATCGGCCATTGAATACGCGGACCCGGCCCGGTCTTGATATTGCTGCACGAATCTAGCCTTGACGATTTCAAAATCCTCGACTTCATTGAGAGGCAGGGAATAGAATCACTCCAGAGCGGGCCCATCTAATGACCGCCTAAAAAGATAAGCCAGTAAGCAGCGATCATGTTGATAAGACACCGACTCATAGAGAAAATCCTTCAGATGGACAAGGGTCTCCAGCCCCATTGAATTTGCGATAAACATGGAGCTGAGAAGGTGGAGGGATCTGGAGACCACAGAAATCAAGAAGAGTATCGTTGAAGGAAGGTTTTGGCTTTAACTGCCTCCGCAGGTCACTGAGCTCTCGCTTCATGGATTCGAACTCAGATTGGAAGTCCTGAGCCGAAGTGGATAGTGGATAGTGAGGGCCCGTTTGGGAATGAGAGCGGAGTCGAGAGTCAAGGTCCGGCCAGATTGAGCATAATGGGCCGACTGCAATGATGTGGGCTGAGCAAAAGGATGTCCCGATCCAGGAGTGACAATGTGAGATGATCTAAAATGAGCAGGATGACGTGGGCCTGTTGGGCCCATCTTGGAAGAAGACCGTAAAGCAAAGGTGGACAACAATTCGCGGGCCTGGTCAGGGCCCATTTCAAGCAGGAGGCGCTCCAATTCAGCGGCCTCATAGAAGAGGATGGTGACGGATTAGGTTGGGAATGGGCACTCTCATCGGCCCGATGGGCCTTGGAATGGGCCGAATTTGGAATGGACTCATGAGACAGGGGGTCTACATGAGGAGGAAAGGTTGGAGGATAGGTGAAGCGGAAAGGAGCCATGAGAGGATGAGAAATGGGAGATAAAAGGATACACTAAAATACAAATAAGGGGTACAATAACAGTTACAATCACACAAGAAGGACGAGAAGGGAGTTCTCAAGCAAACACCCAAGTTGATATGATAAGCGTTAGGATTTTAGGGCTATCACTTAGCCTTTTAATGGATTGATTTAATGAAATACACTCGGCTAAAGAAGACCCTAATGGGTATGAACTCAAGTACTCCGATGGAACTAAGGGGGGCCCACAACTCACACGGTGAGATGGCTCGAACTAGGGGTGCAACGGGTACAACTGGCCCGGTGTACCGCAACGTGCGTACGGTCACGAGGACTTACGGAGGTCCTCGAAAGGTGGGCCCGAGTTAGCCTACGAGTGCTCGTAGGTGAGAGGACTCACTCAACCAAGGGGGAACCTGAATAACTGAGATGAATAGCATATGCAAGGGGCTTAAGTGCCCAAAATGTATGCACAGTGAGCAATGACCAAGCAGGGTAACCAACAGGTCTCGGGTAGAGTCACGGCGGCAGGAAACACCGCGACCCTATCGCAACAGAGCGGTCTACCGCGATATGAACAGAGCCCCGAAAAACAGCAGTCAGTCACAAATACAAAGCATACAGACTAACCTAGCATATGATATGAGCATGAAATCACAAGATCAATCTAGCAGAGGTCATGAAGCACCCAGAAACCGACACATGGATCAAAGCAATAACAAACAAAGCGTACCTGTAGACGCGACGTTCCTCCACGATGCGACCTGGTCGCGTCCTCAAGACCCGCCGCGACAGAACCCGAAAACTTACAAAAGAAAGAAAAGGAAAACCCGAACCCTAGCAGGACTCTAACAGACGGAAGGATGAATATGCAAAGCAGAACAGCATGGGGAAGACATGGATACACCTTCAGTGAAGGAACAACACATGAGGAGGAGGGAGAACACGAACCTGTAGTCGTGTCGGCCCTTATGGACGCGATACTATCGTGGCGGCGTGATGCGCCGCTTAACAACCGAGAACAAAAGGACAAGAAAGACACAGGAACAAACCCAACAGGGTATCTAATAAGCACATAAACAGATCATCATGGCAGGCACACATGCAAAATCGACGAACCTAGCACTGAAGGTCCCACCGTGATCGCCAAAAGGTGTAATCACAGGGATTGTACCCCCCTCAACACAAACATGAGTATCAAATATGATAGCATGGAAAATAGGATGTGATCGCCACCTAGATAGTTGCCTAATGAGAAGAGAAATGTCCGGGCTAACTACTCTAGGAAAAGGAGAGAGAACGGGTGTGACGGAACGCCTTACTTAAGCCCATTAACCACAACAGGTTAATAAGGATCCGCCTCCCGCGAACGGGCCGAAGCCTCGCAAGGGAACCAAACCACAGTCCGTGTAGATACAAAGGAACACACCATTCATTATATATATACCACAAGTTCACATAGCCAAATTTCCACAAAACTGAAAAGAAAGTACAAGAGCCTGGGCATACCCCGAGGTACAACTGAAACAAGTAAACTAACTAGCTAAACTACACTGCGGAAGCTGCTACTACACAGCTGGAGGTACCGACCCTGCACTGCTACGACGCAGCTCTGAACTGGACGACGGTCGAGAAACGTCCTCCTCGCTCCCACCTGTGGGGGTAGGGGTGAGCCTCGCTAGTCACTGGCTCAGTAGGGAACTCCCCCAACACCGAGCAAACCAAAATCACAGGTGCGAAAGCAGTAACAATACCAGCAATTTATAGAACAGCTAAGCAGGTAAGTAAAGCTGTAAAGGTACTCACCGTCTGCCGACTACAAGAAACAACTTAATAAATAAACGGCAAACCAGTACAGGTGTACAAGCTAAAGTAGAGACAGCCAACACGAGCCACGTAAACTGGTTCGCGACACCAGAAACTGACTCGGACAACTAACACAGGTAAAAACCCTCCAGTCTCGCAGCCACGGACGAAAGGTCCAGCTGCCGCTCCACGTAAAAAGACAAGCAACTGTGGAGACCAACTAAACACACCACCTGTGGACCACACGGTCACAGGCCCATGCCTGGCACCTCTAGAGATCCTGGCCCGGACTCTCTAGAGTGAGGCACTGGAGAAAGGACTAGCTGGGGTCCAGTACGTCTACTGGTGTCCGTACCCCCAACTACGAGCGCGCTACAAGTGACTAAAAACAAACTCACGTGTCACTGTCCCACTGTCGTCTTTCCCTCAGCGGACGTGCTACTCAAACACAAGAGTGAGGGTGTCCAGGTCAGACGACACAGACCTCGACGGTACAACACAAGTACCGGGACAAAGCCCCGAGCTAACAGCCTGGCTCACACAGAACCTGGGGCACCCAACTGGAGAGGTAACCACGGTAGGCGTCTACTACTTGCCACGTACACAGAACCACGTGCGCGTCACACACAAACCACGTGAAACCACAAGTAACCTCGGTCCACTACACGTGAACGCAACTGACTCGCGTGAACAACACGCAGTCACTGAAGTAGACAACTAACTGCATACCTTGTATGCTAAACACGAGAACCATGCGCACTCAGTGCACCTCGTGAATCGACACGCATACAATAGCGATAAATACTAAGAATAATCATTTCTGTCCATAAACAGTAGGCGTCCATATCGATTGCCGCCTACAGAGAGTCAACGGCAGGGTTCCTGGCCGTTAATCTCCTAGCTGAAGAGCTTGGCGGCAGTCGATGTTGACGCCAAGTTCTCCGGCTCTATGACCCTGCAGAAACCCTAATCCGGTTCTGCGGGCTTTCTGATTATTCTAACAATTTAGAAACATGCAAATATGGTTCCTCTAGCATGTTTATACCCAATACAACCCATTATAACATGATTCATACAGTAAACTACTCAAACCACCCATTATCCCACATGGTGCAACTTTACACAAACATGGATTATCGTGCCGGTTCAAGTGGTTATGATCTGTTTTAATGTTTCTATGGAGCTACCAGAGTTCGTCCCCTACCTCAGAACGCGTCCGAATCTTCGGCAATTCCCGGTTCACACCGAGCCCTCCGCGAGCTCCCAGGCGAATTGCACCACGCCGCGACGTTTCCTCGCGCAATTCGGCGACGCCGCGCGTTCCACGATCGTCCAACCACTCCTCGGAACCTGTTAGAAGCTTCAAAACCACCAGGGCGCGAAGCTGGGCAAGAGGGAGAGAGGGTGAGCTGAGAGAGCTTCCTCGGGTGAGCATATAACCTGCTGGATTGACAGGTTAGCGTCAACCCCCTTGTCGCCAACAGCAACCGCCAGACTAACGTCACAACATCTTCTGTCGCCAAGTTCAAGAAGTCAACGTCCATGGATCTGGACGCCAACAGTCAACGACCACCCTTGGCCGCCAACTCAGACAGACAGCAGCAGGTCCCATTCCAATTCAGGACCTACCCTGCTCTTCACCTGCTCAAGCCACGCAACACACCATACATTCCACACACCCAACTCACACTGGCCTCACAACGGCCGCCACAACCATAACACACACGATCCGCATGGATCCGAAAAGCACGCGACGTTACAACGGGGGTGTACCTATGTCGCGGTCGTCATGGTTGCCGCGACGGTGTTGATATCGCGTCACCCTTAGCTGACGCGTCTCTTGTCGCGTCACCATACATCGTCGCGTTCTCTTCTATGCGGAAGATGATGGATGGGACCTTCTTCCCGTCCTCCAGCCGGCCAGAGGATGAGAGCTGCTCGTGGATCTTCGCTTGGGTGCCTGCCAAAACAACGAAAACAAGAAATAAAACCCTGTTAGACTATGTTAAGTGTAGTAGCTATTCTTAAATGAAAGAAAGATGTGGAGCATGGAGGGAACAAACCTGGGGGGTGGTTTTTAAACCCCTTGGGTAGTAGGAAAACGTGGGGAAGAATATGCATGGGGAGAAATCATGGAAGAGGAGAGGGAGGAACCCTAACTAGCATGTATTCATGTGCAAAACATAGAAAAGAAAGTAAAAATCAAAACTAAACAGATACTGCCCCGTTTGATATGATTTTAGTTGGAGGTCGGAGAGGAGGACGTAAGGAACAACTTTCACGAAGACATCTTGAAGAGATCTGGCCTGGTTTGGGCTGTGGAAGAGACGATAATCCCGCATGTGCAGATCTCGATATGAGAGAGAAAGTGAAGAATAGTCTGCTGTAACTTTTCGCACAAGCCACCAATCGACGTGATTCCACTTCGAGGTTGAAGAGGGCTCTTTGGAGAGTAACTTTGATGAAGAAACCTCGAAGAGATCTGGCCTGGTTCGATCTCCACAAGACGTGCAAGCACTGCTGGTCCTGGAGGCGATGTGAGAGAAAAAGAAGAGAGAGAAAGAAGGAAAACGGGAAGAACAGCTTCTCCTCTGCCTTGGGGACGATGGGACCTCGTGAGCAGAGCCTCCAATGACCTCTCCTCGTAGTGGTAGCCTTTCTCTATCCCCTAGAGAGTCCTAGGATGTGTTTAGATAGAGATAGAGTCCAATCCCGAGTTAGAGAGGAGAGTCCAAGTTGTGGGAGAGTTTGAGAGTCTATCTAGAGTTTGGAAGGGCTTGGAAGCTCCCTAGGGATGAGAATAGGAGGTTTGAGTCGTAATCCAACTCATAGGGACTTTAGATAGGCTCTAGGATGGAAGGAGATGGCTAAAATCACGTAAAAACGTGTTTACGTGCATGGCGCTGTCGCGTCGGATCGTGGGGCCGCGTTCATGTCGCATCCATGCACTGGGTCGCGTCAATAAGGGCAGTGCGCGTAGGTCCCACGAAATGGGTTAACTCCCTCCATAGATATCAGATTGATGTGCCGTTTATTGCGTGGATTCTAGACTCAGAGGGCTACAAAATGATTGTATGGTATGCCAAATTTGAATTAGAAATGAGGAAGTTATGAGCTTTCAAAGTGAAGACATGTTCACAGGATTGGGCAGATTGCACAGTTTTGATATTTCAAGCGTGTGTTGGCCATGTGCTTGAGAATGGGCTTGAAGTTAAGGGTGAATGGGCTCATGATGGGCCAGAGAAGGACTCCAAAGTGATGATCAATTGGGACATCAATGATATGGACAAGAATATGCTCAACTTATACGCCAAAAATGGGTGTCTACAGTGGTCTCCGCCAGCGATTCGCGTAATGGAGGGAGTCGCTACTGCCAAAAAACCTAGGAATAGGGGAGATCGTCTGCAAGAATCACAATTTCGGAGTGCGAAACGAAGATTTTTTGACACATAAATGACGTCTTATCACCTGAGGCAATAAGGGGGCGTCGAGCACCTCTGAGTGCCGATTCCGAATTGGGGTCTTATAAGCGATTCTGATAAACGAGCGAAAAGCTATGCCTGTTTGAGCGAAGGGGTGTCCGTATGCAATCGCATCGGCAGCCCGCGACCGCGCTCCCGGAGAGGAATTTGGGAGCCGGACCGGAATCTCCTAATGCGACCTTTTACCGATTGGGTCGAAGTGCCGATTCTGAATTGGGGCCTCGCAGGCGGTTCCGACCCCCGGGCGAATAAATATCCACGTCCGACCGGAGGGTACGGCAGTCGGTGTACTAGTACACACGCTCAGGGGGCGAATTTTGGCCCCGGAACGGAATTCCGCGAAATCAGCACCCTGTCAACCATCTCGGAGTGCCGATTTCGAATTGTGATCACATAAGCAATTCCGATGCTCGTGCAGAAAGTTATGCCCAATTCTTTTGCTGAAGGGGTGGGAATAAACCGGAGGGGGTGACTATATCGGCGATGTTCGGGCACCCATACTCACGACCTGGGGATGAGATCTCGCGTCGAGTTGAACACGACTTCCGATCGCTGTGACTGGAGGGCTCCGCATGTGGGCTCCGCCAGCGATTCGCGTAATCGAGGGAGTCGCTAATGCCAAAAAACCTTAGAATAGGGGAGATCGTCTGCTAGAATCGCAATTTTGGAGTGCGAAACGAAGGTTTTTCGACCCTGAAATGATGTCTTATCGCCTGAGGAAATAAGGGGGCGTCGAGCGCCTCTGAGTACCAATTCCGAATTTGGGTCTTATAAGTGATTCCGATAACCGAGCGAAAAGTTATGCCCGTTTGAGCGAAGGGGTGTCCGTATGCGATCGCATCGGCAGCCTGCGACCGCGCTCACGGAGAGGAATTTGGGCGCTGGACCGGAAATGTCCGAATGACCTTTTACCGACCGGGTCGAAGTGCTGATTCTGAATTGGGTCCTCGCGGGCGGTTCCTAACCCCGGGCGAATAAATATCCACGTCCGACCGGAGGGTACGGCAGTCGGTGTACTAGTACACACGCTCCGGGGGAGAATTTTGGCCGCGGAACAGAATTCTGCGAAACCAGTGCCCTGTCGACCGTCTCGTAGTGCCGATTCCGAATTGTGGTCACATAAGCGATTCCGATGCTCGTCAGAAAGTTATGCCCAATTCTTTCGCTGAAAGGGTGGGAATAAACCGGAGGGGGGACTATATCGGCGATGTTCGGCACCCATATTCACGACCTGGGGATGAGATCTCGCGTCGAGTTGAACACGACTTCCGATCGCTGTGACTGGACGGCTCTGCATGTGGGCTCCGCCAGCGATTTGCGTAATCGAGGGAGTCGCTACTGCCAAAAAACCTTGGAATAGGGGAGATCGTCCGCTAGAATCACATTTCAGAGTGCAAAACGAAGGTTTTTCGACCCCGAAACGACTTCTGATCGCCTGAGGCAAAAAGGAGGCGTCGAGCGCCTCTGAGTGCCGATTCCGAATTGGGGACATATAGGCGATTCCGATAACCGAGCGAAAAGTTATGCCTGTTTGAGCAAAGGGGTGTCCGTATGCGATCGCATCGGCAGCTCGCGACCGCGCTCCCGGAGAGGAATTTGGGAGCCGGACCGGAAATCTCCGAATGCGACCTTTTACGGACCAGTTCGAAGTGCCGATTCTGAATTGGGACCTCGCGGGAGGTTCCGACCCCCGGGCGAATAAATATCCGCGTCCGACCGGAAGGTACGGCAGTCGGTGTACTAGTACACACGCTCCGGGGGCGAATTTTGGCACCGGAACGGAATTCCGCGAAACCAGCGCCCTGTCGACCGTCTCAGAGTTCCGATTCCGAATTGTGGTCATATAAGCGATTCCGATGCTCGTGCAGAAAGTTATGTCCAATTCTTTCGCTGAAGGGGTGGGAATAAACCGGAGGGGGTGACTATATCGGCGATGTTCAGGCACCCATATCTACGACCTGGGAAGGAGATCTCGGGTCGAATTGAACACGACATCCGATCGCTGTGACTGGACGGTTACACATGTGGGCTCCGCCATCGATTAGCGTAATCGAGGGAGTCGCTACTGCCAAAAAACCTTGGGATAGGCGAGATCGTCTGCTAGAATCGCAATTTCGGAGTGCGAAACGAAGGCTTTTCGACCCCGAAACGACGTCTTATCGCCTGAGGCAATAAGGGGGCGTCGAGCGCCTCTGAGTGCCGATTCGGAATCGGGGTCTTATAAGCAATTCCAATATTCAAGCGAAAAGTTATGCCCGTTTGAGCGAAAGGGTATCCGTATGCAATCGCATCGGCAGCCCGCGACCGCGCTACCGGAGAGGAATTTGGGCGCCGGACTGGAAATCTCCGAATGCGACCTTTTACGGACCAGGTCGAAGTGTCGATTCTGAATTGGGGCCTCGCGGGCGGTGTCGACCCCCGGGCGAATAAATATCCGCGTCCGACCGGAGGGTACGGCAGTCGGTGTACAAGTACACACGCTCCAGGGGCGAATTTTTGCCCCGGAACGGAATTCTGCGAAACCAGTGCCCTGTCGACCGTCTCGGAGTGCCGATTCCGATTTGTGGTCACATAAGCGATTCCGATGCTCGTGCAGAAAGTTATGCCCAATTCTTTCGCAGAGGGGTGGGAATAAACCGGAGGGGGTGACTATATCGGCGATGTTCGGGCACCCATATCCACGACCTGGGGAGGAGATCTCGCATCGAGTTGAACACGACTTCCGATCGATGTGACTAGGAGGCTCCGTATGTGTGCTCCGCTAGCGATTCGCGTAATCGAGGGAGTCGCTACTGCAAAAAAACCTTGGAATAGGTGAGATCGTCCGCTATAATCACAATTTCGGAGTGCAAAACGAAGGTTTTTCGACCCCGAAACGACGTCTTATCACCTGAGGAAACAAGGGGCGTCGAGCACCTTTGAGTGTCGATTCTGAATTGGGGTCTTATAAGCGATTTCGATAACCGAGCAAAAAGTTATGCCTGTTTGAGCGAAGGGGTGTCCGTATGCGATCGCATCGGCAGCCCGCGTCCGCGCTCCCGGAGAGGAATTTGGACGCCGGATCAGAAATATCCGAATGCGACCTTTTACCGACCGGGTCGAAGTGCCGATTCTAAATTGATGCCTCTCGGGCGGTTCCGACCCCCGGGTGAATAAATATCCGCGTCCGACCGGAGGGTACGGCAGTCGGTGTACTAGTACACACGCTCCGGGGGTGAATTTTGGCCTTGGAACCGAATTCCGTGAAAACAGCGCCCTGTCGACCGTCTCGGAGTGCCGATTCCAAATTGTGGTCACATAAGCCATTCCGATGCTCGTGCAGAAAGTTATGACCAATTCTTTCGCTGAAGGGGTAGGAATAAACCGGAGCGGGTGACTATATCGACGATGTTCGGGCACCCATATCCACGACCTGGGGAGGAGATCTCGCGTCGAGTTGAACATGACATCCGATCGCTATGACTGGGCGGCTCCGTATGTGGGCTTCGCCAGCGATTCGCGTAATCGAGGGAGTCGCTACTGCCAAAAACCCGTGTAATAGGGGAGATCATCAGCTAGAATCGCAATTTCGGAGTGCGAAATGAAGGTTTTTTGAACCCAAAACGACGTCTTATCTCCTGAGACAATAAGTCGGCGTCGAGCGCCTCTGAGTGCCGATTCCGAATTGTGGTCTTATAAGCGATTCCAATAACCGAGCGAAAAGTTATGCCCGTTTGAGGGAAGGGGTGTGCGTATGCGAACGCATCGGCAGCCCGCGACCGCGCTCCCGTAGAGGAATTTGGGCGCCGGACCGGAAATCTCCAAATCTGACCTTTTACCGACCGGGTCGAAGTGCCGATTCTGCATTTGGGGCCTCGCGGGCGGTTCCGACCCCCGGACGAATAAATATTCGCGTCCGACGGAGGGTACGGCAGTCGGTGTACTAGTACACACGCTCCGGGGTGAATTTTGGCCTTGGAACCGAATTCCGTGAAAACAGCGCCCTGTCGACCGTCTCGGAGTGCCGATTCCAAATTGTGGTCACATAAGCCATTCCGATGCTCGTGCAGAAAGTTATGACCAATTCTTTCGCTGAAGGGGTAGGAATAAACCGGAGCGGGTGACTATATCGACGATGTTCGGGCACCCATATCCACGACCTGGGGAGGAGATCTCGCGTCGAGTTGAACATGACATCCGATCGCTATGACTGGGCGGCTCCGTATGTGGGCTTCGCCAGCGATTCGCGTAATCGAGGGAGTCGCTACTGCAAAAACCCGTGTAATAGGGGAGATCATCAGCTAGAATCGCAATTTCGGAGTGCGAAATGAAGGTTTTTTGAACCCAAAACGACGTCTTATCTCCTGAGACAATAAGTCGGCGTCGAGCGCCTCTGAGTGCCGATTCCGAATTGGGTCTTATAAGCGATTCCAATAACCGAGCGAAAAGTTATGCCCGTTTGAGGGAAGGGGTGTGCGTATGCGAACGCATCGGCAGCCCGCGACCGCGCTCCCGTAGAGGAATTTGGGCGCCGGACCGGAAATCTCCAAATCTGACCTTTTACCGACCGGGTCGAAGTGCCGATTCTGCATTTGGGGCCTCGCGGGCGGTTCCGACCCCCGGACGAATAAATATTCGCGTCCGACGGAGGGTACGGTAGTCGGTGTACTAGTACACACGTTCCGGGGGTGAATTTGGCCTCGAAACGAAATTCACAAAACCAACGCCCTGTCGACCGTCTCGGAGTGCCGATTCCGAATTGTGGTCACATAAGCGATTCCGATGCTCGTGCAGAAAGTATGCCCAATTCTTTTGCTGAAGGGGTGGGAATAAACCGGGGGGTGACTATATCGGCGATGTTCGGGCACCCATATCCACGACCTGGGGAGGAGATCTCGTGTCGAGTTGAACACGACTTCCGATCGCTGTGACAAGGCGGCTCCGCATGTGGACTCTGCCAGCGAATCACGTAATCGAGGGAGTCGCTACTGCCAAAAAACCTTGGAGTAGGGGAGATCGTCCGCGAGAATCACAATTTCGGAGTGCAAAACGAAGGTTTTTTTTCGACCGAAACGACGTCTTATCACCTGAGACAATAAGGGCAATTTGGGGTCGGACGGACAGGAAATCTCCGAATGCGACCTTTTACCGACCGGGTCGAAGTGCCAATTCTGAATTGGGGCCTTGCGGGCGGTTCCGACCCCCGGGCGAATAAATATCCGTGTCCGACCGGAGGGTACGGTAGTCGGTGTACTAGTACACACGTTCCGGGGGCGAATTTTGGCCCCATAACGGAATTCTGCAAAACCAGCGCCCTGTCGACCGTCTCGGAGTGTCGATTCCGAATTGTGGTCACATAAGCGATTCTGATGCTCATGCAGAAAGTTATGCCCAATTGTTTCGCTGAAGGGGTGGGAATAAACCGGAGGGGGTGACTATATCGGCGATGTTCGTGTACCCATATCCATGACCTGAGGAAGAGATCTCGTGTCGAGTTGAACACGACTTCCGATCACTGTAACTGGGCAGCTCCGCATGTGGGCACCGCCAGCGATTCGCGTAAGCGAGGGAGTCGCTACTGCAAAAAAACCTTGGAATAGAGGAGATCGTCCGCTAGAATCACAATTTTGGAGTGCAAAACGAAGGTTTTTCGACCCCGAAACGAAGTCTTATCGCCTAGGCAATAAGGAGACATCGAGCGCCTCTGAGTGCCGATTCCGAATTGGGGTCTTATAAGCGATTCCGATAACCGAGCGAATAGTTATGCTTGCTTGAGTGAAGGGGTGTCCGTATGCGATCGCATCGGCAGCCCGCGACCGCAGTCCCGGAAAGGAATTTGGGCGCCGGACCGGAAATCTCCGAATGTGACTTTTTATACCGACCGGGTCGAAGTGCCGATTCGACGAAGGGGGCCTCGCGAGCGGTTCCGACCCCCGACGAATAAATATCCGCGTCCGACCGGAGGGTACGGCAGTCGGTTTACTAGTACACACGCTCCGTGGGCGAATTTTGGCCCCGGAACGGAATTTTGCGAAACCAGTGCCCTATCGACTGTCTCGGAGTGCCGATCCGAATTGTGGTCACATAAGCATTTCCGATGCTCGTGCAGAAAGTTATGCCCAATTCATTCGCTGAAGGGGTGGGAATAAACCAGAGGGGGTGACTATGTCGGCGATGTTCGGGCACCCATATCCACGACCTGGGGATGAGATCTCGCGTCGAGTTGAACATGACTTCCAATCGTTGTGACTGGGCAGCTCCGCATGGGCTCCGCCAGTGATTCGGGTAATCGAGGGAGTCACTACTACCAAAAAACCTTGGAATAAGGGAGATCTTCTACTCGAATCGCAATTTCAGAGTGCTAAACGAAGGTTTTTCGACCCCGAAACGACGTCTTATCACCTGAGGCAACAATGGTGCATCGAGCGCCTCTAAGTGTCGAGCGCCTCTGAGTGCCGATTCCAAATTGGGGTCTTATAAGCGATTCCGATAACCGAGCGAAAAGTTATGTCCGTTTGAGCGAAGGGGTGTCCGTATGCGATCGCATCGGCAGCCCGCGACCGCGCTCCCGGAGAGGAATTTGGGCGCTGGACCGGATATCTCCGAATGTGACCTTTTACTGACCGGGTCGAAGAGCCGATTCCGAATTGGGGCCTCGCGGGCGGTTCCGACCCCGGGTGAATAAATATCTGCGTCTGACCGGAGGGTACGGCAGTCGGTGTACTAGTACACACGCTCCGGGGGTGAATTTTGGCCCCGTAACGGAATTCCGCAAAACTAGAGCCATGTCGACCGTCTCAGAGTGCCGATTCCGAATTGTGGTTACATAAGCGATTCTGATGCTCGTGCAAAATGTTATGCCAATTCTTTCGCTGAAGGAGGGGGAATAAACCGGAGGGGGTGACTATATCGACGATGTTCGGGCACCCATATGCACGACCTGGGGAGGAGATCTCACGTCGAGTTGAACACGGCATCCGATCGCTGTGACTGGGCGGCTCCGCATGTGGGCTCCGCCAGCGATTCGCGTAATCGAGGGAGTCTCTACTGCCAAAAAACCTTGGAATAGGGGAGATCATCCGCTAGAATCACAATTTCAGAGTGCAAAACGAAGGTTTTTCGACCTCGAAACGACGTCTTATCACTTGAGGCAACAAGGGGGGGTGTCGAGCGCCTCTGAGTGCCGATTCCGAATTGGGGTCTTATAAGTGATTCCGATAACCGAGCGAAAAGTTATGCCTATTTTAGCGAACGGGTGTCCGTATGCGATCGCATCGGCAGCCCGCGACTGTGCTCCCAGAGAGGAATTTGGACGCCGGATCGGAAATCTCCTAATGCGACCTTTTACCGACCGGTCGAAGTGCCGATTCTGAATTGAGGCCTCGCGGGCGGTTCTGACCCCCGGGTGAATAATATCTGCGTCCGACCGGAGGGTACGGCAGTCGGTGTACTAGTACACACGCTCCAGCGGTGAATTTTGGCCCTGGAACGGAATTCCGTGAAACCAGCGCCTTGTCGACCGTGCCGGAGTGCCGATCCCGAATTGTGGTCACATAAGCGATTCCGATGCTCGTGCAGAAAGTTATGCCCAATTCTTTCGCTGAAGGGGTGGGAATAAACCGGAGGGGGTGACTATATCGGCGATGTTCGGGCACACATATCCACGACCTGGGGAGGAGATCTCGCGTCGAGTTGAACATGACATCCTATCGCAGTGACTGGGCGGCTCCGCATGTGGGCTCCGCCAGCGATTCGCGTAATCGGGAGTCGCTACTGCCAAAAAACCTTGGAATAGAGGAGATCATCTTCTAGAATCGCAATTCTGGAGTGCGAAACGAAGGTTTTTTGAACCCAAAACGATGTCTTATCGCACGAGCAAATGGTGGCGTCGAGCGCCTCTGAGCGCCGATTCCGAATTGGGGTCTTATAAGCGATTCCGGTAACCGAGCGAAAAGTTATGCCCGTTGAGCGAAGGGGGGTCCGTATACAATCGCATCGGCAGCCCGCGACCGCGCTCCCGTAGAGGAATTTGGGTGCCGGACCGGAAATCTACGAATGTGACCTTTTACCGACCGGGTCGAAGTGCCGATTCTGAATTGGGGCCTCGCGGCGGTTCCTACCTCCGGGCGAATAAATACCCACGTCCGACCGGAGGGTGCAGTAGTCGGTGTACTAGTACACACGCTCCGGGGGTGAATTTTGGCCTCAAAACGGAATTCCGCGAAACCAATGCCCTGTCAACCGTCTCGGAGTGCCGATTCCGAATTGGGGTCTTATAAGCGATTCTGATAACTGAGCGAATATTATGCTTGCTTGAGCGAAGGGGTGTCCGTGTGCGATCGCATCGCAGCCCGCGATCGCGGTCCGGAGAGGAATTTGGGCGCCGGACCGGAAATCTCCGAATGTGACTTTTTACTGACCGGTAGAAGTGCCGATTCCCAATAGGGGCCTCGCGGGCGGTTCCGACCCCCGGGCGAATAAATATCCGCGTCCGATCGGAGGGTACGGCAGTCGGTTTACTAGTACACACGCTCCGTAGGCGAATTTTGGCCCCGCAACGGAATTCTGCGAAACCAGTTCCCTGTCGACTGTCTCAGAGTGCCGATTCTGAATTGTGGTCCCATAAGCATTTCCGATGCTCGTGCAGAAAGTTATGCCCAATTCTTTCGCTGAAGGGGTGGGAATAAACCGGAGGGGGTGACTATGTCGGCGATGTTCGGGCACCCATATCCACAACCTGTAGAGGAGATCTCGCGTCGAGTTGAACAAGACTTCCGATCGCTGTGACTGTGCAGCTCCGCATGTGGGCTCCGCCAGCAATTCGCGTAATCGAGGGAGTCGCTACTGCCAAAAAACCTTTAAATAAGGCAGATCATCTGCTAGAATCCTAATTTCGGAGTGCAAAACGAAGTTTTTCGACCCCGAAACGACATCCTATCGTCTGAGGCAATAAGGGGGCGTCGAGTGCCTCTGAGTGCCGATTCCAAATTGGGGTCTTATAAGCGATTCCGATAACCGGGCGAAAAGTTATGCCCATTTGAGCGAATGGGTGTCCGTATGCGATCGCATCGGCAACCCGCGACCGTGCTCCCGGAGAGGAATTTGGGCGCCGGACCAGATATCTCCGAATGCGACCTTTTACTGACCGGGTCGAAGTGCCGATTACGAATTGGGGCCTCGCGGGCGGTTCCGACCCCCGAGCGAATAAATACCCGCGTCCGACCGGAGGGTACGGCAGTCGGTGTACTAGTACACACGCTCCGGGGGCGAATTTTGGCCCCAGAATGGAATTCCGCAAAACTAGGTCCCTGTCGACTGTCTCGGAGTGCCGATTCCGAATTGTGTCACATAAGCGATTCTGATGCTCGTGCAAAAAGTTAAGCCCAATTCTTTCGCTGAAGGGGTGGAATAAACCGGAGGGGGTGACTATATCGACGATGTTCGGGCACCCATATGCACGACCTGTTGAGGAGATCTCGCGTCGAGTTGAACACGACATCCGATCGCTGTGACTGGGCGGCTTCGCATGTGGGCTCCGCCAGCGATTCGCGTAATCGAGGGAGTCGCTACTGCCAAAAAACCTTGGAATAGAAGAGATCGTCCGCTAGAATCACAATTTCGGAGTGCAAAACGAAGGTTTTTCGACCCCGAAACAACGTCTTATCACCTGAGGCAACAAAGGCGTCGAGCGCCTCTGAGTGCCGATTCCGAATTGGGGTCTTATAAGCGATTCCGATAACCGAACGAAAAGTTATGCCCGTTTGAGCGAAGGGTGTCCGTATGCGATCGCATCGGCAGCCCGCGACCACGCTCCCGGAGAGGAATTTGGACGCCGGATCGGAAATCTCCAATTGCGACCTTTTACCGACATGGTCGAAGTGCCGATTCTGAATTGAGGCCTCGCTGGCGGTTCCGACCCCCGGGTGAATAAATATCCGCGTCCGACCGGAGGGTACGGCAGTCAGTGTACTAGTACACACGCTCCGGGGGTGAAATTTGGCCCCGGAACGGAATTCTGTGAAACCAGTGCCTTGTCGACCGTCTCAGAGTGCCGATTCCGAATTGTGGTCACATAAGCGTTTCCGATGCTCGTGCAGAAAGTTATGCCCAATTCTTTCGCTGAAGGGGTGGTAATAAACCAGACGGGGTGACTATGTCGGCGATGTTCGGACACCCATATCCACGACATGGGGGAGATCTCGCGTCGAGTTGAACACGACTTCCGATCGCTGTGACTGGGCAGCTCCGCATGTGGGCTCCATTAGCGATTCGCGTAATCGAGGGAGTCGCTACTGCCAAAAAACTTGGAATAAGGGAGATCATCTGCTAGAATCACAATTTCAAAGTGCGAACGAAGGTTTTTCGACCCTGAAACGACGTCCTATCGCCTGAGGAATTAAAGAGGCATCGAGCGCCTCTGAGTGCCGATTCCAAATTGGGGTCTTATAAGCGATTCCGATAACCGAGCGAAAAGTTATGCCCGTTTGAGCGAAGGGATGTCCGTATGCGATCGCATCGACAGCCCGCGACCGCGCTCCCGGAGAGGAATTTCGGCGCCGGACCGTAAATCTCCGAATGTGAACTTTTACCGACCGGATCGAAGTGCCGATTCCGAATTGGGGCCTCGCGGGCGGTTCCGACCCCCGGGCGAATAAATATCCGCGTCCGACCGGAGGGTACGGCAGTCGGTGTACTAGTACACACGCTTGTGGGGCGAATTTTGGCCCCGAAACGGAATTCCGCGAAACTAGCTCCCTGTCGACCGTCTCGGAGTGCCGATTCCGAACTGTGGTCACATAAGCGATTCTGATGCTCGTGCAAAAGTTTTGCCCAATTCTTTCGCTAAAGGGGTGGGAATAAACCGAGGGGGTGACTATATCGACGATGTTCGGGCACCCATATGCACGACCTGGGGAGGAGATCTCGCGTAGAGTTGAACACGACATCCGATCGCTGTGACTGGGTGGCTCCGCATGTGGGCTCCGCCAGCGATTCGCGTAATCGAGGGAGTCACTACTGCCAAAAAACCTTGGAATAAGGGAGATCATATGCTAGAATCGCAATTTCAAAGTGCGAAACGAAGGTTTTTCGACCCCGAAACGACATCCTATCGCCTGAGGAATTAAGGGGGCATCGAGCGCCTCTGAGTGTCGATTCCGAATTGGGGTCTTATAAGCGATTCCGATAACCGAGCAAAAAGTTATGCCTGTTTGAGCGAAGGGGTGTCCGTATGCGATCGCATCGGCATCCCGCGACCGCGATCCCGGAGAAGAATTTGGACGTCGGATCAGAAATCTCCGAATGCGACCTTTTAACGACCGGTCGAAGTGCCGATTCTGAATTGAGGCCTCGCGGGCGGTTTCCGACCCCCGGGTGAATAAATATCTGCGTCCGACCGGAGGGTACGGCAGTCGGTGTACTAGTACACACGCTCCAGGGGTGAATTTTGGCCCCGTAACGGAATTCCGTGAAACCACCGCCCTGTCGACCGTCTCGGAGTGCCGATTCCGATTATGGTCACATAAGCGATTCCGATGCTCGTGCAGAAAGTTATGCCCAATTCTTTCTCTGAAGGGGGGAAATAAATCGGAGGGGGTGACTATATCGGCGATGTTCGGGCACCCATATCCACTACCTGGGGAGGAGATCTCACGTCGAGTTGAACACGACATCTGATCGCAGTGACTGGGCGGCTCTGCATGTGGGCTCCGCCAGCGATTCGCGTAATCGATGGAGTCTCTACTGCCAAAAAACCTTGGAATAGGGGAGATCATCTGCTAGAATCGCAATTCCGGAGTGCGAAATGAAGGTTTTTTGAACCCAAAACGACGTCTTATCGCACGAGGCAAATGGTTGCGACGAGCGCCTCTGAGTCCCGATTCCGAATTGGGGTCTTATAAGCGATTCCGATAACCGAGCGAAAAGTTATGCACGTTTGAGTGAAGGGGTGTCCGTATACGATCGCATCGGCAGCCCGCGACCGCGCTCCCGTAGAGGAATTTGGGTGCCGGACCGGAAATCTCTGAATACGACCTTTTACCGACCGGGTAGAAGTGCCGATTCTGAATTGGGGCCTCGCGGGCCGTTCCGACCCCCGGCGAATAAATATCCGCGTTCGACCGGAGGATACGGCAGTCGGTGTACTAGTACACACGCTCCGGGGGTGAATTTTGGCCTCGAAACGGAATTCCGAGAAACCAACGCCCTGTCGACCGTCTCGGAGTGCCGATTCCGAATTGTGGTCACATAAGCGATTCCGATGCTCGTGCAGAAAGTTATGCCCAATTCTTTTGCAGAAGGGTGGGAATAAACCGGAGGGTGTGACTATATCGGCGATGTTCGGGCACCCATATCCACGACCTGGGGACCAGATCTCGCGTCGAGTTGAACACGACTTCCGATCGCTGTGACTAGGCAGCTCCGCATGTGGGCTCCGCCAGCGAATCACGTAATCGAGGGAGTCGCTACTGTCAAAAAACCGTGGAATAGGGGAGATCGTCCGCTAGAATCGCAATTTCGGAGTGCAAAATGAAGGTTTTTCGACCCTGAAACGACGTCTTATCGCCTGAGGTAATAAGTGGGCGTCGAGCGCCTTTGAGTGCCGATTCCGAATTGGGGTCTTATAAGTGATTCTGATAACCGAGCGAAAAGTTATGCCTGTTTGAGCGAAGGGGTGTCCGTATGCGATCGCATCGGCAGCCCGCGACCGTGCTCCCAGAGAGGAATTTGGGCACCAGATAGAAAATCTCTGAATGCTACCTTTTACCGACCGGGTCGAAGTGCCGATTATGAATTGGGGCCTTGCGGCGGTTCCGACCCCCCGGCGAATAAATATCCATGTCCAACTGGAGGGTACGGCAGTCGGTGTACTAGTACACACGCTACGGGGGCAAATTTTGGCCCCATAACGAAATTCTGCGAAACCAGCGCCTTGTCCACCGTCTCGGAGTGCCGATTCCGAATTGTGGTCACATAAGCGATTCCGATGCTCGTGCAGAAAGTTATGCCCAATTGTTTCGCTGATGGGGTGGGAATAAACCGAGGGGGTGACTAGTCGGCGATGTTCGGGCACCCATATCCACGACCTGGGGAGGAGAACTCGCGTCAAGTTGAACACGACTTCCGATCGCTGTGACTGGGCAGCTCCGCATGTGGGCTCCGCCAGCGATTCGCGTAATCGAGGGAGTCGCTACTGCCAAAAAACCTTGGAATAAGGGAGATCATCTGCTAGAATCGTAATTTCTGAATGCGAAAGGAAGGTTTTTCGACCCCGAAACGACGTCTTATCGCCTGAGGCAATAAGGGGGCGTCGATCGCCTCTGAGTGCCGATTCCAAATTGGGGTCTTATAAGCGATTCCGATAACCGAGAGAAAAGTTATGCCCGTTTGAGCGAAGGGGTGTCCGTATGCGATCACATAGGCAGCCCGCGACCGCGCTCCCGTAGTGGAATTTGGGTGCAGGACCGGAAAACTCGGAATGTGACCTTTTTCCGACCGGGTCGAAGTGCCGATTCTGAATTGGGGCATCGCGGGCGGTTCCGACCCCCGGGCGAATAAATATCCGCGTCCGACCGGAGAGTACGGCAGTCGGTGTACTAGTACACACGCTCCAGGGGTGAATTTTGGCCTCGAAACGGAATTCCGCGAAACCAACGCCCTGTCGACCGTCTCGGAGTGCCGATTCCGAATTGTGGTCACAGAAGCGATTCCGATGCTCGTGCAGAAAGTTATGCCAAATTCTTTTGCTGAAGGGGTGGGAATAAACCGGAGGGATGACTATATCGGCGATGTTCGGGCACCCATATCCACGATCTGGGGACGAGATCTCGCATCGAGTTGAACACGACTTCCGATCGCTGTGACTAGGCGACTCCGCATGTGGGCTCCGCCAGCGAATCACATAATCGAGGGAGTCACTGCTGCCAAAAAACCTTGGAATAGGGGAGATCGTCTGCTAGAATCGCAATTTCAGAGTGCAAAATGAAGGTTTTTCGACCTCGAAACGACGTCTTATCGCCTAAGGCAATAAGTGGGTGTCGAGCGCCTTTGAGTGCCGATTCCGAATTGGGGTCTTATAAGCGATTCCGATAACCGAGCGAAAAGTTATGCCTGTTTGAGCGAGGGGTGTCCGTATGCGATCGCATCGGCAGCCCGCGACCGTGGTCCCAGAGAGGAATTTTGGCGCCAGACCGGAAATCTCCGAATGTGACCTTTTACCGACCGGGTCGAAGTGCCGATTCTGAATTGGGGCCTTGCGGGCGGTTCCGACCCCCGAGCGAATAAATATCCACGTCCGACTGGAGGGTACGGCAGTCGGTGTACTAGTACACACGCTCCGGGGGCGAATTTTGGTCCCAGAACGGAATTCTGCGAAACCAGCGCTCTGTCGACCGTCTCGGAGTGCCGATTCCGAATTGTGGTCACATAAGCGATTCCAATGCTCGTGCAGAAAGTTATGCCCAATTGTTTCGCTGAAGGGGTGGGAATAAACCGGAGGGGGTGACTATATCGGCGATGTTCGGGCACCCATATCCACGACCTGGGGAAGAGATCTCGCGTCGAGTTGAACACGACTTCAGATCGCTGTGAATGGGCAGCTCCGCATGTGGGCTACGCCAGCGATTCGCGTAAGCGAGGGTGTCGCTACTGCCAAAAAACCTTGGAATAGGGGAGATCGTACGCTAGAATCGCAATTTCAGAGTGCAAAACGAACGTTATTCGACCCCGAAACGACGTCTTATCGCCTAAGGCAATATGGGGGCATCGAGCGCCTCTGAGTGCCGATTCCGAATTGGTGTCTTATAAGCGATTCCGATAACCGAGCGAATAGTTATGCCTGCATGAGCGAAGGGGTGTCCGTATGCGATCGCATCGGCAGCCCGCGACCGCAGTCCCGGAGAGGAATTTGGGCGCCGGACCGGAAATCTCCGAATGTGACTTTTTACGGACCGGGTCGAAGTGCCGATTCCGAATAGGGGCCTCGCAGGAGGTTCCGACCCCCGGGCGAGTAAATATCCGCGTCCGACTGGAGGGTACGGCAGTCGGTTTACTAGTACACACACTCCGTGAGCGAATTTTGGCCCCGGAACGGAATTCTGCGAAACCAGAGCCCTGTGGACTGTCTCGGAGTGTCGATTCCGAATTGTGGTCACATAAGTGTTTCCGATGATCGTGCAGAAAGTTATGCCCAATTCTTTCGCTGAAGGGGTGGGAATAAACTGGAGGGAGTGACTATGTCGGCGATGTTCGGGCACCCATATCCACGACCTGGGGAGGAGATATCGAGTCGAGTTGAACACGACTTCCGATCGCTGTGACTGGGCAGCTCCGCATGTGGGCTCCGCCAGCGATTCGCGTAATCGAGGGAGTCGCTACTGCCAAAAAACCTTGGAATAAGGGAGATCATCTGCTAGAATCGCAATTTCATAGTGCGAAACAAAGGTTTTTCGACCCCGAAACGATGTCTTATCGCCTGACGCAATAAGTGGGCATCGATCGCCTCTGAGTGCCGATTCCGAATTGGGGTCTTATAAGAGATTCCGATAACCGAGCGAAAAGTTATGCCCGTTTGAGCGAAGGGGTGTTCGTATGCGATCGCATCGGCAGCCCGCGACCGCGCTCCCGGAAAGGAATTTGGGCGCCAGACGGAAATCTATGAATGCGACCTTTTACCGACCGGGTCGAAGTACCGATTCTGAATGGGGCTTCGCAGGCGGTTCCGACCCCCGGGCGAATAAATATCCGCGTCCGACCAGGGGTACGGCAGTCGATGTACAAGTACGCACGCTCGGGGGTGAACTTTGGCCACGGATCGGAATTCTGTGAAACCAGCGCCCTGTCGACCGTCTCGGAGTGCCGATTCCGAATGGTGGTCACATAAGCGATTCCGATGCTCATGCAGAAAGTTATGCCCAATTCTTTCGCTGAAGGGGTGGGAATAAACCGGAGGGGTTACTATATCGGCGATGTTCGGGCGCTCATATCCACGACCTGTGGAGGAGATCTCGCGTCGAGTTGAACACAACATCCGATCGCTGTGACTGGGCGGCTCCGCATGTGGGCTCCGCCAGCGATTCGCTTAATCGAGGGAGTAGTTACTGCCAAAAAACCTTGTAATATGGGAGATCGTGCGCTAGAATCGCAATTTCAGAGTGCGAAACGAAGATTTTTAGACTGCGAAATGACATCTTATCGCCTGAGGCTATAAGAGGGCGTCGAGCGCCTCTGAGTGCCGATTCTGAATTGGGGTCTTATAAGCGATTCCGATAACCGAGCGAAAAGTTATGCCCGTTTGAGCGAAGAGGTGTCCGTATGCGATCGCATCGGCATCCCGCGACCGTGCTCCCGAAGGGGAATTTGGGCGCTGGACCGAAAATCTCCGAATGCGACATTTTACTGACCAGGTTGAAGTGCCGATTCTGAATTGGGGCCTCGTGGGCGGTTCCGACCCCCGGGCAGTCAGTATACTAGTACACACGCTCCGGGGGCGAATTTTGGCCCCAAAACGGAACTCCACGAAACCAGCGCCCTGTCGACCGTCTCGGCGTGCCGATTCCGAATTGTGGTCACATAAGCGATTTCGATGCTCGTGCAGAAAGTTATGCCCAATTCTTCGCCGAAGGGGTGGGAATAAACCGGAGGGGGTGACTATATCGACGATGTTCGGGCACCCATATGCACAACCTGGGGAAGAGATCTCGCGTCGAGTTGAACACGACATCCGATCACTGTGACTGGACGGCTCCGCATGTGGGCTCCGCCAGCGATTCGCGTAATCGAGGGAGTCGCTACTGCCAATAAACCTTGGAATAAGGGAGATCATCTGCTAGACTCGCAATTTCAGAGTGCGAAACGAAGGTTTTTCGATTCTGAAAAGATGTCTTATCGCCTGAGGCAATATGGGGGCGTCGAGCGCCTCTGAGTGCCGATTCCAAATTTGGGTCTTATAAGCGATTCCGATAACCGAGCGAAAATTTATGCCCGTTTGAGCAAAGGGGTGTTCGTATGCGATCGCATCGGCATCCCGCGACCGCGCTCCCGGAGAGAAATTTGGGCGCCGGACCGGAAATCTCCGAATGCGACCTTTTCCCGACCGGGTCGAAGTGCCGATTCTGAATTGGGGCCTCGCGGGCGGTTCCGACCCCCGGACGAATAAATATCTGCGTCCGACCGGAGGGTACAGTAGTCGGTGTACTAGTACACACGCTCTGGGGGTGAATTTTGGCACTGGAATGGAATTCCGTGAAACCAGCGCCCTGTCGACCGTCTCGGAGTGCCGATTCCGAATTGTGGTCACATAAGCGATTCCGATGCTCGTGCAGAAAGTTATGCCCAATTCTTTCGCTGAAGGAGTGGGAATAAACCGGAGGGGGTGACTATATCGGCGATGTTCGGGGACCCATATCCACGACCTGGGAAGGAGATCTCGCGTCGAATTGAACACGACTTCCGATCGCTGTGACTGTACGGTTCCGTATGTGGGACCCGCCAGCGATTCGCGTAATCGAGGGCGTCGCTACTGCCAAAAAACCTTGGAATAGAGGAGATCGTCCGCTAGAATCGCAATTTCGGAGTGCGAAACGAAGGTTTTTCGACCCTGAAACGACATCATACCGCCTAAGGCAATAAGGGGGCGTCGAGAGCCTCTGAGTGCCGATTTCGAATCGGGGTCTTATAAGCGATTTCGATAACCGAGCGAAAAGTTATGCCCGTTTGAGTGAAGGGGTGTCTGTATGCAATCGCATCGGCAGCCCGCGACCGCGCTCCGGAGAGGAATTTGGGCGCCGGACCGGATATCTCCCAACGCGACCTTTTACTGACCAGGTCGAAGTGCCGATTCTGAATTGGGGCCTCGCGGGCGGTTCCGACCCCCAGCCGAATAAATATCCACGTCCGACTGGAGGGTACGGCAGTCGGTGTACTAGTAGACACGCCCCGGCGGCGAATTTTGGCCCCGGAACGGATTCTGCGAAACCAGTGCCCTGTCGACCGTCTCGGAGTGCCGATTCCGAATTGTGGTCACATAAGCGATTCCGATGCTCGTCAGAAAGTTATGCCCAATTCTTTCGCTGAAGGGGTGGGAATAAACCGGAGGGGATGAGTATATCGGCGATGTTCGGGCACCCATATCCACGACCTGGGGAGGAGATATCGCGTCGAATTGATCACGACTTCCGATTGCTGTGACTGGACGGTTCCCCATGTGGGCTCCGCCAGCGATTCGCGTAATCGAGGAAGTCACTACTGCCAAAAAACCTTGGAATAGGGCAGATCGTCCGCTAAAAATCGCAATTTTGGAGTGCGAAACGAAGTTTTTTCGACCCGAAACGACGTCTTATCGCCTGAGGCGAAAAGGGGGCGTCGTGCGCCTCTGAGTGCCGATTCTGAATTGGGGTCTTATAAGTGATTCGGATAACCGAGCAAAAAGTTATGGCCGTTTGAGCGAAGGGGTGTCCGTATGCGATCGCATCGCAGCCCGCGACCGCGCTCCCGGAGAGGAATTTGGGCGCCGGACCGGAAATCTTCAAATGTGACCTTTTACCGACCGGGTCGAAGTGTCGATTCTGAATTGGGGCCTCGCGGGCGGTTCCGACCCCCGGACGAATAAATATCTGCGTCCGACCGGAGGGTACTGCAGTCGGTGTACTAGTACACACGCTCCGGGGGCGAATTTTGGCCCCGGAACGGAATTCCGTGAAACCATCACCCTGTCGACCGTCTCGGAGTGCCGATTCCGAAATGTGGTCAAATAAGCGATTCCGATGCTCGTGCAGAAAGTTATGCCCAATTCTTTCACTGAAGGGGTGGGAATAAATCGGAGGGGGTGACTATATTGGCGATGTTCGGGCACCCATATCCACGACCTAGGGAGGAGATCTCGCGTCGAGTTGAACATGTCTTCCGATCGCTGTGACTGGGCGGCTCTGCATGTGTGCTCCGCCAGCGATTCGTGAAATCGAGAGAGTCGCTACTGCCAAAAAACCGTGGAATAGGGGAGATCGTCAGCTAGAATCACAATTTCAGAGTGCGAACGAAGGTTTTTCGACCCTGAATCGACATCTTATCGCCTGAGGCAATAAGGAGCGTCGAGCGCCTCTGAGTGCCGATTCCGAATTTGGGTCTTATAAGCGATTCCGATAACCCAGCGAGAAGTTATGCCCGTTTGAGCGAAGGGGTGTCTGTATGCGATCGCATCGGCAGCCCGCGATCGCGCTCCCGGAGAGGAATTTGGGCACCGGACCGGAAATCTCCGAATGCGACCTTTTATCGACAGGGTCGAAGTGCCGATTATGAATTGCGGCCTTGCGGGCAGTTCGGACCACCGGCGAATAAATATCCGCGTCCGACCGGAGGGTACGGCAGTCAGTGTACTAGTACACACGCTCTGGGGGCGAAATTTGGCCCCGGAATAGAATTCTGCGAAACCAGCACCCTGTCGACCGTCTCGGAGTGCCGATTCCGAGTTGTGGTCACATTAGCAATTCCGATGCTCGTGCAGAAAGTTATGCCCAATTCTTCACTGAAGGGGTGGGAATAAACTGGAGGGGGTGGCTATATCGGCGATGTTCGGGCACCCATATCCACGACCTGGGGAGGAGATCTCGCGTCCCAAGGTCACTTCGAAGGTCAGTCTGTCAACAGACCTCCTTTGTTCGACAGTGAAGATTATACGTATTGGAAGACCAGGATGGAATACTTTCTACAAGGCCACGACTATCAAATCTGGTCTATAGTGGAAGAAGGTGATCTGGTCGTCACAAATGAGAAAGCACAATGGACAGATGAAGATAGAAAGAAAATCTCCTTGAACTGTAAAGCCAAGAGCATTCTATGTGTGCTCTAAGCAAGAAGGAGTTCAACAGAGTTTCAGCATGCAATCCTCCATGGAAATGTGGGAAAAGCTAAGGATTACATATGAAGGTACAGACAAAGTAAAGGAGACAAGAATCGACATTCTTGTCACTCAGTATGAAAGATTTCAAATGCAAACAGGTGAGTCTATTACCCAAATGTTTAGTAGATTTACTGACATCACTAATGGTCTAGCAAGTCTAGGAAAGTCATATGAGATTGCAGACATGGTAAGGAAGATTCTCAGATCCTTGCCATCTTCATGGACGGCAAAGGTCACAGCTATCGAAGAAGCTAATGACCTTAAGAGAATGTCAGTAGAAAAACTCATCGGGTCTCTCATGGCCCATGAAATAAACATGGAAAGATTAGGAGAATCCTCCAGTAGAAAGAAGCAGTCAAATGCGCTTAAAGCTAATGGGGACTCATCAGAGAATCCTTGGATAACAGTGAAGATAGCAAAGATAGTGATGATGAAGAAGCCATGCTCTCAAGAAGATTGCAGAGAATCTTGGCCAAGAAGAAGAAGTTCCAGTCTGGTAGGAGGTACTTCAAGAAAAACAAAGATCTCAAGAGACCAGATGGAAAAGATCAGAAGAGGAATGAGCCACTTTGCTATGAATGCAAGAAACCTGGACATATCAAGGCAGACTGTCCAATGCTAAAGAAAAATGATCACAAGAAGAAGGACAGCTCCAAGAGTTCAGAAGATACAAAAAGAAAGCCATGGCAGCTGCATGGGAAAACAGCAGCGACTCAGACAGTGAGTCAAGCTCCAGCAATGAAGAAGAAGAAGCCAACCTGGCTCTTATGGCAAATACCGGGGATAAGGTAACATCTGATTCCTCTTTTGATTCCTGCAATGACTCAGATTCGGATAATTTGGAAAGTGCATTTAATGAACTCTACGATAAGTATAAGAAGTGTCTAAACTACTTAAGCTAAGCAAGAAAAATATCACCTGTCTCGAAAATACCAACTCAGATTTAAAATCTGAAAATGAAGAACTAGAAAAACAAATAATGGAGCTTAAGAGAAGAAATGAACTATTATGTGAAAACTTAAAAGACAAGAACAGACAAATCATTGACCTAGAAAAACAGGGAAGCTCAGATGATTTAAGGAAAACGGTAAATAAATTAAATGAAGAAAACAATACACTAGCAAGCACCTTAGAAAAGTTTACAAATGGAAAGAATTCCTTATTTAAAGGTGCTAGAAGATCTGGTAAGAATAAACGAGGTTTAGGATACATACCTCCAGTAAATGAAGAAGAAATATCTATCCAGAAAAATATCCAACTCCTAAGTTCACTCCAGAACAAGATGTGGCATATAAAGCGAATTTAAATACATAGAAAGAGTAACAATAACATCATGTTGTAATCACTGTAATAAGCTAGGACATTTAAAATCCACCTGTCCAACAAGACATAAGAAGTGGATAAAAAAGTAAAAATAATGATACTGACCCATCAGGACCCAAAAGAACTTGGGTATCTAAATCTTGATGTCTTTATTTCAGGTTAACCTTCGAGCATCCAAATGGTATTTGGATAGTGGGTGCTCAAGGACATGACAGGAAACCTGAAGCTTTTCTCCCATCTCCAAGATGAAGAAGGAACAGTCACTTATGGAGATAATGGAAAAGGAACTGTAGTAGGCAGTGGATCAGTAAACAGCAAAGGAAAAACAGTCATAGAAGATGTGCTGTTAGTCAAGGTTAAAGCACAACCTCATAAGTATTAGTCAGCTGTGTGATAGAGGACATCAAATCAAATTTCAAGAGTCAAAATGCAGCATACTAAAGGATGGAGCAGTCATCTTTGAAGCAAATAGAGAGAAGAATCTGTACGTGCTCTACCTGAAGAACTCAAGAGCAAAATGTGTGTCTGGCAGCCAGCAAAGACAAATCAACTGATCTGTGGCACAGAAGGCTAGGCCACTGCAGCTTGGATGGCTTGAGCAAGCTCAGAAAGAGGAACCTTGTGGAAGGTCTACCGAAAATCAATGGTAAATTAGAAAGTGTTTGCAGACCTTGTGCTAAGGGAAAGCACCAAAGAGTTCCTTCAAGTCAAGACGGTGGTGACCACCTCAAAACCCTTAGAGCTCCTACATATGGATCTATTTGGGCCAATGAGAACTACCAGTCTTGGAGGAAAGAATTCGGATTTGTTATAGTAGATGACTACTCAAGATTCACATGGGTATCTTTTAGAACATAAAAATGACACTTTTGATAATTTTGTTAGTTTCAGCAGAAAAGTCCAGAAAGATCAGAAGTTCAGCATAGTATCCATTCGATCTGATCATGGTGGTGAGTTCCAAAATGAAAAGTTTGCTAGATTCTGTGATGATCAAGGAATTCAGCACAATTTCTCAGCACCAAGGACACCACAGCAAAATGGTATAGCCGAACGGAAGAACCGAACCTTTTGGATATGGCAAGAACCATGCTTTGTGAATATGAGTTACCAAGATATTTCTGGGCAGAAGCAGTCAACACAGCCAGCTACATTGTCAACAGAGTCATGATCAGGCCAATCCTGAAAAAGACTGCATATGAGCTGTTTAAAGGGAAGAAGAAGCAAAGATCAGCCATTTCAGAACCTTTGGATGTCCCTGCTTTATTCACAACAACGGAAAAAGGGATATTGGTAAGTGGATGCCAAATCAGATGAAGGCATCTTCATGGGGTACACTTCTAAACCCAAAGGATATAGAGTGTTTATAAACGTACCTTATTGATTGAACAGTCTGTACACATTATTTTTGATGAAACTAACCCTTCTTTGAGGAAGGAAGTAGAAAGTGATAATGATGATGCAGATGAACTGTCTAACAAACTGAAAGACACATCACTGAAGACAAGGATGATCCGCCTCTGGAAGAATTGCAACAAGAAGAAATTTCTCATGAAACTCTTCCAAAGGAATGGAGATACAAGAAAGATCACCCACCTGAAAACATCATTGGTGATCCATCTGTAGGGGTAAGAACAAGAGGTAACTTGATTCCTGTGATTACCTTGCCTTTGTATCTCAAATAGAGCCTAAGACAGTCAATGAAGCCTTAACTGATGAATCTTGGATAATAGCAATGCAAGATGAATTAAATCAATTCAAGAGAAACCAGGTATGGTCACTTGTTCCTAGACCATCAGACCATCCTGTGATCGGCACCAAATGGGTGTTCAGAAACAAATTGGATGAATCTGGTGTAATTCTAAGAAACAAGGCCAGACTGGTGCTCAAGGCTATTGTCAAGAGGATGGCATAGATTTTGATGAAACCTATGCACCAGTGGCTAGACTTGAGGCTATTAGAATTTTACTTGCTTATGCTCTGCATTAAATCTAAAGTTATTTCAGATGGATGTTAAATCTGTCTTTCTAAATGGTTTTATTAAAGAAGAAGTTTATGTGGAACAACCGCCGGGTTTTGATGATACAGACTTTCCGAATCATGTTTTTAAATTGCATAAGGCTTTATATGGTTTAAAACAAGCACCTAGAGCCTGGTATGAAAGACTTAGTTCTTTTATCATAAAACATGGTTTCAGTAGAGGTCAAGTAGATAGCACTCTTTTTATAAAAACAAAAGTCAAAAATACACTGTTGGTTCAAATTTATGTGGATGACATCATCTTTGGATCTACTGATGAATCTTTGTGCAAGTACTTTGAAAAGCTAATGCAGGGAGAATTTGAGATGAGTATGATGGGAGAGCTAACTACTTCCTTGGACTTCAAATCAAACAAGGAAAGGAAGGAACTCACATCTGTCAAGCAAAGTACACCAGAGAACTACTAAAGAAATTTGGATTTGAAAACACCAAGCCACTGTCAACACCAATGAGTACATCAACTAGGATGGACAGTGACAAGGATGGTAAGAAGGTAGATCAAAAGGTCTACAGAGGTATGATAGTTCATTACTTTATCTAACCGCAAGTAGACCTGATATATTATTTAGTGTATGTATGTGTGCTAGATATCAAGCCGACCCTAGAGAGTCACATTAATTTCTGTGAAAAGAATTTTAGATACTTAGCCAGGACTCATGATCTAGGACTATGGTATCCAAACTCTGTGATGTGAATTTAGTCGGATATTCTGATGCTGACTATGCTGGATGCAAGTTAGATAGAAAAAGCACCAGTGGTGCTGTCAATTTCTTGCAGGATGTTTATCTCATGGTGCTCACGGAAACAAATTCAGTAGCACTATCTACAGCTGAAGCCGAGTACGTAGCTGCTGGAAGTTGCTGTACACAACTCTTATGGATAAAGCAACAGCTTGAGGATTTTGGACTCAAAGTCAAGAAAATTCCACTGCTATGTGACAACACCAGCGCTATCAACCTCACCAAAAACCAATTCAGCACTCCAGGACCAAACACATTGAGGTCAGGTACCATTTTATTCGTGATCATGTAGCTAATGGCAATATTGAAATATCGTTTATTGATACAAACAATCAGCTAGCAGATATTTTCACAAAGGCCTTACCTGAAGAGAGATTTACATCTCTTAGAAGGGAGTTAGGCATGTGTATTTTGTGAAAAGATCTTCATTTAAAGCTGGTATAAAAATTCTCAGAATTAAGAAGGTTTTCTCTCTCCTTTATGGCAAAATCATTTCAAAAGTCTCAGTTTAAGCGTTCCGTCCGATAAGTCATAGTCCTTCAAGGCGGTCAACCTCGTTTGTCGTTTCCTGACGCCTCACCTTTTGGAGTATTTATAATCCTTAAATCGATGCGTTAACGATTCCTCTTCCTCATTCACCTTTTCCCCTCTTTCGTCCCGACGCATGAGCCGATGCCCTAGCGATTCTTGCCTCTATCCTCTGCAAATTTGAAGCTTCCATCTCCTTCCTGCGAAATCGTTTGAGGGTTTCTTCTCATCACCTTCTCTTCAACCCTTCAAACCCTCTCCCACCTGAATCATGGCCGCACCAGCCATTGCCGGAAGTGTGGGTGGCTACGCGCCGAATACCTCACCCCAGCGCAGGAGGAGCGTTCACCTTTGTAAAGACAAAGCTCTGTGGTCACAAGAAAGTAGATGTTAAAGATCTGCAGAAGAATGGAATGAGCAGCATCATTGAGAAGATCAACCAGATGAAGTGGAAGAACTCACACTTGCTCAGAAGTAAGTTATCCGGACTTGGTAAAGGCGTTCTTGTATGCTTAAGACAGAAGAAGATGGGGCCCTCGTTTCTTCAGTCAAGGGCACCCTAATCAGAATCGACCAGGAATTGCTTAGGATGCTATTTGGAGTAAGCACATCCGGTTTCAGTGGAATTCATTCTGTAGAAACCCAAGAAAAGGGTTTGGGGATTATTGGGCGGTGGTTCAAGATGAGGGACGGCAAGCTAGATATCAATCAGTTAAATGCCTTCAACCGCCTCCTTCACTTCATTGTTTGTCAGATTTTGGTTCCCCGTTGGCAACCTTCTCCTCTTGCACTAAGCGGCTGACTCCGACCTAATGTTCTGGGCCATTAAAAATAAGGAAATCAATATGGCCGCAGTGATGATGGAGAGAATGAAATTTGCCAGGGAGCATATTTGGGACACTAAAAGCAAGTTGAATGTGTCCCTGCCCTATGCCCATTTACTCACCAGGATCTTCAGACACTTCGGTGTAGATGTCTCAGGGGCAGTTGTAGAGAAGATGGGCCAAGCTATCCGGTCCAGAAATCTAAAGAAGAGTGGTTTCAGTAGTCAATGGGGTCTGGTTCAAGGCCTCAGTTGCACAAGGTGAAGGACTCATTGGTGAGCCTTCAGTTGCTCAACCCCAGTTGGAAGCAGACTCTGTAATGCCCGAAGTGCCAGGAAACAGGTTCTGTTCCAGTTCTCGTAGAAGCAGAGCAGGAAGGGCCATCTATGCCAGAAATCAATCAGAGGCAGCAACAGCAGTGAGGGAAGAAGAAGACAGGCCAGCAGCAGCAGATCCAGTTGTGCTTCATGCTGAAAGGAGAATTGAGGACATTCCCAGAAGACATCTTGCCTGTTATGGAGGAGACTGTGGCATCAGTCACATCTTTGAAGAAGGTTCAGTAGAAGAAGAGCAACAAAATCCTAAGGATGATTCGATGGAAATGGATGCTCCCTGTCAGGGGGAGACTGGTGCCGTTGCAGAAGATGCTCCACTTGAGGGGGAGCAATCCCAAGAGACACCAGTTGATGCACCTCCAGCACCAGAGATCAGGAGGAAGACCAGAGAGAGTCTGAAAATCTGGATGCTAGAGAAGGGGAGACAGCTAGTCATCAAGTTCTGATGAGGACATTGATCCACCTCCTCCAGCTACAAAGGGCAAAGAGAAAGATATAGCTCCTGAAGTACCCCTTTTAGCTGATGCACCATTTGAAAGACAGGTCAAGCAAAAGATTGTCATCAATTTAAAACTGTGATTGAGAGGTTGGATGTTCAGGGTGAGCTGCTTTGTTCACTTCAGTCTGATGTGAATTCCATCTTTCTAGCCAAGCTTCAGCCCGCAGGAATTGGTTCAGATACGCTCTGCCTTGACATGGTTCCATCAGGAAATGGGGACCATGAAGAATATGCTATCTGACATCCTTCAGGCAGTTGGAGCTCAAGCTCCTGCTCCTCCAGCAGCTCAGGAGCCTCACTCAAGTGTACCTGAGCCTCCGGGCAGCCAGCAGCAGCAGCAGCAGCAGAAGCCCCAGCAGAAGGGCCAGCTGAAGCGTCAGGGCCATCAGGGCCAGCTGCAGATTCAGGGCCATCAGGGCCAGCTGAAGATTCAGGGCCATCAGGGCCAGTTGTGATGGAATCAGGGCCACCAGGGCCGGCAGTGTTGGAAACCTTGTCCTCCTTACCTGAAGAAGTGGTATTAGATCCTCCACCCATTGCTCCCACTTCTACCAACACTCCCATTCCTCCTTCTCCACCCACTAACTCCACAGCTCCACCTGCTCCACCTCCCTTCAAAAGGCCCAGATCCAGGCCCATTTCTCTCCCACACCTTTTCCTCCTCATCCTATCACATCCTCTTCTGTTCTCTCTTCTTATCTTTCCTCTTCTCAAGAATTTGAGGCCCCTCCAGCATCCTCAGCTGGAGCCTCCTCCTCTTCTGGTACATCTTCATTTCCAGAAGTAGGATCTCTAAATCTGATGCCTTTCTCAACCCCCCTGCTCCTCCCTCCTTTATCACTATTATTCCTAAGAATGTCCAAATCGACTCTCCCTTTCTTGATAAAATTAAGGATGAGTTTGAAGAGGTTATCCTTAGGTCTGTGCTAAAGGTAGGCGACCACCTTTCCAAGACAGACTCTTCCAGTACTGTCTCAAAGAAACGGAAACTTTCTTCCTCCACACTCCTCTCTACCCTCCTTTGTGGTTTTCTCTTACAGTAACCACAAGCATACTCTCTGTACAAAGAATACCTTCAAAGGTTGTCTTTGCCACTCTTCACAATCTTCTTTTCTTAACCTCTCTGACCATTTAGATGTTATTCTTCCCTATACTCCTCTGTCTAAAGCCGACAAATCCAAAATCTTCTCCTCAGCCCACTCCAAAACTGAGGAGCAATGGGCTAAATCTCATAAAGATCTGTACAATCGCTTCCTTCAGGCTAAGGCAGCAAGGTTTCCTCCCAGGGATCACTCCTTAACCTTTCTGAGTGGTTCAAGTTTCACCACCAGAACACTGGGCCCCTGCCATTCAGAAGCTAATCAAACTGGTCAGGCACTTCCAAACATTCAACAACTACAGGTATCTCAACAGATTACCTGAAGTTCAGCTCAGCCGTTCAAGAGAGCCATCAAGGTCCTTATCCACTATGAGCAGTCTGAGGAAATCAGAGTAGATTTTGCAACTCTTCATTTACCTGAAGAGATTTTCCTGCCTCAGATTCATTTCTTGATCATGGAATCTTCGGTTGGTTCAATCATTTTTGAGCGTTTTGCAAGAGTTGGGGCAGAATCAAGATTCAGAAAGGCCTTCAAGTTGGTTTTCCTAGATTTCTTTTCCGGGAATACCATAGAGGGTTTGTCAAATCTGATGTCCTTGCCCCTCTCCTCTCAGAATGTGAAAGGCTGAATGCCTCCGATTGGTCCAAGCTTTACTCTCTGTCAGCTCAGCAGCTAGCACATCTGAATGCTGCTCAGGCCAGGGAAGGGAAAGCTCCTGTCTCTCCTGCAACCTTCTTGGATATGAACTCAATCCATCTGGTCCTTGATCCCTACAAAGTTTGGGCTGAAAGATACAAGGTGTTTTTAGCTCTTCGCCAGGAACTCAAGGGAAAACAGATTTTCTACCCTGTCACCATGGATCAGTTTCTTGCCTGTGCAAGTTTTGGTAAATCACTCATCATCTGCTCCTCCATGGATCCAGATGAGTATGACCTGTTTCTTACCAAGCAGCGCAGCATCTTCTATCCAAGATGGCTCCAACCATGGGACCATCCTTCTCCATTGAGAGTGGTGCCTTTAGGCAATTCTTCAAGCGTCAGGAAGAGCAGGCCTGGGAAGCTATTTCTCATTATGCCTCCCTTCTCTCTCCTGCTTATTATTTGTCTGTACCTCCTCAATCTTAATGAATGAATTGTGCTCCTTCTCCTCATTGTCTCTTATTCTTTGTCTCTTTCCTATTGCTTTTTGCTTAATGACAAAAAGGGGGAGAATGTTTACCTACTTGTATCTGACACATTCCTGAATCATGACTCAAGTACTTTAATTCCTGTTTACTATTCAGTACTACTTAAATATTGATCATAGTTTTGTCATCACCAAAAAGGGGGAGATTGATGAACAGTCCATCCCCATGTACTTTTAAATTAATTACATGCCTATTTTGGTGATAAACAAAACACTGCCAAAAGTTTTTCTAACTTTGTTTATTTAGCCATAAGCTCAGGAATTACCCAAAGAAAGTCAAGCATTTGTGGTAAGTCTTACATACATCTGTTTTCAGAAGAGTCATAATGATTCCTTCATTAACTATAACGATTTTCTCTCTAGAACAACGATTTACTTGAAAGATTGGATAACCTTGCTGTGTCAAATAAGTCGATATTATAACGACTCTGTAAGTTATCGTAACGACTTCTTCAGAAGGTATAACGACTTGTTCATTATAACGACTCTGTAGTTATCGTAACGACTTCTTCAGAAGTTATAACGACTTGCTCATTATAACGACTCTGTAAGTTATCGTAACGACTTCTTCAGAAGTTATAACGACTCGCTCATTATAACGACTCTGTAAGTTATCGTAACGACTCTTCAGAAGTTATAACGACTTGCTCATTAAAGACTCTGTAAGTTATCGTAACGACTTCTTCAGAAGTTATAACGACTTGCTCCTTATAACGACTCTGTAAGTTATCGTAACGACTTCTTCAGAAGTTATAACGACTTGCTCGTCATACGATTCTGTAAGTCATCGTAACGATTCTTTAGAGAATTATAACGACTTGCTCGTCATAACGATTCTGTAAGTCATCGTAACGATTTCTTTAGAAAGTTATAACGACTTGCTCGTCATAACGATTCTGTAAGTCATCGTAACGATTTTTTTAGAGAGTTATAACGACTTGCTCGTCATAACGACTCTGTAAGTCATCGTAACGATTTCTTTGAGAGTTATAACAACGTGATTGTGATAACGATTTCATAAGTTACCATAACGACTTCTTTTGACACTATAGTAATTTGTTCATAACGATTCTGTCAGACTATCAACGATTGCATAAGTCATGTTTATATTATATGTTTATCTTGATTTTATATACGTTGAATAGTCAAAGTCGCATCACGTCTGTTTGACTACCATGCATTTAATAAAGACTGAACGTATCTCTGCATGGACACAGAACATATCTTCCATTCTCGTGTATTCTCTGCATGCATCTTTTAGAACGATAAAGTGTTACTATATATTTGTGTCTATCTGCTCTGACGTTGATTGACATCTGGAGATAGTATAGCTGTTCTACATTAAAGCTCAACCTTGCAGAACCATAAGGATGTACTATCCTACAACACTGGACACAGAAAGAACTACAAGCAAACTAGAAGATCTTATCACTTTGCGTGCTCCAAAGAACAAAAGACTGTTGACAGGAAGCTTCCACAAATCCTTCAGTCTAACGTACACCAAAGCTGTGAGACAACGGTCATCTCCTTGTCCTCATTCAAATTGGAGATACAAATACGAGATGAAGCTCTGAAGACAAACATATAGAGAATTTCATTCATATTGAAGAGCGGCTAGAACTCTGCAGCTTTCAAGTCTTCGAAAGTTCTCTAGAGCCAGAAATTCACTCCTTTCGATCTTGGCTCTTAGCTCCCTGTGTTGTGAGAAGAAAAATTAAGAGAGAGCTAGTTTAGTTCTGAGAGAGTCCACTTTGTGTAGATCTTCGACTCTCAGTGCTTGTAGCTTCAGATTGAGTTTTGTAAAAGCTTGATCTAGGGGCTAGTCATTTTTCTTTCAAGAATTTCTTGTGTATTCCTTCGTGCATGAAGGAAGACCTGGTGGTTTCCAGGGTGGGTTTTTCCCTTCAGGAGTAAAGGAAGACCTGGTGGTACCAGGGTGTGTGTTCCCTTCAGGGGTGAAGGAAGACCAGCTGAGCTAGGTGGTTGTTTTTGTCCATAGGGGGACTGTACCCTAGTTAGTGAAATCCAGAGGGTTGCTCAGGGACTGGACGTAGGACTCCTAAGGAGAGGAGATCCGAACCAGGATAAATCTGTGTGTTGTGTGATTGTCCTCTTTGTGTGATTGTTGTTTTTACTAACCATTACTAATCCCTTTCAAGAACTCTTTATGTTTGTTTGAGTTCAGGTTTTTATCAGATAGATTATTTTAAAGACCCATTCACCCCCCCTCTGGGTTAGCCAACCGGGCAACACTTATAAGCGATTCCGATAACCGAGCGAAAAGCTATGCCCGTTTGAGCGAAGGCTGTCCGTATGCGATCGCATTGGCAGCCCGCGACCGCGCTCCCGGAGAGGAATTTGGGCGACGGACCGAATGTCCCGAATGCGACCTTTTATCGACAGGGTCGAAGTGCCGATTCTGAATTGCGGCCTGCGGCAGTTCCAACCACCGGCGAATAAATATCCGCGTCGCCAGGAGGGTACAGCAGTCGTGTACTAGTACACACGCTCCGGGGGCAAAATTTGCCACCGGAACGGATTTCTACGAAACAGCGCCCTGTCGCCCGTCTGGAGTGCCGATTCCGAATTGTGGTCACATTAGCATTTCGATGCTCGTGCAGAAAGTTATGCCCAATTCTTTCACTGAAGGGGTGGGAAATCAACCGAGGGGTGGCTATATCGGCGTTGTTCGGGCACCATATCCACGACCTGGGTGGAGATCTCGCGTCGAGTTGAACACGACTTCCGATCGCTGTGACTGGGCGGCTCTGCATGTGGGCACCGCTAGCGATTCGCGAATCGAGGGAGTCGCTACTGCCAAAAAATCATGGAATAGGGGAGATCATCCGCTAGAATCGCAATTTCGGAGTGCGAAACGAAGGTTTTTCGACCCCGAAACGACGTCTTATTGCCTGAGGTAATAAGGGGGCGTCGAGCGCTTTGAGTGTCGATTCCGAATTGGGGTCTTATAAGTGATTCCGATAACCGAGCGAAAAGTTATACCCATTTGAGCGAAGGGGTGTCCGTATGCGATCACATCTGCAGCCCGCGACCGCGCTCCGGAGAGGAATTTGGGAGCCGTACCGGAAATCTCCAAATGCGACCTTTTACCGACCGAGTCGTAGTGCCGACTCTGAATTGGGGCCTCGCGGGCGGTTCTGACCTCCGGCGACTAAATATCCCCGTCCGACAGGAGGGTACGACAGTCGGTGTACTAGTACACACGCTCTGAGGGCGAAGTTTGGCCCCGGAACGAAATTCCGCGAAACTAGCGCCCTGTTGACCGTCTCGGAATGCCGATTCCGAATTTTGGTCACATAAGCGATTCCGATGCTCGTGCAGAAGTTATGCCCAATTCTTTCGCTGAAGAGGTGAGAATAAACCGGAGGGGGTGACTATATAGACGATATTCGGGCACCCATATCCACGACCTGGGGAGGAGATCTCGCGTCGAGTTGAACACGACATCCGATCGCTGTGACTGAGCGGCTCCGTATGTGGGCTCCGCCAGCGATTAGCGTAATCGAGGAATCGCTACTGCCAAAAAACCTTGGAATAAGGGAATCATTTGTTAGAATCGCAATTTCGGAGTGCGAAACGAAGGTTTTTCGAACCCGAAACGACGTCTTATCACCTGTGGCAATAAGGTGGCGTCGAGCGCCTCTGAGTGCCAATTACGAAATTGGGGTCTTATAAGCGATTCCGATAGCCGAGCGAAAATTATGCCCGTTTGAGCGAAGGGGTGTCCGTATGCGATCGCATCGGCAGCACTTGACCGCGCTCCCGGAGAGGAATTTGGGCGCCGGACCGGAAATCTCCGAATGCGACCTTTTACCGACTGAGTCGAAGTGCCGATTCTGAATTGGGGCCTCGCGGGCGGTTCCGACCCCCTGGCGAATAAATCTCCGCGTCTGACCGGAGGGTACGGCAGTCGGTGTACTAGTACACACGCTCCGGGGCCGAATTTTTTCCCCAGAATGGAATTCTGTGAAACAACGCCCTGTCGACCGTCTCGGAGTGCCGATTCCGAATTGTTGTCACATAAGCGATTCCGATGCTTGTGCAGAAAGTATGCCCAATTCTTTCGCTGAAGGGGTGGGAATAAACGGAGGGGGTGACTATATCGACGATGTTCGGGCACCCTATGTACGACCTGGGGAGGAGATCTCGCGTCGAGTTGAACACGACATCCGATCGCTGTGACTAGGCGGCTACGCAAGGGGGCTCCGCCAACGATTCGCGTGATCGAGGGAGTCGCTACTGCCAAAAAACCTTGGAATAAGGGAGATCATCTGCTAGAATCGCAATTTCGGAGTGTGAAACGAAGGTTTTTCGAACCCGAAATGACATCTTATCACCTGAGCCAATGTAAGGGCGTCGAGCGCCTCTGAGTATCGATTCCAAATTGGGGTCTTATAAGCGATTCCTATAACCGAGCGAAAAGTTATGCCCGTTTGAGCGAAGGGGTGTCCGTTTGCGATCGCATCGGCAGCCCGCGACTGCGCTCCAGGAGAGGAATTTGGGCGCCGGACCGGAAATCTCCTAATGCGACCTTTTACCGACCGGGTCGAAGTGCTGATTCTGAATTGAGGCCTCGCGAGTGGTTCCGACCCCCGGGCGAATAAATATCCGCGTCCGATTGGAGGATACGGCAGTCGCTGTACTAGTACACACGCTCCGGGGGTGAATTTTGGCCCCGGAACGGAATTCCGCGAAACCAGCGCCCTGTCGACCATCTCGGAGTGCAAATTCCGAATTTTGATCACATAATCAATTCCGATGCTCGTGCAGAAAGTTATGCCCAATTCTTTCGCTGAAGGGGTGGGAATAAACTGGAGGGGGTGACTATATCGACGATATTCGGGCACCCATATCCACGACCTGGGGAGGAGATCTCGCATCGAGTTGAACACGACATCCGATCGTTGTGACTGGGCGGCTCCACATGTGGGCTCCGCCAGCGATTCACGTAATCGATGGAATCGCTACTGCCCAAAAACCTTGGAATAAGGGAGATCATCTGCTAGAATCGCAATTTCAGAGGGCGAAACGAAGGTTTTTCGAACCCGAAACGACGTCTTATCACCTGTGGCAATAAGGTGGCGTCGAGCGCCTCTGAGTGCCGATTACGAAATTGGGGTCTTATAAGCGATTCCGATAGCCGAGCGAAAAGTTATGCCCGTTAGAGCGAAGTGGTGTCCGTATGCGATCGCATCGGCAGCCCGTGACCGCGCTCCCTGAGAGGAATTTGGGCGCCGGACCGAAAATCTCCGAATGCAACCTTTTACCGACCGGGTCGAAGTGCCCATTCTTAATTGGGGCCTCGCGGGCGGTTCCGACCCCTTGGCGAATAAATCTCCGCGTCCGATCGGAGGGTACGTCAGTCGGTGTACAAGTACACACGCTCTGGGGCCGAATTTTGGCCTCGGAACGGAATTCTGTGAAACCAGCGCCCTGTCGACCGTCTCGGAGTTCCGATTCCGAATTGTGGTCACATAAGCGATTCCGATGCTCGTGCAGAAAGTTATGCCCAATTCTTTCGCTGAAGGGGTGGGAATAATCCGGACGGGGTGACTATATCGACGATGTTCGGGCACCCATATGCACGACCTGGGGAGGAGATCTCGCGTCGAGTTGAACATGACATTCGATTGCTATGACTGGGCGGCTCCGCAAGGGGGCTACGCCAGCGATTCTCGTAATCGAGGAAGTCGCTACTGCCAAAAAACCTTGGAATAAGGGAGATCATCTGCTAGAATCGCAATTTCGGAGTGCGAAACGAAGGTTTTTAGAACCCGAAACGACGTCTTTTCACCTGAGCCAATATGGGGCCGTCGAGTGCCTCTGAGTGCCGATTCCAAATTGGGGTCTTATAAGCGATTCTGATAACCGAGCGAAAAGTTATGCCCGTTTGAGCGAAGGTGTCCGTATGCGATCGCATCGGCAGCCCGCGACCGCGCTCCCCCGGAGAGGAATTTGGGCGCCGGACCGGAAATCTCCGAATGCGACCTTTTACCGACCGGTCGAAGTGCAATTCTGAATTGGGGCCTCGCGGGGGCGGTTCCGACCCCCGGCGAATAAATATCCTCGTCCGACCGAGGGTACGACAGTCGCTGTACTAGTACACCGCGCTCCGGGGGTGAATTTTGCCCCGAAACGGAATTCTTCGAAACCAGGTCCTGTCGACCGTCTCGGAGTGCCGATTCTGAATTGTGATCACATAAGCAATTCCGATGCTCGTGCAGAAAGTTACGCCAATTCTTTCGCTGAAGGGGTGGGAATAAACCGGAGGGGGTGACTATAACGACGATGTTCGGGCACCCTATGCACGACCTGGGGAGGAGATCTCGCGTCGAGTTGAACACGACACATCCGATCTCTATGACTGGGCGGCTCCTCAAGGGGGCTACGCCAGCGATTCTCGTAATCGAGGAAGTAGCTACTGCCAAAAAACCTTGGAATAAGGGAGATCATCTGCTAGAATCGCAATTTCGGAGTGTGAAACGAAGGTTTTTCGAACCCAAATGACGTCTTATCACCTGACCCAATATGGGGCCGTCGAGTGCCTCTGAGTGTCAATTCCAAATTGGGGTCTTATAAGCGATTCCGATAATCGAGCGAAAAGTTATGCCCGTTTGAGCGAAGGTGTCCGTATGCGATCGCATCGGCAGCCCGCGACCGCGCCTCCCGGAGAGGAATTTGGGAGCCGGACCGGAAATCTCCGAATGCGACCTTTTACGACCGGGCCGAAGTGCTGATTCTGAATTGCGGCCTTGCGGGCGGTTCCGACCCCCGGACCAATAAATATCCGCGTCCGACTGGAGGGTACGGATGTCGGTGTACTAGTACACACGCTCTGGGGGCGAATTTTGGCCCCGGAACGAAATTCTGCGAACCAGCGCCCTGTCGACGTCTCGGAGTGTCGATTCCGAATTGTGGTCACATTATCAATTCCGATGCTCGTGCAAAAAGTTATGCCCAATTCTTTCGCTGAAGGGGTGGGAATAAACTGGAGGGGGTGACTATATCGGCGATGTTCGGGCACCCATATCATATCCACGACCTGGGGAGGAGATCTCGCGTCGAGTTGAACACGACTTCCGATCGCTGTGTTGGGCGGCTCTGCATGTGGGCGCCGCCAGCGATTCGCGTAATCGAGGGAGTCACTACTGCCAAAAAATCTTGGAATAGGGGAGATCATCCGCTAGAATCGCAATTTCGGAGTGCGAAACGAAGGTTTTTCGACCCCGAAACGACGTCTTATCGCCTGAGGTAATATGGGGGCGTCGAGCGGTTCTGAGTGTCGATTCTGAATTGGGGCCTTATAAGCGATTCCGATAACCGAGCGAAAATTTATGCCCGTTTGAGTGAAGGGGTGTTCGTATGCGATCGCATTGGCAGCCCGTGACCGCGCTCCGGAGAGGAATTTGGGCGCCGGACCGGAAATCTCCGAATGGGACCTTTTACCGACCGGTTCGAAGTGCCGATTCTGAATTGGGGCCTCGCGGTGTTCCGACCCCCTGGCGAATAAATCTCCGCGTCCGACCGGAGGTACGGCAGTCGGTGTACTAGTACACACGCTCCGGGGCCGAATTTTGCCCCGGAACGGAATTCTGTGAAACCAGCGCCCTGTCGACCGTCTCGGATGTGCCGATTCCGAATTGTTGTCACATAGCAATTCCGATCTCGTGCAGAGTTATGCTCAATTCTTTCGCTGAAGGGGTGGGAATAAACCGGAGGGGGTGACTATATCGACGATGTTCGGGCACCCATATGCACGACCTGGGGAGGAGATCTCGCGTCGAGGTAACACGATATCCGATCGCTGTGACTGGGCGCTCCGCATGTGGGCTTCGCCAGCTATTCGCGTAATCGAGGGAGTCGCTACTGCCAAAAAACCTTTGAATAGGGGAGATCATCCGCTAGAATCACAATTTCAGAGTGCGAACGAAGGTTTTTCGACCCCGAAACGACGTCTTATCACCTGAGCCAATATGAGGACGTCGAGCGCCTCTGAGTGCCGATTCCGAATTGGCTTATAAGCGATTCCGATAACCGAGCGAAAAGTTATGCCTGTTTGAGCGAAGGGGTGTCCGTATGCGATCGCATCGCAGCCCGCGACCGCGCTCCCGGAGAGGAATTTGCACGCCGGATCGGAAATCTCCGAATGCGACCTTTTACCGACCGGGTCGAAGTGCCGATTTGAAATTGAGGCCTCGCGGGCGGTTCCGACCCCCGGGTGAATAAATATCCGCGTCCAACCAGAGGGTACGGCAGTCGGTGAACTAGTACACACGCTCCAGGGGTGAATTTTGGCTCCGGAACGGAATTTCGTGAAACCAGCGCCCTGTCGACCGTCTCGGAGTGCCGATTCCGAATTGTGGTCACTTAAGCAATTCCGATGCTCGTGCAGAAAGTTATGCCCAATTCTTTCGCTGAAGGGGTGGGAATAATGATGATCAGTCTGTCCCCATGCAATTTTAATTAATTATATACATACATATCTTGATGATTAACAAAACCAAACAGAGTTTATCAATTATATCTAATGAATATTTCATAAGTCTCAAGTTCAGGAAAAATACCAAGGTCAAACAAGTCAATAAAGGTATGCATTTCCTCTCTGAAGCTTTAATCTTTTCAACATGAATTTTCTCCAAGTCCATATCGATTTGTGTTGAAGTTTGCAACGATTTCTTTAAAACTCGACAAATCGATACCGCAACGATTTCCTTATAACTTCAAAGTCTTGTTGCATCATCAAGTCCATGTCACAACGACTCTATAAGTGATTGTAACGACTTCTTTAGAGCCCGTACGACTTGCTCTCACAACGACTCTATAAGTGATTGTAACGACCTCTTTAGAGCCCGTAACAACTTGCTCGTCACAACGACTCTATAAGTGATTGTAACGACTTCTTTAGAGCCCGTAACGACTTGCTCGTCACAACGACTCTATAAGTGATTGTAACGACCTCTTTAGAGCCCGTAACGACTTGCTCGTCACAACGACTCTATAAGTGATTGTAACGACTTCTTTAGAGCTCGCAACGACTTGCTGGTGGTAACGACATCATAAGTTGTCATAACAATTTCTTTAGAACTCGCAACGACTTGTTTGTCATAATGACTTCATAAGTTGTCATAACAATTTCTTTAGAACTCGCAACGACTTGCTGGTTGTAACGACTTCATAAGTTATCATATCGATTTCTTTAGAACTCGCATCGACTCGCTGATTGTAACGACTTCATGTGAACAGTTTCTTTAAGTTCATAACGACTTGATAAGTAATCATAACGACTTGCTCTCCATAACGACTGTCAGTATTCATATCATTTTCATAAGTCATATCTGGATATCTTATTGACTTTAAAAGCTTTGACTAGTCAAAGTCCATGTAGACATCTCTCTGACGCTTTTGCATTTATGAGATCTGAACGTATCTCTGCATGCATGCAGACCATATCATCCTTTTTCTTGTCTACTCTGATTACGTCTGTTATTGTTAAGCTATTTGGTGTTACTATTTTCATGTCTATTGCTACTGACGTTGACTAACATCAGAACAGCTTAGCTGTCTGCTATTTGAGTTTGACATTTGTGCAGACTTCTGAACCAGCTTTATAGTACAACGTTAAACAAATAGAAACCAACGGATATTTCTGAAGAGTTATATCCTTGCGTGCTCAAGTATTCAAAAGACTGTTGACTGGAAGCTTCCAAGACTCCAGAAGTCACTTAGTCTAACGACTACTCAAAAGAGAGACAACAGACACTTCAACGTCTAGATTTCAAATTGAAGATATAAATTCAAGACAGAAGGATAGAAGAAACACATCGATCAGATATTCAAGTACTCATTCTTCTGAAGAAAGTCTAGATCCAAGAATTGTCATTCCACTTTGTTTTTGCTCTTTTGCTCTCAACTAGTTTGTGGAAAATCCTGAAGAGCCTGTACAGTTCTGAGAGTGCTACCTGCTTAACATCTCCTTTGCTCTCAGTTCTAGTTGCTTCAGATCTTTGCTTATCAAAAGCTTGATCTAGGGGCTTGAAAGTCTTTCATGATTCTATGTGTTGTTCCTTCGGTTGTGAAGGAAGACCTGGTGGTATCCAGGGTGTGGTTCCCTTCGGTGTGAAGGAAGACCTGGTGGTATCCAGGGTGTTGTTCCCTTCGAGTTGAAGGAAGACCAGCTGAGCTGGGTGTTGTAATTTCATTAGGGGGATTGTTCCCTTGTTAGTGAAATCCTGAGGCATTGCTCAGGACTGGACATAGGTCTCCTGTGGAGAGGAGTTCCGAACCAGGATAAAAATCCTTGTGTCGTGGGTTGTGTCTTTGTGCACTTGCTATCTTTTCTTCTAACTCTAACTTCTGTTTTAAGTTGTTGTGTAATCTTTTTAGTGACAGGTTCTAATCAAAGATCAAATTTTAATAACCCATTCACCCCCCCTCTGGGCTAGCTAGCTGGCAACAAGTGGTATCAGAGCTAGTCTCTTCGACAAGAAGAAGATCCAACGATCTGAAGAGCAAAGATCAATGGCAGCCCAAGCAACTTCGAAGGTCAGTCAGTCAACAGGCCTCCCTTGTTTGATGGAGAAGATTACACCTATTGGAAGACAAGAATGGAGTACTTTCTACAAGCCACGATTATATAATATGGTCCATTGTAGAAGAAGGCGATCTTCTAGTCACAAATGCAAAGGCTCAGTGGACAGATGACGACAGAAGAAGATATCCTTAAACTGCAAAGCCAAGAGCATCCTTTGCTGTGCCCTCAGCAAGAAAGAATTCAACAGAGTTTCAGCCTGCAAATCCGCAATGGAGATGTGGAAAAATCTCAGAATTACATATGAAGGGACAGACAAGGTAAAGGAGACAAGAATCGATATTCTTGTGACTCAGTATGAAAGATTCCAGATGCAATCAGGTGAATCCATAACTCAGATGTTAATAGATTCACAGATATAACAATGGATTAACCGGTCTAGGAAAGTTTATGTCATACCAGATATGGTCAGAAATATCCTCAGATCTCTGCCATCCTCATGGACTCCAAAGGTAACAGCCATTGAGGAAGCAATGATCTGAAACTAATGTCATTGGAAAAGTTAATAGGATCTCTCATGGCTCATGAAATAAATATGAGAGATTAGGAGAATCCTCCAGCAGAAGGAAGCAATCAAATGCCTCAAGGCGAATGATGATACATCAGAGAGAATCTTTGGATAACAGTGAAGTAGCAAGACTGATAATGAAGAAGCCATGCTGTCTCGAAGACTTCAGAGAATATTAGCAAAGAAGAGAAGCATCAGTCCGGAAAAAGATTTTTCAAGAAGAACAAAGACTTCAGAAAGCCAGAAGTAAAGGATCCAAAGAAAGGAGAAGTGATATGCTATGAATGCAAGAAGCCTGGACACATCAAGGCAGATTGTCCAATACTTAAAAGAATGATCACAAGAAATGATGACAACTTCAGAAGATTCAAGAAGTACAAAAAGAAAGCAATGGCAGCTGCTTGGGAGAACAGCAGTGACTCAGATAGTGAGTCAAGCTCGAGCAGTGAAGGTGAAGAAGCAACTTGGCCCTCATGGCCAACACCGAAGATAAGGTAACCTCTGACTCCTCATTTGATTCATACAATGATTCAGATTCTGATAACTTAGAAAGTGCTTTTAATGAACTCTATGAAAAATATAAAGAAGTATCTAAATTACTCAAAATTAGTAAGAAAAATTTAATCTGTTTAGAAAATACAAACTCAAACCTAAAAACAGAATGAAGAACTTGAAAAACAAATAACTGAACACAAAAGAAGAAATGAATTATTATGTGAAGATGTAAAAGAGAAAAACAGGAAGATAACTCACCTAGAAAAACAAGAAGACTTAGGTGAACTTAAAACATAAATAGAAAGACTAAATAAAGAAAATGATAAACTATCAAGTACACTAGAAAAATTTACTAATGGTAAAAACTCTTTAATATTAAAAGGTGCTAGGAGATCGGGTAAAAAGAAAAATGGATTAGGATATACACCCCCAGATAATGAAGAAACCATAGTATATCCTAAAACATATCCAACACCAAAATTTGTACCCGAACAAGATGTAGCATACAAAGCTGATTTCAAATACATAGAAAAGGTGACTAAGTTATCCTGCTGCAGTCACTGCAACAAGTTAGGACACATTAAAATTACATGCCCAACAAGACATAAAAAATGGATATTAAAAGGTAAAATTAATGATACTAACCAATCAGGACCCAAAAGAATTTGGGTACCTAAAGCTTGATGTTTTCATTTCAGGTTAACTCTCGAGCATCCAATGGTATTTGGATAGTGGGTGCTCAAGGCACATGTCAGGCAACAAGAAGTTTTTTGTTGATCTCCAAGTTGAAGAAGGTACAGTCACCTATGGAGATAATGGAAAAGGAACTGTGATAGGAAGAGGGTCCGTGAACATCAAAGGAAATCAGTTATTGAAGATGTAATGCTGGTCAAAGGATTAAAGCACAATCTCATCAGCATCAGTCATTGTGTGACAAAGCCATCAGATTCAGTTCCAAGAATCAAGTGCAGTATATTAAAGGATGGTGCAGTCATATTTAAAGCCTACAGAGAAAGAAATCTGTATGTTCTCTATCTCGAGGAACTCAAGAATCAAGATGTCTGTTTAGCAGCCAGCAAAGATCAATCAACAGAGCTGTGGCACAGAAGATTGGGCCACTGCAGCATGGACGGTTTAACAAGCTCAGAAAAAGGAATCTAGTGGAAGGACTGCCAAAGGTCAACTCGAAAATGGATAGCATTTGCAACCCTGTGCAAGAGGAAAGCACACCAAGAGCTCTTTCAAATCAAAGACTGTAGTAACCACCTCAAAGCCCTTAGAACTGCTTCATATGGATCTATTTGGGCCAATGAGGACTACCAGTCTAGGAGGAAAGAATTATGGATTTGTCATCGTTGATGATTATTCAAGATTTACTTGGGTATCCTTTCTAGAGCACAAAGATGACACTTTTGAATATTCGTCAGCTTCAGTAGAAAAGTTCAGAAAGATCAGAAGTTCACCATTGTCTGTATCCGATCAGATCATGGTGGTGAGTTTCAGAATGAAAAGTTTGCAAAGTTCTGTAATGATCAAGGAATTGAGCACAACTTCTCAGCCCCAAGGACACCTCAACAGAATGGAATTGCTGAGAGGAAAAACAGAACTCTGTTGGATATGGCAAGACCATGTTATCAGAATATGACTTGCCAAGATATTTCTGGGCCGAAGCCATCACACTGCTTGTTATATCATTAATAGAGTGATGATCAGGCCGATTCTGAAGAACACTGCTTATGAACTCTTCAAAGGAAAGAAGCCAAATATCAGCCATTTCAGAATTTTTGGATGTCCTTGCTTCATCCACAACAATGGAAAAAGGGACATTGGTAAGTTGGATGTCAAATCAGATGAAGGCATCTTCATGGGGTACACTTCTAAACCCAAAGGTTATAGAGTCTTCAATAAACGTTCATTATTAATTGAACAGTCAGTGCATATTATTTTTGATGAATCTAACCTTCCTTGAAGAAGGAAGAAATTAGTGACATGATGATGCAGATGACTTGTCCGAAAAATTAAATAATACCTCAATTAAGGACAAGGAAGATCCACCATTGGAAGAACTGCAGCAAACTGAAATCCAACATGAAAATCTTCCAAAAGAATGGAGACATCAGAAAGATCACCCTCCTGAAAACATTATTGGTGATCCATCCGTAGGGGTAAGAACAAGAGGTAATGTAATTCCATGTGATTATTTAGCATTTGTTTCTCAAATAGAGCCTAAGACAGTCAATGAAGCTTTATCAGATGAATCTTGGATATTGGCCACGCAAGATGAACTAAATCAGTTCAAGAGAAACCAAGTATGGTCACTTGTTCCTAGGCCACCCAATCATTCAGTTATTGGCACCAATGGGTGTTCAGAAATAAACTGGATGAGTCTGGAATAATCCTAAGGAACAAGGCCAGACTGGTAGCTCAAGGCTACTCCCAAGAGGAAGGCATAGATTTCGATGAAACTTATGCACCTGTAGCAAGACTTGAGGCTATTAGGATCTTACTTGCTTATGCATCTGCATTTGATTTAAAACTATTTCAAATGGATGTCAAATCAGCCTTTTTAAATGGTTTTATCAAGGAGGAAGTTTATGTAGAACAACCTCCAGGTTTTGATGATACCGAGTTTCCAAATCATGTATTTAAACTACATAAGGCTTTATATGGTTTAAAGCAAGCACCTAGAGCCTGGTATGAAAGGCTCAGTACTTTCTTATTAGATCATGGTTTCACTAGAGGTAAGTAGATAGTACATTATTTATAAAAACTAAGGTTAAACATATACTTCTTGTACAATATATGTGGATGATATTATCTTTGGATCTACTGATGAATCTCTTTGCAAGTACTTTGAAAAGCTTATGCAGGGAGAATTCGAAATGAGCTTGATGGGGGAGCTGAGCTACTTCCTTGGATTGCAAATCAAGCAAGGAAGGAAGGCACTCACATCTGTCAAGCCAAGTACACCAAAGAGTTGTTAAAGAAATTTGGATTCGAAACACCAAGCCACTGTCGACACCAATGAGCACATCAACAAGAATGGACAGTGACAAAAATGGTAAGAAAAATAGATCAAAAGATCTACAGAGGTATGATAGGTTCACTCCTTTATTAACAGCTAGTAGACCTGATATTTTATTTAGTGTATGCATGTGTGCTAGATATCAGGCAGATCCTAAAGATCACACCTAATTTCTGTGAAAAGAATATTTAGATATTTATCAAGAACTCATGACTTAGGTCTATGGTATCCAAGACTTTGTGAAATTAGCCTAGTAGGTTATTCTGATGCTGACTATGCTGGATGCAAGATAGATAGAAAGAGCACCAGTGGCTGTTGTCAATTTCTTGCAGGATGTTTGATATCATGGTCTTCAAGAAACAAAATTCAGTAGCACTCTCTACAGCTGAAGCTGAGTACGTGGCTGCTGGAAGTTGCTGCACACAACTCTTATGGATAAAGCAACAGCTTGAGGACTTTGGGTAATATCAAATCAATTCCACTGCTGTGTGACAACACCAGTGCCATAAATCTAACCAAGAATCCAGTTCAGCACTCAAGGACAAAACATATTGAGGTTAGATATCATTTTATTCGTGATCATGTTGCAAATGGAAATATCGAAATATCCTTTATTGACACAAATAACCAATTAGCAGACATTTTCACAAAAGCCTTACCTGAAGAGAGATTTACATCTCTTAGAAGGGAATTAGGCATGTGCAATTTGTGATAAAAGTTTGCTTACAAGAGGCACATTAAATTTTAGAATTAAAGTAATTTTTTTTCACTCCACGTCGATAAGCAAAAGATTCTCAGCATGTATTGTTGTAACCGCTCTCTCATTGAAGTCGTTTGAATAGTCAAAACCTTTTGTCGTTTTCCACCGTCGTTTGGCGCCTCACTTTCCACGTAGCATTAATTTATTCATAAAATCGATGTTAGAACGATTCGTGTCTCATCGTCTCCCTCTTTCCCCTCTATTATCTTATCGCTTGAGCCGATGCCCTAGCAACTTCATCTCAATCCTCTGCAAATTTGAATCTTACTTCCTACTTCCCGCAAAATCTCTTGAGGATTCCTTCTCCTCACCTTCCGTCTCCACCCTCCATTGTTTTTCCCACCTGAATCCATGGCCGCACATGTTATCGCCGGCAGTTTGGGTGGCTACAGCGCCGAGTTCCTCACTCCTGAGCAGCAGGAGAGATTTACGTTTGTGAAGACGAAGCTCTGTGGCAATAAAGAAGTAGATGTCGCCAATCTGAGGAAAAATGGAATGAGCAGCATAGTAGATTTGATCAATCAGATGCAATGGGCAGAAATTTCTACCTTTTCAGAGGTAAGCTATCCGGATTTGGTAAAAGCCTTCTTCGTATGCATGAGAACAGAGGAAGATGGGTCTCTAGTTTCTTCAGTAAAGGGAACCTCAATTAGGATAGACCATGAGTTGCTGAAAATGCTGTTCAATGTAAAGACTTCCGGGTTTAGTGGGGTTCACACCGTGGACACCCAAGTGAAGGGTTTGGGAATTATTGGGCCAGGATTCAAGCTGAGGGACGGCAAGATAGATATAAATCAACTATCTGCCTTCAACCGTCTTCTCCACTTTATTGTCTGCCAAATCTTAGTTCCAAGAAGTGCAACCTTTTCATCTTGCACAAAGGCAGATTCGGACATGATGTACTGGGCCATTCAGAATAGGAGATAAATATGGCCGCAGTAATAATGGAAAGAATGAAGCTTGCAAGAGATCAGATTTGGGACACCAAGAGCAAATTAAATGTGTCCCTGCCTTATGCCCACCTTCTTACCAAGATCTTCAAACACTTCGGTGTTGATCTTTCTGGGGCAGTTGTAGAGAAAATGGGCCAAGCAATCAGGTCCAGGAATCTGAAGAAGAGTGGATTTTCTATGGAAAGTGGTGTCTGATTCAAGGCTTCAGTGGCTGAAGGCGAAGCCATCTTTACTGACACATCAGTGGTTCATCAGGAGATGGGATCAGCGGATATGATTCCAGAATTGTTGTGGAGTCAATTCCAGCTCCAGCAGTTAAAGCAGCAGAGTCTTCAGGCCCCTCCATCGCAGAAGTTCAGACTGAAAGTGAAGTAGAAGAAGAAAGAGTATCTGTAGAAGCTTTAGGTTTTCCAGAAGAATCTGTTGCAGAAAGGAGAATTGAGGATCTCCTCCCGGAGGACATTATTCCAGTTGAGGACCCACTTCCCTCAACTATTGTTGCATCTATCCTGGCAGATATCATTGATTCAATTCCTAGTGGCAGAATTGCAGAAGAGGCTGTGGCATCAGGCCACATTGAGGATCAAATGGAAGATGTGCAAGTAGAGGTAGAGCACCCAGCTGTCCAAGGTGACTCTGTGGTGGAATCTGCTCCCAGTCAGGGGGAGCAAGTATCAGATGAAGAAGATGCTCCTATTGAGGGGGAGCTATCAAAAGAAGGTTCTGTGGATGCAACTCCAGATGTTAATAAGGATGAACAGCATGGAGTTTCTCCTAACTTGGATGACAGAGAAGGGGAGACTGCAAGCTCTTCGAGCTCAGATGATGATCAACCTCCTCCAGCAAAGAAAGGCAAAAAGAAAGGAAAAGAGGTTGCCTCTGAAGTTCCTCTCCTGGCTGATTCTCCGTTTGAGAGGCAGGTCAAGCAGAAAATTATCATAAACTTGAAGCCAGTGATTGAAAGGTTGAATGTTCAAGGTGAACTTTTATGCACCCTCCAGTCTGATGTCAGCTCTATATTTCTGAGCCAAGCTTCAGCAAATAAAGAATTGAGGGAAATCAAAATGTTATTCAATGGTTTAACAAGGAATTGTGCAATATGAAGGCATGCTATCAGATATTGTCAAGGCAGTTGGAGCTCTAACTCCTCCAGCACCAGAAGCAGCAGCAGCCACAGAAGCTCCACCAGAAGCAGCACCAGAAGCACCAGAAGCAGCAGCCCCACCAAAAGAGGCAGAGCCAGCAGAGTCAGCTGATCAGGTTGAAGGGCCATCCGGGCCATCTGAGCTAGGATCTGGGCCATCAGGGCCTTGGAGAGTGAGTCTGTGCAGAAGAGGCAGAAGAGATCTTGGCGCCCCAGCCCCCAGCTCCCTCCTCTCCCTCTCACACACCTATTCCTCCAACTCCTCCATCAGCTCCTATAGCCCCTCCTGCTCCTCAAACATTCAAGAAGCCTCAATCCAGACCAATCTCTTCTCCTACCCCATTTCAGTCCACCATTCCTTCTCCTTCTCCTATACCTGAGGCCCCTCCAGCATCCTCAGCTGGAGCATCCTCCTCTTCCTCTGGTCCCTCCCTTGGACCAGCTGATGCTTTCCAACCTACTTCACACTCTTTTCTTCATCCTACTCCTCCCCCATCTTTCACCACTATCATACCTGAACATGCCCAACTCAATTCTCCTTTTCTTGAAAAGGTAAAGGATGAATTTGAGGAAGGGATCCTCAGGTCTGTGTTGCAAGTGGGAGACCATATTCACAGGGCTGATCCTTCCAGTCCTGCTCCCAAGAAGAGGAAACTTTCTTCTACTTCTTCCTCTTCTTCTAACCACAAATACCCTCCTTTGTGGTTTTCTCTCACAGTGGACAACAAACATAACCCACTGTATAGGGACTACCTATCCAAAGTTGTTTTTGCCACCATCATCAACCTTCCCTTTCAAAACCTTACAGATCATTTGAACACCATTCTACCCTACACCTCTCTTTCAAATCTGAAAAATCCAAAATCTTCTCTCTTGCCCACTCCAAATCTGAAGAGCAATGGGGCAAAGGGCACAAGGATCTTCTGAAAAAGTTTACTCTTGCCAGAACTGCCAGATTTCCTCCAAGGGACCACTCCTTGACTCTATCCGAGTGGTTTAGGATGTACCACAAAGAACTCTGGGCTCCCTACATTCAATCAGAAATAAAAATGGTCAAGCATTTCATGCTCTTCAACAACTACAGATATGTTCATAGGCTTCCTGAAGTTCAGCTGTGTCAGTTCAGGAAGGCCATTTCAGTTTTGACTCCAGCCAGCTCTCAATCCTCCAACATTCAGGTAGATTTTGCTACCCTGCAAATACCTGAGGAGATAGCCCTGCCTCAAATTCACTTTCTAGTTATAGAATCCTCCGTAGGATCCATCATATTTGAGCGTTTTGCCAGAATCTTGGGCCGAATCAAAGTGCAGAAAGGCTACCTGGTCTCCTTTACCAGATTCCTTTTCAGGGAATATCACCAGGGCCATGTCAGTGCTGCAGTTCTCTCTCCCATCCTATCTGAATGTGAAAGACTCACACCTTCTGATTGGTCCAAGTTCTACCCTCTATCAGCTCAGCAGCTGTCAGTTCTCAATGAAGCTCAGGCCAGGGAAGGAAAACCAGCTATCTCTCCAGCCACCTTCCTAGATATGAACTCCATAAATCTTGTCGATGACCCCTTCAAGGTCTGGGAGGAAAGGTAGAAACTGTATGTGGCCTTGCATAAAGCTCTCCGAGACAACCACAATCACTACCCTGTCACCATGGACCAATTCCTGTCCTGTGCCAGCTTTGGCACTCGTCGGTTTCTCAAGATGAACTTGGACCAGGATGCCTATGCTGCCCTTCTCTACAAGCACCTAGATCTTCACATCAAACGGATGGCTCCCACCATAGGACCATCTTACTCTGTATCTTTTGGAGCTTTTAAAACTCATTTTGAAGAGCAGGAATTTCAGGCATGGGAAACCATCTCCCATTTTGCCACTTTGTTGTCTCCTGCCTTCTATTTACCTGTACCTCCTCAGTAAATGTCATGACCTTATGTGTATTCTCTATTTCTCTTTCTCTCTTCTTTCTTTGTCGAAGTTTCTCTTTTTGCTTAATGATAAGAAGGGGGAGAAAAATACTTAGCATCTGAAAATTTTAATCTTGCTTACAAGTTTCTCTGTACAACAAATTTCAGATACTTTTATCCATACTTATTGTTCAGTTTTGTCATCATAAAAAAGGGGGAGATTGATGATCAGTCTGTCCCCATGCAATTTTAATTAATTATATATATACATATTTTGATGATTAACAAAACCAAACAAGAGTTTGTCAATTATATCTAATGAATATTTCATAAGTCTCAAGTACAGGAAAAATACCAAGGTCAAACAAGTCAATAAAGGTATGCATTTCCTCTCTGAAGCTTTAATCTTTTCAACATAAATTTTCTCCAAGTCCATATCGATTTGTGTTGAAGTTTGCAACGATTTCTTTAGAACTCGACAAATCGATACCGCAACGATTTCCTTATAACTTCAAAGTCTTGTTGCATCAATCAAGTCCATGTCACAACGACTCTAAAAGTGATTGTAACGACTTCTTTAGAGCCCGTAACGACTTGCTCGTCACAACGACTCTATAAGTGATTGTAACGATCTCTTTAGAGCCCGTAACGACTTGCTCGTCACAACGACTCTATAAGTGATTGTAACGACTTCTTTAGAGCCCATAACGACTTGCTCGTCACAACGACTCCATAAGTGATTGTAACGACCTCTTTAGAGCCCGTAACAACTTGCTCGTCACAACGACTCTATAAGTGATTGTAACGACTTCTTTAGAGCTCGCAACGACTTGCTGGTTGTAACGACTTCATAAGTTGTCATAACAATTTCTATAGAACTCGCAACGACTTGTTTGTCATAACGACTTCATAAGTTGTCATAACAATTTCTTTAGAACTCGCAACGACTTGCTGGTTGTAACGACTTCATAAGTTATCATATCGATTTCTTTAGAACTCGCATCGACTCGCTGATTGTAATGACTTCATGTGACAACAGTTTCTTTAAGTTCATAACGACTTGATAAGTAATCATAACGACTTGCTCTCCATAACGACTTGTCAGTATTCATATCGTTTTCATAAGTCATATCTGGATATCTTATTGACTTTAAAAGCTTTGACTAGTCAAAGTCCATGTAGACATCTCTCTGACGCTTTTGCATTTATGAGATCTGAACGTATCTCTGCATGCATGCAGACCATATCATCCTTTTTCTTGTCTACTCTGATTACGTCTATTATTGTTAAGCTATTTGGTGTTACTATTTTCATGTCTATTGCTACTGGCGTTGACTAACATCAGAAACAGCTTAGCTGTCTGCTATTTGAGTTTGACATTTGTGCAGACTTCTGAACCAGCTTTATAGTACAACGTTAAACAAATAGAAACCAACGGATATTTCTGAAGAGTTATATCCTTGCGTGCTCAAGTATTCAAAAGACTGTTGACTGGAAGCTTCCAAGACTCCAGATGTCACTTAGTCTAACGACTACTCAAAAGAGAGACAACGGACACTTCAACGTCTAGATTTCAAATTGAAGATATAAATTCAAGACAGAAGGATAGAAGAAAACAATCGATCAGATATTCAAGTACTCAATTCTTCTGAAGAAAGTCTAGATCCAAGAATTGTCATTCCACTTTGGTTTTGCTCTTTTGCTCTCAACTAGTTTGTGAAAATCCTGAGAGAGCCTGTACAGTTCTGAGAGTGCTACCTGCTTAACATCTCCTTTGCTCTCAGTTCTAGTTGCTTCAGATCTTTGCTTATCAAAAGCTTGATCTAGGGGCTTGAAAGTCTTTCATTATTCTATGTGTTGTTCCCTTCGGTTGTGAAGGAAGACCTGGTGGTATCCAGGGTGTGGTTCCCTTCAGTTGTGAAGGAAGACCTGGTGGTATCCAGGGTGTTGTTCCCTTCGAGTTGAAGGAAGACCAGCTGAGCTGGGTGTTGTATTTCATTAGGGGGATTGTTTCCTTGTTAGTGAAATCCTGAGGCATTGCTCAGGACTGGACGTAGGTCTCCTGTGGAGAGGAGTTCCGAACCAGGATAAAAATCCTTGTGTCGTGTGGTTGTGTCCTTGTGCACTTGCTATCTTTTCTTCTAACTCTAACTTCTGTTTTAAGTTGTTGTGTAATCTTTTTAGTGAACAGGTTCTAATCAAAGATCAAATTTTAATAACCCATTCACCCCCCCTCTGGGCTAGCTAGCTGGGCAACAAATAAACCGGAGGGGGTGCCTATATCGACGATGTTCGGGCACCCATATCCACGACCTTGGGAGGAGATCTCGCGTCGAGTTCAACACGACATCCGATCGCTGTGACTGGCCGGCTCCGCATGTGGGCTCCACCAGCAATTCGCGTAATTGAGGGAGTCGCTACTGCCAAAAAACCTTGGAAAAGGGGAGATCATCTGCTAGAATCGCAATTTCGGAGTGTGAAACGAAGGTTTTTTGAACCCAAAACAACGTCTTATCGCCTGAGGCAATAAGGTGGCATCGAGCGCCTCTGAGTGCCGATTCCGAATTGGGGTCTTATAAGCGATTCCGATAACCGAGCGAAAAGTTATGCCCGTTTTAGTGAAGGGGTGTCCGTATGCGATCGCATCGGCAACCCGCGACCGCGCTCCCGGAGAGGAATTTGGGCGCTGGACCGGAAATCTCCGAATGCGACCTTTTACTGACCGGGTCGAAGTGCCGATTCTGAATTGGGGCCTCGCGGGCGGGTCCAACCTTCGGCGAATAAATATTCGCGTCCGACCGGAGGGTACGGCAGTCGGTGTACTAGTACACACGTTCCGGGGGCGAATTTTGGCCTCGAAACGAAATTCCGCGAAACCAACGCCATGTCGACCGTCTCGGAGTGCCTATTCCGAATTGTGGTCACATAAGCGATTCTGATGCTCGTGCAGAAAGTTTTGCCCAATTCTTTCTCTGAATGGGTGGGAATAAACCGGAGGGGGTGACTATATCGGCGATGTTTGGGCACCCATATCCACGACCTGGGGAGGAGATCTCGCGTCGAGTTGAACACGACTTACGATCGCTGTGACTGGGCGGCTCCGCATGTGGGCTTCGCCAGCGATTCGCGTAATCGAGGGAGTCGCTACTGCCAAAAAACCTTTGAATAGGGGAGATCATCCGCTAGAATCGCAATTTCGGAGTGCGAAACGAAGGTTTTTCGACCCCGAAACGACGTCTTATCGCCTATGGTATTAGGGGGCGTCGAACGCTTCTGAGTGCCGATTCCGAATTGGGTTCTTATAAGTGATTCCGATAACGAGCGAAAAGTTATACCCGTTTGAGCGAAGGGGTGTCCATATGCGATCGCATCGGCAGCCCGCGACCGCGCTCCCGGAGAGGAATTTGGGCGCCGGACCGAAAATCTCCGAATGCGACCTTTTACAGACCGAGTCGAAGTGCCGATTCTGAACTGGAGCCTCGCGGGCGGTTCCAACTCCCGGCGAATAAATATCCGCGTCCGACCAGAGGGTACGACAGTCGTGTACTAGGACAAACGCTCCGAGGGCGAATTTTGGCCCCAGAACGGAATTCCGCGAAACTAGCGCCCTGTCGACCGTCTCGGAGTGCCGATTCTGATTGTGGTCATATAAGCGATTCCGATGCCTTGCAAAAAGTTATGCCCAATTCTTTCGCTGAAGGGGTGGGATAAAACTGGAGGGGGTGACTATATCGGCGATGTTCGGGCACCCATATCCACGACCTGGGGAGGGGATGTCGCGTCGAGTTGAACACGACTTCCGATCACTGTGACTGGGCGGATCCGCATGTGGGCTCGCCAGCGATTCGCGTAATCGAGAGAGTCGCTACTGCCACAAAACCTTGGAATAGGGGACATCGTCCGCTAGAATCGCAATCTCGGAGTGCGAACGAAGGTTTTTTGACCCCGAAATGACGTCTTATGGCCTGAGGCTATAAGGGGGCGTCGAGCGCCTTTGAGTGCCGATAATGAATTGGGGTCTTATAAGCGATTCCGATAAGCGAGCGAAATGTTATGCCCGTATGAGCGAAGGGGTATCTGTATGCGATCGCATCGGCAGCCCGCGACCGCGCTCCCAGAGAGGAATTTGGGCGCTGGACCGGAAATCTCAGAATGCGACCTTTTACCGACCGGGTCGAAGTGCCGATTCTGAATTGGGGCCTTGCGGGCGATTCCGATCCCCGGGCGAATAAATATCCGCGTCCGACCGGAGGGTACGGCATTCGGTGTACTAGTACACACGCTCCGGGAGCGAATTTTGGCCCCAGAACGGAATTCTGCGAAACCAGCGCCCTGTCGACCGTCTCGGAGTGCCGATTCTGAATTGTGGTCACATAAGCGATTCCGATGCTCGTGCAGAAAGTTATGCCCAATTCTTTCGCTGAAGGGGTGGGAATAAACTGAAGGGGGTGACTATATCGATGATGTTCGGGCACCCATATCCACGACCTGGGGAAGAGATCTTGCGTCGAGTTGAACACGACTTCCGATCGTTGTGACTGGGCGGCTCCGAATGTGGGCTCCGCCAGCGATTCGCGTAATCGAGGAGTCGCTACTCGCCACAAACCTTGGAATAAGGGAGATCATCGGCTAGAATCGCAATTTCCGAGTGCGTAACGAAGGTTTTTCGACCCCGAAACAACGACTTATCGCCTGAGGCAATAAGGGGGCGTCGAGCGCCTTTGAGTGCTGATTCCGAATTGGGGTCTTATAAGCGATTCCGTTAACCGAGCGAAAGTTATGCACGTATGAGCGAAGGGGTATCCGTATGCGATTGCATCGACAGCCCGCGACCGCGCTCCCGGAGAGGAATTTGGGCGCCGGACCTGAAATCTCCGAATGCGACCTTTTACCGACCGGGTCGAAGTGCCGATTCTGAATTGGGGCCTTGCGGGCGGTTCCCATCCCCGGGCGAATAATATCCGCGTCCGACCGGAGGGTACAACAGTCGGTGTACTAGTACACACGCTCCGGGGGCGAATTTTGGCACCGGAATGGAATTCCACGAAACCAGCGCCCTGTCGACCGTCTCGAAGTGCCGATTCCGAATTGGGGTCACATAAGCGATTCCGATGCTCGTGCAGAAAGTTATGCCCAATTCTTTCGCTGAAGGGGTGGGAATAAACCGGCGGAGGTGACTATATCGGCGATGTTCGCACACCCATATCCACGACCTGGGAAGGAGATCTCGCGTCGAATTGAACACGACTTCCGATTGCTGTGACTGGACGGTTCCGCATGTGGGCTCCGCCAGCGATTCGCGTAATCGAGGGAGTCGCTACTGCCAAAAAACCTTGATCAGGGGAGATCGTCCGCTAGAATCGCAATTACGGAGTGCGAAACGAAAGTTTTTCGACCCCGAAACGACATCTTATCGCCTGAGACAATAAGGGGGCGTCGAGCGCCTCTGAGTGCCGATTCCGAATCGGGGTCTTATAAGCGATTCCGATAACCGAGCGAAAATTTATGCCTATTTGAGCGAAGGGGTGTCCGTATGCAATCGCATCGGCAGCCCGCGACCGCGCTCCCGAAGAGGAATTTGGGCGCCGGACCGGAAATCTCCAAATGCGACCTTTTAACCGACCAGGTCGAAGTGCCGATTCTGAATTGGGGCCTTGCGGGCGGTTCCGACCCCCGAGCGAATAAATATCCGCGTCCGACCTAGGGTACGGCAGTCGGTGTACTAATACACACGTCCGGAGGCGAATTTTGGCCCTGGAACGGAATTCTACGAAACCAGTGCCCTGTCGACCGTCTCGGAGTGCCGATTACGAATTGTTGTCACATAAGCGATTCCGATGCTCGTCAGAAAGTTATGCCCAATTCTTTCGCTGAGGGGTGGGAATAAACCAGAGGGAGTGACTATATCGGCGATGTTCGGGCACCCATATCTACGACCTAGGGAGGAGATCTCGCGTCGAATTGAACACGACCTCCGATCGCTGTGACTGGACGGTTCCGCATGCGGGCTCCGCCAGCGATTCACGTAATCGAGGGAGTCGCTACTGCCAAAAACCTTGGAATAGGGGAGATCGTCCGCTAGAATCACAATTTCAGAGTGCGAAACGAAGATTATTCGACCCCTAACAACGTCTTATCGCCTAAGGCAATATGGGGGTATCGAGCGCCTCTGAGTGCCGATTCTGAATTGGGGTCTTATAAGCGATTCCGATAACTGAGCAAAAAGTTATGCTTATTTGAGTGAAGGGTTGTTCGTATGCGATCGCATCGGCAGCCTGCGACCGCGCTCCCGGAGAGGAATTGGGCGCCGTACCGGAAATCTCCGAATGCGACCTTTTACCATCCGGGTCGAAGTGTCGATTCTGAATTGGGGCCTCGGGGGCGGTTCCGACCCGCGGGCAAATAAATATACGCGTCCGACCGGTGGGTACGGCAGTCGGTGTACTAGTACACACGCTACGGGGGCGAATTTTGGCCCCGGAAAGGAATTCTGTGAAACCAGCACCCTGTCGACCGTCTCGGAGTGCCGATTCCGAATGGTGGTCACATAAGCGATTCCGATGCTCGTACAGAAAGTTATGCCCAATTCTTTCGCTGAAGGGGTGGGAATAAACCGGAGGGGGTGACTATATCGGCGATGTTCGGACACCCATATCCACGACCTGGGAAGGAGATCTCGCGTCGAATTGAACACGACTTCGATTGCTGTGACTGGACGGTTCCGCATGTGGGCTCCGCCAGCGATTCGTGTAATCGAGGAGTCGCTACTGCCAAAAAACCTTGGAATCGGGGAGATCGTCCGCTAGAATCGCAATTACGGAGTGCGAAACGAAGGTTTTTCGACCCCAAAACGACGTCTTATAGCCTGAGACAATAAGGGGGCATCGAGCGCCTCTGAGTGCCGATTCCGAATCGGGGTCTTATAAGCGATTCCGATAATCGAGCGAAAATTATGCATGTTTGAGCGAAGGGGGTCCGTATGCAATCGCATCGGCAGCCCGCGACCGCGCTCCCGAAGAGGAATTTGGGCGCCGGACCGGAAATCTCCGAATGCGACCTTTTACCGACAAGGTCGAAGTGTCGATTCTGAATTGGGGCCTTGCAGGTGGTTCCGACTCCCGGGCGGATAAATATCCGCGTCCGACCTAGGGTACGGTAGTCGGTGTACTTGTACACACGCTCCGATGGCGAATTTTGGTCTCGGAACGGAATTCTGCGAAACCAGTGCCCTGTCGACCGTCTCGGAGTGCCGATTCCGAATTGTGGTCACAAAAGCAATTCCGATGCTCGTCAGAAGTTATGCCCAATTCTTTCGCTGAAGGGGTGGGAATAAACCGGAGGGGGTGACTATATTGGCGATGTTCGGGCACCCATATCCACGACTTGGGGAGGAGATCTCGCGTCGAGTTGAACACGACTTCCGATCACTGTGACTGGGCGCTCTGCATGTGGGTGCCGCCAGTGATTCGCGTAATCGAGGGAGTCGCTACTGCCAAAAATCTTGGAATAGGGGAGAACATCCGCTAGAATCGCAATTTCGGAGTGCGAAACGAAGGTTTTTCGACCCCGAACGACATCTTATCGCCTGAGGTAATAAGGGGGCGTCGAGCGCTTTTGAGTTCGATTCCGAATTGGGGTCTTATAAGCGATTCCGATAACCGAGCGAAAAGTTATAACCTTTTGAGCGAAGGGGTGTCCGTATGCGATCACATCGGCAGCCCGCGACCGCGCTCCCGGAGAGGAATTTGGGCGCCGGAACAGAAATCTACGAATGCGACCTTTTACCGACAGAGTCGAAGTGCCGATTCTGAATTGGGGCCTCGCGGGCGTTTCCGACCCCCGGGTACAACAGTCGATGTACTAGTACACATGCTCCGAGGGCGAATTTTGGCCCCGGAACAGAATTCCGCGAAACTAGCGCTCTGTCGACCGTCTCGGAGTGCCGATTCTGAATTGTGGTCACATAGGCGATTCCGATGCTCGTGCAGAAAGTTATGCCCAATTCTTTCACTGAAGGGGTGAGAATAAACCGGAGGGGGTGACTATATCGACGATTTTCGGGAACCCATATCCACGACCTGGGGAGGAGATATCGCGTCGAGTTGAACACGACATCCGATCGCTGTGACTGGACGGCTCAGCATGTGGGCTACGCCAGCGATTCGCGCAATCGAGGGAATCGCTACTGCCAAAAAACCTTGGAATAAGGGAGATCATCTGCTAGAATCGCAATTTCGGAGTGCAAAACGAAGGTTTTTCGAACCCGAAACGACGTCTTATCACCTGAGGCAATAAGGGGGCGTCGAGCGCCTCTGAGTGCCGATTACGAAATTGGGGTCTTATAAGCGATTCCGATAGCCGAGCGAAAAGTTATGCCCGTTTGAGCGAAGGGGTGTCCGTATGCGATCGCATCGGCAGCCTGCGACCGCGCTCCCGGAGAGGAATTGGGGGCCGGACCGGAAATCTTCGAATGCGACCTTTTACCGACCGGGTCGAAGTGCCGATTCTGAATTGGGGCCTCGCGGGCCGTTCCGACCCCCTGGTGAATAAATCTCCGCGTCCGCCGGAGGGTACGACAGCGGTGTACTGTACACACGCTCCGGGGGCGGAGTGCCGATTCCGAATTGTGGTCACATAAGCGATTCCGATGCTCGTGCAGAAAGTTATGCTCAATTCTTTCGCTGAAGGGGTGGGAATAAACCGGAGGGGGTGACTATATCGACGATGTTCGGGCACCCATATCCACGACCTGGGGAGGAGATCTCGCGTCGAGTTGAACGCGACATCCGATCGCTGTGACTGCGCGGCTCCGTATGTGGGCTCCGCCAGCGATTCGCGTAATCGAGGGAGTCGCTACTGCCAAAAAACCTTGGAATAGAGGAGATCATATGCTAGAATCGTAATTTCGAAGTGCGAAATGAAGGTTTTTCGAACCCGAAACGACGTCTTATTGCCTGAGGCAATAAGGGGGCGTCGAGCGCCTCTGAGTGCCGATTCCGAATCGGGGTCTTATAAGTGATTCCGATAACCGAGCGAAAATTTATGCCTGTTTGAGCGAAGGGGTGTCCGTATGCAATCGCATCGGCAGCCCGCGACCGCGCTCCCGAAGAGGAATTTGGGCGCCGGACCGGAAATCTCCGAATGCGACCTTTTACCGACCAGGTCGAAGAGCCGATTCTGAATTGGGGCCTTGCGGACGGTTCCGACCTCCGGGCGAATAAATATCCGCGTCCGACCTAGGGTACGGCAGTCGGTGTACTAGCACACACGCTCCGAGGCCGAATTTTGGCCCCGGAACAGAATTCTGCGAAACCAGTGCCCTGTCGACCGTATCGGAGTGCCGATTCCGAATTGTGGTCACATAAGCGATTCCGATGCTCGTCAGAAAGTTATGCCCAATTCTTTCGCTGAAGGGGTGGGAATAAACCGGAGGGGGTGACTATATCGGCGATGTTCGGGCACCCATATCCACGACCTGGGGAGGAGATCTCGCGTCGAATTGAACACGACTTCCGATCGCTGTGACTGGACGGTTCCGCAGGTGGGCTCCGCCAGTGATTCGCGTAATCGAGGGAATCACTACTGCCAAAAAACTTGGAATAAGGAGATCATCTGCTAGAATCGCAATTTCGGAGTGCGAAACGAAGGTTTTTCGAACCCGAAACGACGTCTTATCATCTGAGGCAATAAGGGGCCGTCGAGCGCCTCTGAGTGCCGATTACGAATTTGGGATCTTATAAGCGATTCCGATAGCCGAGCGAAAAGTTATGCCCTTTGAGCGAAGGGGTGTCCGTATGCGATCGCATCGGCAGCCCGAGACCGCCCTCCCGGAGAGAAATTTGGGCCGGATCGAAATCTCCGAATGCGACCTTTTACCACCGACCGAGTGAGATCGATTCTGAATTGGGGCTCACGGGCGGTTCCGACCCCCGGCGAATAAATCTCCGCGTCCGACCAGAGGGTACGGCAGTCGGTGTACTAGTACACACGCTCGGGGGGCGAATTTTGGCCCCGGAATGGAATTCCATGAAACTAGCGCCTGTCAACCGTCTCGGAGTGCCGATTCCGAATTGTGATCACATATGCCATTCGATGCTCGTGCAGAAAGTTATGCCCAATTCTTTCACTGAAGGGGTGGGAATAAACCGAAGGGGGTGACTATATTGACGATGTTCGGGCACCCATACCACGACCTCGGGAGGAGATCTCGCGTCGAGTTGAACACGACATCCGATCGCTGTGACTGGTGCGGCTCTCCGCATTTGGGCTCCGCCAGCGATTCGCGTAATCGAGGGTGTCGCTAGTGCCAAAAAACCTGGAATAGGGGAGATCATATGCTAGAATCGTATTTCGGAGTGCGAAATGAAGGTTTTTCGAACCCAAAACGACGTCTATCACTGAGCAATAAGGCGGCGTCGAGCGCCTCTGAGTGCGGATTATGAATTGGGGTCTTATAAGCGATTCCGATAACCGAGCGAAATGTTATGCCCATTTGAGTGAAGGGTTTCCGTATGCGATCGCATCGGCAGCCCGCGACCGCGCTCCCGGAGAGGAATTGTGGGCTCCGGACTGGAAATCTCCGAATGCGACCTTTTACCGACAGGGCCGAAGTGTCGATTCTGAATTGCGGCCTGACGGGCGGTTCCGACCTCCGACGAATAAATATCCGCGTCCGAACCGGAGGGTACGGCATTCGGTGTACTAGTACACATGCACCGGGGGTGAATTTTGGCCCCGAACGGAATTCTGCGAAACTAGCGCACTGTCGACCGTCTCGGAGTGCCGATTCCGAATTGTGGTCACATTAGCAATCCGATGCTCGTGCAGAAAGTTATGCCCAATTCTTTCAGTGAAGGGGTGGGAATAAACCGGAGGGGGTGACTATATCGACGATGTTCGGGCACCCATAACCACGTCCTGGGGAGGAGATCTCGCGCCGAGTTGAACACGACTTCCGATCGCTGTTGCAGGGGGCTCTGCATGTGGGCGCCGCAAGGGATTTGCGTAATCGATAGAGTCGCTACTGCCAAAAAAGCTTGGAATAGGGGAGATCATTCGCTAGAATCGCAATTTCAGAGTGCGAAACGAAGGTTTTTCGACCCCGAAAAGACGTCTTATCGCCTGAGGTAAAGAGGCGTCGAGCGCTTCTGAGTGTCGATTCCGAATTGGGGTCTTATAAGCGATTCTGATAACCGAGCGAAAAGTTATACCCGTTTGAGCGAAGGGATGTCCGTATGAGATCGCATCGGCAGCCCGCGACCGCGCTCCCAGGGAGGAATTTGGGTGCCGGACCGGAAATCTCCGATGCGACCTTTTACCGACCGAGTCGAAGTGCCGATTCTAAATTGGGGCTTCGTGGGCGGTTCCGACCCCCCGGGCGAATAAATATCCGCGTCCGACCAGAGGGTGTACTAGTAACACGCTCCGAGGGTGAATTTTGGCCCCGGAACGGAATTTCGTGAAACCAGCGCCCTGTCAACCCTCGGAGTGCCGATTCCGAATTTTGGTCACATAAGCGATTCCGATGCTCGTGCAGAAAGTTTATGCAATTCTTTCACTGAAGGGGTGAGAATAAACCGGAGGGGGTGACTATATCAACGATATTCGGGCACCCATATCCACGACCTGGGGAGGAGATCTCGCGTAGAGTTGAACACGACATCCGATCGATGTGACTGGGCGGCTACGCATTTGGGCTCTGCCAGCGATTCGCGTATCGAGGGAATCGCTACTGCCAAAAAACCTTGGAATAAGGGCGATCATCTGCTAGAATCGCAATTTCGGAGTGCGAAACAAGGTTTTTCGAACCCGAAACGATGCCTTATCACCTTAGGCACTAAGGGGGTGTCGAGCGCCTCTGAGTGCCGATTCCGAATTGGGGTCTTATAAGCGATTCCGATAGCGAGCAAAAGTTATGCCCGTTTGAGCGAAGGGGTGTCCGTATGCGATCGCATCGGCAGCCGTGACCGCGCTCCCGGAGAGGAATTTGGGCGCCGGACCGTAAATCTCCGAATGTGACCTTTTATCGACCGGGTCGAAGTGCCGATTCTGAATTGGGGCCTCGCGGGCAGTTCCGACCCCCTGGCGAATAAATCTCCACGTCCGACCGGAGGGTACGGCAGTCGTTTACTCGTACACACGCTCCAAAGCCGAATTTTGGCCCGAACGAAATTCTGTGAAATCTGCACCCTGTCGACCGTCTCGGTGCCGATTCCAATTGTGGTCACATAAGCGATTCCGATGCTCGTGCGGAATTATGCCCATTCTTTCGCTGAAGGGGTGGGAATAAACCGGAGGGGGTGACTATATCGACGATGTTCGGGCACCCATATGCACGACCTGGGGAGGAGATCTCACGTCGAGTTGAACACGACATCCGATCGCTGTGACTGGGCGGCTCTACAAGTGGGCTGCCAGCGATTCGCGTAATTGAGGGAGTCGCTACGTGCAAAAAACCTTGGAATAAGGGAGATCATATGCTAGAATCGCAATTTCGGATTGTGAAACGAAGGTTTTTGAACCCGAACGACATTCTTATCACCTGATCCTATATTGGGGCATCGAGCGCCTCTGAGTGCCGATTCCAAAACGGGGTCTTATAAGCGATTCCGATGACCGAGCGAAAAGTTATGCCCGTTTGAGCGAAGGGGTGTCCGTATGCGATCGCATCGGCAGCCCGCGACCGCGCTCCCGGAGAGGAATTTGGGCACTGACCGAAAATCTCCGAATGCGACGTTTTACCGACCGAGTCGAAGTGCCGATTCTTAATTGGGGCCTCGCGGGCGGTTCCGACCCCCGGACGAATAAATATCCGCGCCCGACCGGAGGTACGCAGTCGGTGTACTAGTACACACGCTCCGAGGGTGAATTTTGCCCCCGAAACGGAATTCCGCGAAACTAGCGCCTTGTCGACCGTCTCGGATTCCCGATCCGAATTGTGGTCACATAAGCGATTCCGATGCTCGTGCAGAAATTATGCCTAATTCTTTCACTGAAGGGGTGAGAATAAACCGGAGGGGGTGACTATATCGACGATATTCGGCACCCATCCACGACCTCGGGAGGAGATCTCGCGTCGTGTTGAACACGACATCCGATCGCTGTGACTGGGCGGCTACGCCTGTGGGTTCTGCCAGCGATTCGCGTAATCGAGGGAATCACTATACTGCCAAAAAACCTTGGAATAGGGGAGATCATTTGCTAGAATCGCATTTCGGAGTGCAAACGAAAGTTTTTCAACCCAAAACGCCATTATCACCTGAGGCAATATGGGAGCCTCGAGCGCCTCTGAGTGCCGATTCCGAATTGGGGTCTTATAAGCGATTCCGATAGCCGAGCGAAAAGTTATGCCCGTTAGCGAAGGGGTGTCCCGTATGCATCGCATCGGAGCCCGTGACCGCGCTCCCGGAGTGGAATTTGGGCGCCGAACCGAATCTTCGAATGCGACCTTTTATCGACCGAGTCGAATTGCCGATTCTGATTGGGGCCTCGCGGGCGGTTCCGCCCCCCTGGCGAATAAATCTTCGCGTCCGACTGGAGGGTACGGCAGTCGATGTACTAGTACACACGCTCCGGTGCCGAATTTTGCCTCCGAAATGGAATTCTGTGAAACCACGCACTATCGACCGTCTCGGAGTGCCGATTCCGAATTGTGATCACATAAGTGATTCCGATGTCGTGCAGAAAGTTATGCCCAATTCTTTCGCTGAGGGGTGGGAATAAACCGGAGGGGGTGACTATATCGACGACGTTCGGGCACCCATATCCACGACCTGGGGAGGAGATCTCGCGTTAAGTTGAACACGAAATCCGATCGCTGTGACTGGGCGGCTACGCATTTGGGCTCTGCCAGCGATTCACGTAATCAAGGGAATCGCTACTGCCAAAAAAACCTTGGAATAAGGGAGATCATCTGCTAGAATCACAATTTCGGAGTACGAAACGAAGGTTTTTGGAACCCGAAACGACGCCTTATGCCTAAGGCATTAAGGGGGCGTCGAGCCTCTGAGTGCCGATTCCGAATTGGGGTCTTATAAACGATTTCGATAGCCGAGCGAAAAGTTATGCCCGTTTGAGCGAAGGGGTGTCCGTATGCGATCGCACCGGCAGCCCGTGACCTCTCTCCCGGAGAGGAATTTGGGCGCCGGACCGGAAATCTCCGAATGTGACCTTTTATCGACCGGGTCGAAGTGCCGATTCTGAATTGGGGCCTCGCGGGCGGTTCCGACCCCCTGGCGAATAAATCTCCGCGTCCGACTGGAGGGTACGGCAGTCGGTGTACTAGTACACATGCTTCGGGGCCGAATTTTGGCCTCGGAACGAAATTCTGTGAAACCAGCGCCCTGTCGACCGTCTCGGAGTGCCGATTCCGAATTGTGGTCACATAAGCGATTCGATGCTCGTGTGGAAAGTTATGCCCAATTCTATCGCTGAAGGGGTGGGAATAAACCGGAGAGTGTGACTATATAGACGATGTTCGGGCACCCATATGCACGACGTGGGGAGGAGATCTCGCGACGAGTGAACACGACATCCGATCGCTGTGACTGGGCAGCTCTGCAATTGAGCTCCGCCAGCGAGTCGGTAATTGAGGAGTCGCTACTGCCAAAAAACCTTTGAATACGGGAGATCATCTGCTAGAATCGCAATTTCGGAGTCTGAAAAAAGGTTTTTCGACCCCGAAACGACGTGTTATCGCCTGAGGCAATAAGATTGCATCGAGCGCCTCTGAGTGCCGATTCCGAATTGGTGTCTTATAAGCGATTCCGATAACCGGCGAAAAGTTATGCCTGTTTGAGCGAAGGGGTGTCCGTATGCGATCGTATCGGCAGCCCGCGACCCGCGCTCCCGGAGAGGAATTGGGCGCCAGACCGGAAATCTCCGAATCGACCTTTTACCGACCGGGTCAAAGTGTCGATTCTGAATTGGGGCCTTGCGGGCGGTTCCGACCCCTGGCGAATAAATATCCGCGGTCCGACCGGAGGGTACGGCAGTCGGTGTACTAGTAGACACGCTCCGGGGTGAATTTTGGCCCCGAAACAGAATTCTGTGAAACCAGCGCACTGTCGACCATCTCGGAGTGCCGATTCCTAATTGTGGTCACATAAGCGATTCCGATGCTCGTGCAGAAAGTTATGCCCAATCTTTCGCTGAAGGGGTGGGAAAAACCGGAGAGGGTGACTATATCGGACGATGTTCGGGCACCCATATGCACGACCTGGGGAGGAGATCTCGCGTCGAGTTGAACACGACATCCGATCGCTATGACTGGGCGGCTCCGCAAGTGGGCTCCGCCAGCGATTCGAGTAATTGAGGGAGTCGCTACTTGCAAAAAACCTTGGAATAAGGGAGATCATCTGCTATAATCGCAATTTTGGAGAGCGAACGAAGGTTTTTTCGAACCCAAAACGACGTCTTATCACCTGAGCCAACATGGGCGTCGAGCGCCTCTGAGTGCCGATTCCAATTGGGTCTTATAAGCGATTCCGATAACCGTGCGAAATTTATGCTCATTTGAGCGAAGGGTGTTCCGTATGCGAAAGCATCGGCAGCCCGCGACCGCGCTCCCGAGAGGAATTTGGGCGCCGGACCGGAAATCTCCAAATGCGACCTTTCCGACCGGGTCGAAGTGCTGATTCAGAATTGGTGCCTCGCGGGCAGTTCCGACACCCGGGCGAAAAAATATCCGCGTCCGACCGGAGGGTACGGCAGTCTTGTACTAGTACACACGCTCCGGTGCGAATTTTGGAACCGGAACGGATTCCGCGAAAACCACGCCCTGTCGACCGTCTCGGAGTGTCGATTCCAATTGTGGACACATAAGCGATTCCGATGCTCGTACAGAAAGTTATGTACAATTCTTTCGCTGAAGGGGTGGGAATAAACCGTAGGGGGTGACTATATCTACGATGTTCGGGCACCCATCCCCCCGACCTGGGAGAAGATCTCGCGTCGAGTTGAACACGACATCCGATCGCTGTGACTGGGCAGCTCAGCATGTGGGCTTCGCCAGCGATTCGCGTAATCGAGGGAGTCGCTACTGCCAAAAAACGTTGGAATAGGGGAGATCATCTGCTAGAATCGATATTTCGGAGTGTGAAATGAAGGTTTTATGAGCCCGAACGACGTCTTATCGCTTGAGGCAGTAAAGTTGCGTCGAGCGCCTCTAAGTGCCGATTCCGAATTGGGGTCTTATAAGCGATTCCGATAACCGAGCGAAAAGTTATGCCCTTTGAGGAAGGGGTGTCCGTATGCATCGCTCGGCAGCCCGCGACCGCGCTCCCGGAGAGGAATTTGGGCGCCGGACCGGAAATCTCCGAATGTGAACCTTTTACCGACCGGCGAAGTGCCGATTCTGAATTGGGGCCTTGCGGGCGGTTCCCCCCCTGGCGAATAAATATCCGCGTCCGACGGAGGGGTACGGCAGTCGGTGTACAAGTACCACGCTCAGGGGCGAATTTTGGCCCTGGAACGGAATTCTGTGAAACCAGCGCCGTCGACCGTCTCGGAGTGCCGATTCCGAATTGTGGTCACATAAGCGATTCCGATGCCGTGCAGAAAGTTATGCCCAATTCTTTCGCTGAAGGGGTGGGAATAAACCGGAGGGGGTGACTATATCGGCGTGTTCCGGCACCCATATCCACGACCTGGGGAGGAGATCTCGCGTCGAGTTGAAGACGACTTCTGATCGCTGTGACTGGGCGGCTCCGCATGTGGGCTCCGCCAGCGATTCGCGTAATCGAGGGAGTCGCTACTGCCAAAAAACCTTGGAATAGGGGAGATCATCTGGAGAATCGCAATTTCAGAGTGCGAAACGAAGGTTTTTCGACCCCGAAACGACGTCTTATCTCCTGAGGCAGTAAGGGGGCGTCGAGCGCCACTGAGTGCCGATTCTGAATTGGGTCTTATACGATTCCGATAACCGAGCGAAAGGTTATGCCCGTTTGAGCGAAGGGGTGTCCGTATGCGATCGCATCGGCAGCCCGCGACCGCTCTCCCGGAGAGGAATTTGGGCGCCGGACCGGAAATCTCCGAATGTGACCTTTTACCGACTGGGTCGAAGTGCCGATTCTGAAATAGGGCCTCGTGGGCGGTTCCGAACTCCGGCGAATAAATATCCGCGTCCGACCGGAGGTACGGCAGTCAGTGTCTAGTACACACGCTCCGGGGGGAATTTGGCCCCGGAACGAATTCCGCGAAACTAGCGCCCTGTCGACCGTCTCGGAGTGCTGATTCCGAATTGTGGTCACATAAGCGATTCCGATGCTCGTGCAAAAAGTTATGCCCAATCTTTTCGCTGAAGGGGTGGGAATAAACCGGAGGGGGTGACTATATCGACGATGTTCGGGCACCCATATGCACGACCTGGGGAGGAGATCTCGTGTCGAGTTGAACACGACATCCGATCGCTGTGACTGGGCGGCTCCGCATGTGGGCTCCGCCAGCGATTCGCGTAATCGACGGAGTCGCTACTGCCAAAAAACTTGGAATAGGGGAGATCGTCCGCTAGAATCGCAATTTCGGAGTGCAAAGGGAAGGTTTTTCGACACCGCACGACGTCTTATCGCCTGAGACAATATAGGGGCGTCAAGCGCCTCTGAGTGCCGATTCCTAATTGGGGTGTTATAAGCGATTCCGATAACCGAGCGAAAAGTTATGCCTGTTAGAGAGCGAAGGGGTGTCCGTATCGATCGCATCGGCGGCCCGCGACCGCGGTCCCGGAGAGGAATTCGGGTGCCGGACCGGAAATCTCCGAATGCGGCGTTTTACCGACCGGGTCGAAGTGTCGATTCTGAATTGTGGCCTCGCGGGCGGTTCCGACCCCCGGGAGAATAAATATCCGCGTCCGACCGGACGGTACGACAGTCAGTGTACTAGTACACACGCTCCAAGGGCGAATTTTGCTCCGGAACGGAATTCCGCGAAACTAGTCGCCTTGTCGACCGTCTCGGAGTGCCGATTCCGAATTGTGATCACATAAGCGATTTCGATGCTCGTGCAAAAAGTTATGCCCAATTCTTTCGCTGAAGGGGTGGGAATAAACCGAGGGAGGGTGACTATAACGACGATGTTGGGGCACCCATATCCACGACCTGGGGAGGAGATCTCTCGTCCAGTTGAACACGACATCCGATTGCTGTGACTGGGTGGCTCCGCATGTGGGCTCCGCCAGCGATTCACGTAATCGAGGGAGTCGCTACTGCCAAAAAACCTTGGAATAGGGGAGATCATCTGCATAATCGCAATTTCGTAGTGCGAAACGAAGGTTTTTCGACCCCAAAATGACGTCTTATCACCTAAGGCTATAATGGGGCGTCGAGCGCCTCTGAGTGCCGATTCCGAATTGGGGTTTTATAAGCGATTCCGATAACCGAGCGAAAAGTTATGCCCATTTGAGCGAAGGGGTGTCCGTATGCGATCGCATCGGCAGCCCGCGACCGCGCTCCCGGAGAGGAATTTGGGCGCTGGACCGGAAATCTCTGAATGCGACCTTTTACCGACCGGGTCGAAGTGTCGATTCTGAATTGGGGCCTACTGGCGGTTCCGACCCCGGGCGAATAAATATCCGGTCCCGACCGTAGGGTACGGCAGTCGGTGGGACAAGTAACACGCTCCGGGGTCGGAGTGCCGATTCGAATTGTGGTCACATAAGCGTTTCGATGCTCGTGCAGAACGTTAATGCCCAATTCTTTCGTTGAAGGGGTGGGAATAAACCGGAGGGGTGGCTATATCGCGAAGTTCGGGCACCATATCCACGACCTGGGGAAGAGATCTCGCGTCGAGTTGAACACGACTTCCGATCGCAGTGACTGGGCAGCTCCGAGTAGGCTCCGCCAGCGATTCGGGTAATCGAGGGAGTCGCTACTGCCAAAAAACCTTGGAATAGGGGATTTCGTCGCTAAAATCTCAATTTCGGAGTGCAAAACGAAGTTTTTGACCCCGAACTGACGTCTTACGACGAGGCAGTAAGGCGGCGTCGAGCGCCTCTGAGTGCCGTTCCGAATTGGGGTTTATAAGCGATTCCGATACCGAGCGAAAAGTTATGTCTGCTTGAGCGAAGGGGTGTCCGTATGCGATCGCATCGGCAGCCCGCGACCGCGCCCCGGAGAGGAATTGGGCCCCGACCGGAAATCTCCGAATGCGACCTTTTACCGACCCGGCCGAAGTGCCGATTCGAATAGGGCCTCGCGGGCGGTTCCGACCCCCGGGCGAATAAATATCCGCGTCCGACCGGAGGGTACGGTAGTCGGTGTACTAGTACACACGCTCCGGGGGCGAATATTGGCCCCGAAACGGAATTTTGCGAAACCAGCGCCTTCGACTGCTCGGAGTGCCGATTCCGGATTGTGGTCACATAAGCGATTCCGATGCCGTGCAGAAAGTTATGCCCAATTCTTTCGCTGAAGGGGGGGGAATAAACCGAGGGGGGTGACTATATCGGCGATGTTCGGGCACCCATATCCACGACGTGGGAGGAGATCTCGCGTGAGTTGAACACGACTTCTGATCGCTGTGACTGGGCGGCTCCTCCTGTGGCTTCCGCCAGCGTCGCGTAATCGAGGGAGTAGCTAATGCCAAAAAAAACTTGGATAGGGAGATCTTCCGCTAGAATCGCAATTTCAGAAGTGCGAAACGAAGGTTTTTCGACCCCGAAACGACGTATTATCGCCTGGGCAATAAGGGGGCGTCGAGCGCCTCTGAGTGCCGATTCTGAATTGGGGTCTTATAAGCGATTCCGATAACGAGCGAAAGGTATGCCGTTTGAGCGAAGGGTGTCTGTGCGATCGCATCGGCAGCCCGCGACCGCGCTCCCGGAGAGGAATTTGGGCGCCGGACCGGAAATCTCCGAATGCGACATTTTACCGACCGGGTCGAAGTGTCGATTGAATTGTGGCCTCGCGGGCGGTTCGGAACCCCGGGCGAATAAATATCCGCGTCCGACCGGAGGGTACGGCAGTCGATATTAGTACACACGCTCCGGGGGCGAATTTGGCTTCGGAGAGGAATTCGGTGAAACCAGCGCCCTGTCAACCGTCTCGGAGTGTCGATTCTGAATTGTTGTCACATAAGCGATTCCGATGCTCGGGCAGAAAGTTATGCCCAATTCTTTCGCTGAAGGGGTGGGAATAAACTGGAGGGGGTGACTATATCGGCGATGTTCGGGCACCCATATCCACGACCTGGGGAGGAGATCTCGCGTCGAGTTGAACTCGACTTCGGATCGCTGTGACTAGGCAGCTCCGCATGTGGGCTCCGCCATCGATTCGCGTAATCGAGGGAGTCGCTCCTGCCAAAAAACCTTGGAATAGGGGAGATCGTCCGCTAGAATCGCAATTTCGAAGTGCAAAAGGAAGGTTTTTTGACCCCGAAACGACGTCTTATCGCTGAGACAATAAGGGGGCGTCGAGCGCCTCTGAATGCCGATTCCGAATTGGGGTCTTATAAGCGATTCCGATAACCGAGCGAAAAGTTATGCCAACTTGAACGAAGGGGTGTCCGTATGCCATCGCATCGGCAGCCTGCGCACCGCCGCGGTCCCGGAGAGGAATTCGGACGCCGGACATGAAATCTCCGAATGCAACCTTTCCGACTGGGGTCAATTGCCGATTCTGAATTGGGGCATCGCGGGCGGTTCCGACCTCCGGGCGAATAAATATCCGCGTCCGACCGGAGGGTACAATAGTCGGTGTACTAGTACACACGCTCCGGGGGCGAATTTTGACCCCGGAACGGAATTCTGCAAAACCTGCGCCCTGTCGACTGTCTCGGAGTGCCGATTCCGAATTATGGTCACATAAACGTTTCCGATGCTCGTGCAGAAAGTTATGCACAATTGTTTCACTGAGGGGTGGAATAAACCGGAGGGGGTGATTATATCGGCGATGTTCAGGCACCCATATCCATGACCTGGGGAAGAGATCTAGCGTCGAGTTGAACACGACTTCCGATCGCTGTGATGGGCGCTCCGCATGTGGGCTTCGCCACGATTCGCGTAAGCGAGTGAGTCGCTACTCTCAAAACCTACTGCTCTAAGTTGCTAAAACTCGGAATATTTTCGCTAAATCGTAATTTCAATGCAAAACGAAGATTTTTCGACCCCGAAACGACGTCTTATCGCCTGAGGCAATAAAGGGGCGTCGAGCGCCTCTGAGTGCCGATTCCGAATTGGTGTCAAATAACGATTCCGATAACCGAGTGAAAAGTTATGCATGCTTGAGCGAAGGGGTATCCGTAGCGATCGCATCGGCCGCCCGCGACCGCGGTCCCGGAGAGGAATTTGGGCGCCGGACCGGAAATCTCCGAATGCGACCTTTTACCGACCTGGTCAAAGTGCCGATTCCGAATAGGGGCCTCACGGGCGGTTCCGACCCCCGGGCGAATAAATATCCGCGTCCGACCGGAGGGTACAGCAGTCGGTGTACTAGTACACACGCTCCTGGGGCAATTTTGGCCCCGGAACGGAATTCTGCGAAACCAGCGCCCTTCGACTGTCTCGGAGTGCCGATTCCGAATTGTGGTCACATAAGCGTTTCCGATGCTCGTGCAGAAAGTTATGCCCAATTCTTTCGCTGAAGGGGTGGGAATAAACCGGAGGGGGTGACTATATCGACGATGTTCGGGCACTCATATCCACGACCTGGGGAGGAGATCTCGCGTCGAGTGAACACGACTTCCGATGGCTGTGACTGGACGGCTCCGCATTTGGCTCCGCCAGCGATTCGTGTAATCGAGAGAGTCGCTACTGCCAAAAACCTTAGAATAGAGGAGATTGTCTGCTAGAATCGAAATTTTGGAGCGCGAAAATAAGGTTTTTCGACCCCGAAACGACGTCTACTTCGCCTGACGCAATAAGGGGCATCGAGCGTCTCTGTGTGCCCTTCTGAATTGGGGTCTTATAAGCGATTCCGATAACCCTCGTAAAGTATGCCCGTTTGAGCGAAGGGTGTCCGTATGCGATCGCATCGGCAACCCGCGACCGCGCTCCCGGAGAGGAATTTGGGCGCCGGACGGAAATCTCCGAATGCGACCTTTTACCGGCCGGGTCGAAGTGCCGATTTTGAATTGTGGCCTCGCGGGCGGTTCCGACCCCGGCGAATAAATATCCGCGTCCGACCGGAGGGTACGGCAGTCGGTGTACTAGTACACATGCTCCTGGGGCGAATTTTGGCTCCGGAATGGAATTCCAGGAAACCAGCGCCCTGTCGACCGTCTCAGAGTGCCAATTCAGAATTGTGGTCACATAAGCGATTCCGATGCTCGTGTAGAAAGTTATGCCCAATTCTTTCGCTGAAGGGGTGGGAATAAACCGAAGGGGGTGACTATATCGGCGATGTTCGGGCACCCATATCCACGACCTTGGGAGGATCTCGCGTCGAGTTGAACACGACTTCCGATCGCTGTGACTGGGTGGCTCCGCATGTGGTCTCCACCAGCGATTCGCGTAATCGAGGGAGTTGCTACGGCCAAAAAACCTTGGAATAGGGAGATCGTCCGCTAGAATCGCAATTTCGGAGTGCGAAAACGAATTGTTTTCTACCCCGAAACGACGTCTTATCGCCGGAGGCAATTCGGGGCCGCGAGCACCTCTGAGTGCTGATTCCGAATTGGGGTCTCATACGCGTTTCCGATAACCGAGTGAAACGTTTTGCCCGTTTGAGCGAAGGGGTGTCCGTATGCGTCGCATCGGCAGCCGCGACCGCGCTCCCGGAGAGGACTTGGGCGCCGGACCGAAAATCTCCGAATGCGACCATTTACCCGACCGGTCGATTTTCAATTGGGCCTCGCGGGCGGTTCCGACCCCCGGGTGAATAATATCCGCGTCCGAACGGAGGGTACGGAAGTCGGTGTACTGTATACACACACTCCGGGGGCGAATTTTGGACCCGGAACGGAATTCTGCGAAACTTGCGCCCTGTCGACCGTCTCGGAGTGCCGATTCCGAATTGTGGTCACATAAGCGATTCCGATGCTCGTGCAGAAAGTTATGCCCAATTCTTTCGCTGAAGGGGTGGGAATAAACGGAGGGGGTGACTATATCGACGATGTTCGGGCACCCATATCCACGACCTGGGGAGGAGATCTCACGTCGAGTTGACACGACTTCTGATCGCTATGACTGGGCGGCTCCTCGTGGGTTTCCTTCAGCAATTCGCGTAATTGAGGGAGTCATTAGTGCCAAAAAAAACTTGGAATAGGGAGATCGTCCGCTAGAATCACAATTTCGAAGTGTGAAATGACGGTTTTTTCGACCCCGAAACGATGTCTAATCGCTTGAGGCAACAATCGAGCGTCGAGCGCCTCTAAGTGCCGATTCCAAATTGGCGTCTATAAGCGATTCCGATAACCGAGCGAAAAGTTATGCCCGTTTGAGTGAAGGGGTGTCCGTATACATCGCATCGGCAGCCCGCGACCGCGCATCCGAGAGGAATTTGGGCGCCGGACCGAAAATCTCCTCCGAATGCGACCTTTTACCGACCGGGTCGATTCTGAATTGGGGCCTCGCGGGCTGTTCCGACCTCCGGAGAATAAATATCCGGGTCCGACCGGAGGCTACGGCAGTCGGTGTACTAGTACACACGCTCCTGGGACGAATTTTGGCCCCGGAACTAATTCTGCGAAACCAGCCCCCTGTCGACCGTCCCGGGTGCCGATTCCAAATTGTGGTCACATAAGCTATTCGATGCTCGTGCAGAAAGTTATGCCAATTCTTTCGCTGAAGGGGTGGGAATAAACCAGAGGTGTGACTATATCGGCGATGTTACGGGCACCCATATCCATGACCTGGGGAGGAGATCTCACATCGAGTTGAACACAACTTCCGATCGCTGTGACTGGGCGGCTCAGCGTGTGGCTCCGCCAGCGATTCGTGTAATCGAGTGAGTCGCTACTGCCAAAAAACCTTGGAATAGGGGAGATCGTCCGCTAGAATTACAATTTCAGAGTGCGAGACGAAGGTTTTTCGACCCCGAAAAGACGTCTTATCGCTGGAGGCAATAAGGGGACGCGAGCGCCTCTGAGTGCCGATTCCGAATTGGGGTCTTATAAGCGATTTCGATAACCGAGCTTAAAGTTATGCCCATTTGAGCGAAGGGGTGTCCGTATGCGATCGCATAGGCAGCCCGCGACTGCGCTCCCGGAGAGGAATTTGGGCGCCGGACCGAAAATCTCCGAATGTGACCTTTTACCTACTGGGCGAATAAATATCCGCATCCGACCGGAGTACGGCAGTGGGTGTACTAGTACACACGCTCCGGGGGTGAATTTTGGCCCCCGAACGGAATTCCGCGAAACCAGCGCCCTGTCAACCGTCTCGGAGTGTCGATTCCGAATTGTGGTCACATAAGCTTCTGATGCTCGTGCAGAGAGTTATGCACAATTCTTTCGCTGAAGGGGTGGGAATATACCGGAGGGGGTGAATATATCGGCGATGTTCGGGCACCCATATCTATGACCTGGGGAGGAGATCTCGCGTCGAGTTGAACACGACTTCCGATCGCTGTAACTGGGCCGCTCCGCATGTTGGCTCCACCAGCGATTCGCGTAATCGAGGGAGTCGCTACTGCCAAAAAACCTTAGAATAGGGGAGATCGTCCGCTAGAATCGCAATTTCGGAGTGCAAAACGAAGGTTTTTCGAATACGAAACAACGTCATATCGCCGGAGGCAATAAAGGGTGATTCCGATAACCGAGCGAAAGTTATGCCCATTTGAGCGAAGGGGTGTTCGTATGCGATCGCATCGGCAGCCCGCGACCGCGCTGCCGGAAAGGAATTTGGGCGCCGGACTGGAAATCTATCAATGCGACCTTTTACCGACCGGGTCTAAGTGCCGATTCTGAATTGGGCCTCGCGGGCGGTTCCGACCCCCGGGCGAATAAATATCTGCATCCGACCGGAGGATACGGCAGTCGGTGTACTAGTACACACGCTCCGGGGGTGAATATTGGCCCCGAAACGGAATTTCGGGAAACTAGCGCCCTGTCGACCGTCTCGGAGTGTCGATTCCGAATTGTTGTCACATAAGCGATTCCGATGCTCGTGCTGAATGTTATGCACAATTCTTTCGCTGAAGGGGTGGGAATAAACTGGAGGGGGTGACTATATCGGAGATGTTCAGGCACCCATAGCCACGACCTGGGGGGGAGATCTCGCGTCGAGTTGAACATGACTTCCGATCACTGTGACTGGGTGGCTCCGTGTGTGGGCTCCGCCAGCGATTCGCGTAATCGAGGGAGACGCTACTGCCAAAAAACCTTGGAATAGGGGATATCATTTGCTAGAATCGCAATTTCGGAGTGCGAAATGAAGGTTTTTCGAACCGGGAATGACATCTTATCACCTGAGGAAAAAAGGGGTCATCGTGCGCCTCTGAGTGCTGATTCCGAATTGGGGTCTTATAAGCGATTCCGATAACCGAGCAAAAAGTTATGCCCGTTTGAGCGAAGGAGTGTCCGTATGCGATCGCATTGGCAGCCCGCGACCGCGCTCCCGGAGGGGAATTTGGGCGCCGGACCGGAAATCTCCCAATGCGACCTTTTACCGACCGGGTATAAGTGCCGATTTTGAATTGGGGGCTCGCGGGCGGTTCTGACCCCCGGGCAAATAAATATCCGCGTCTGACCGGAGGGTACGGCAGTCGGTGCACTAGTACACACGCTCCGGGGGTGAAGTTTGGCCCCATAACGGAATTCTGCGAAACCAGCGCCCTGTCGACCGTCTCGGAGTGCCGATTCCGAATTGTTGTCACATAAGCGATTCCGATGCTCGTGCAGAATGTTATGCCCAATTCTTTCGCTGAAGGGGTGGGAATAAACAGGAGGGGGTGACTATATCGGAGATGTTCGGGCACCCATAGCCACGACCTGGGGAGGAGATCTCGCGTCGAGTTGAACATGACTTCCGATCACTGTGACTGGGCGGCTCTGTGTGTGGGCTCCGCCAGCGATTCGCATAATCGAGGGAGTCGCTACTGCCAAAAAACATTGGAACTTTCGGAGTGTGAAATGAAGGTTTTTCAACCCCGAAACGACATCTTATCACCTGAGGCAATAATGGGGCGTCGAGCGCCTCTGAGTGTCGATTCTGAATTGGGGTCTTATAAGCAATTCCGATAACCGAGCGAAAAGGTATGCCCGTTTGAGCGAAGGGGTGTCCATATGCGATCGCATTGGCAGCCCGCGACCGCGCTCTCAGAGAGGAATTTGGGCGCTAGACCGGAAATCTCCGAATGTGACTTTTTTCCGACCGGGTCGAAGTGCCGATTCTGAATTGGGGCCTCGCGGGCGGTTCCGACCCCCGGGCGAATAAATATCCGCATCCGATCGGAGGGTACGACAGTGGGTGTACTAGTACACACGCTCCGGGGGTGAATATTGGCCCCGAAACGGAATTTCGGGAAACCAGCGCCCTGTCGACCGTCTCGGAGTGCCGATTCCGAATTGTGGTCACATAAGCGATTCTGATGCTCGTGCTGAATGTTATGCACAATTCTTTCGCTGAAGGGGTGGGAATAAACCGGAGGGGGTGACTATATCGGCGATGTTCGGGCACCCATATCCACGACCTGGGGAGGAGATCTCGCGTCGAGTTGAACACGACTTCCGATCTCTGTGACTGGGCGGCTTCACGTGTGGGCTCCGCCAACGATTCGCGTAATCGAGGGAGTCGCTACTGCCAAAAAACCTCGGAAAAGGGGAGATCGTCCGCTAGAATCGCAATTTCAGAGTACGAAACGAAGGTTTTTCGACCCCGAAACGACATCTTATCACCTGAGGCAATAACGGGCGTCGAGCGCCTCTGAGTGTCGACTCTGAATTGGGGTCTTATAAGCAATTCCGATAACCGAGCGAAAAGGTATGCCCGTTTGAGCGAAGGGGTGTCCGTATGCGATCGCATCGGCAGCCCGCGACCGCGCTCCCCGAGAGGAATTTGGGCGCCAGACCGAAAATCTCCGAATGTGACCTTTTTTCGACCGGGTCGAAGTGCCGATTCTGAATTGGGGCCTCGCGGCGGTTCCGACCCCCGGCGAATAAATATCCGCGTCCGACCGGAGGGTACCGCAGTCGGTGTACTAGTACACACGCTCCGGGGGCAATTTTGGCCTCGGAACGGAATTCCGCAAAACTAGCGCCCTGTCGACCGTCTCGGAGTGCCGATTCTGAATTGTGGTCACAAAAGCGATTCCGATGCTTGTGCAGAAAGTTATGCCCAATTCTTTCGCTGAACGGGTAGGAATAAATCAGAGGGGGTGACTATATCGGTGATGTTCGGGGACCCATATCCACGACCTGGGGAGGTGATCTCGCGTCGAGTTGAACATGACTTCCGATCACTGAGACTGGGCGGCTCCGTGTGTGGGCTCCGCCAGCGATTTGCGTAATCGAGGGAGTCGCTACTGCCAAAAAACATTGGAACAGGGGAGATCGTCTGCTTGAATCGCAATTTTGGAGTGTGAAACGAAGGTTTTTCGACCCCGAAACGACATCTTATCACCTGAGGCAATAACGGGGCGTCGAGCGCCTCTGAGTGTCGACTCTGAATTGGGGTCTTATAAGCAATTCCGATAACCGAGCGAAAAGGTATGCCCGTTTGAGCGAAGGGGTGTCCGTATGCGATCGCATCGGCAGCCCGCGACCGCGCTCCCCGAGAGGAATTTGGGCGCCAGACCGAAAATCTCCGAATGTGACCTTTTTTCGACCGGGTCGAAGTGCCGATTCTGAATTGGGGCCTCGCGGGCGGTTCCGACCCCCGGGCGAATAAATATCCGCGTCCGACCGGAGGGTACCGCAGTCGGTGTACTAGTACACACGCTCCGGGGGCAAATTTTGGCCTCGGAACGGAATTCCGCAAAACTAGCGTCCTGTCGACCGTCTCGGAGTGCCGATTCTGAATTGTGGTCACAAAAGCGATTCCGATGCTTGTGCAGAAAGTTATGCCCAATTCTTTCGCTGAACGGGTAGGAATAAATCAGAGGGGGTGACTATATCGGTGATGTTCGGGCACCCATATCCACGACCTGGGGAGGTGATCTCGCGTCGAGTTGAACATGACTTCCGATCACTGAGACTGGGCGGCTCCGTGTGTGGGCTCCGCCAGCGATTCGCGTAATCGAGGGAGTCGCTACTGCCAAAAAACATGGAACAGGGGAGATCGTCTGCTTGAATCGCAATTTTGGAGTGTGAAACGAAGGTTTTTCGACCCCGAAACGACATCTTATCACCTAAGCATTAATGGGGCGTCGAGCGCCTCTGAGTGTTGATTCTGAATGGGGTCTTATAAGCAATTCCGATAACCGAGCGAAAAGGTATGCCGTTTGAGCGAAGGGGTGTCCGTATGCGATCGCGTCGGCAGCCCGCGACCGCGCTCCCGGAGAGGAATTTGGGCGCCAGACCGAAAATCTCCGAATGTGACCTTTTTTCGACCGGGTCGAAGTGCCGATTCTGAATTGGGGCCTCGCGGGCGGTTCCGACCCCCGGGCGAATAAATATCCGCGTCCGACCGGAGGGTACCGCAGTCGGTGTACTAGTACACACGCTCCGGGGGCAAATTTTGGCCTCGGAACGGAATTCCGCAAAACTAGCGCCTGTCGACCGTCTCGGAGTGCCGATTCTGAATTGTGGTCACAAAAGCGATTCCGATGCTTGTGCAGAAAGTTATGCCCAATTCTTTCGCTGAACGGGTAGGAATAAATCAGAGGGGGTGACTATATCGGTGATGTTCGGGCACCCATATCCACGACCTGGGGAGGTGATCTCGCGTCGAGTTGAACATGACTTCCGATCACTGAGACTGGGCGGCTCCGTGTGTGGGCTCCGCCAGCGATTCGCGTAATCGAGGGAGTCGCTACTGCCAAAAAACATGGAACAGGGGAGATCGTCTGCTTGAATCGCAATTTTGGAGTGTGAAACGAAGGTTTTTCGACCCCGAAACGACATCTTATCACCTAAGGCATTAATGGGGCGTCGAGCGCCTCTGAGTGTCGATTCTGAATTGGGGTCTTATAAGCAATTCCGATAACCGAGCGAAAAGGTATGCCCGTTTGAGCGAAGGGGTGTCCGTATGCGATCGCATCGGCAGCCCGCGACCGCGCTCCCGGAGAGGAATTTGGGCGCCGGATCGGAAATCTCCGAATGCGACCATTTAGCGACCGGGTAGAAGTGCCGATTTTGAATTGGGGCCTCGCGGGCGGTTCCAACCCCCAGGCGAATAAATATGCACGTCTGACCGGAGAGTACGATAGTCGGTGTACTAGTACACACACTCCGGTAGGGGATTTTGGCCCCGAAACGGAATTCCGCGAAACCAATGCGTTGTCGACCGTCTCGGAGTGCCGATTCCGAAATGTGGTCACATCAGCGATTCGATGTCCGTGCTGAAAGTTATGCTCAATTCTTTCGCTGAAGGGGTGGGAACAAACCGGAGGGGGTGACTATATCGGTGATGTTCAGGCACCCATATCCACGACCTACGGAGGATATCTCGTGCCGAGTTGAGCACGACTTCCGATCGCTGTGACTGGGCGCTCCGCGTATGGGCTCTGCCAGCGATTCGCGTAATCGAGGTGGTCGATACTGCCAAAAAACATTGGAATAGGGGAGATCGTCGGCTAGAATCGTAATTTCAGAGTGCAAAATGAAGGTTTTTGGACCTCGAAACATGTCTTATCGCCTGAGGCCATAAGAGGCCGTCGAGCGCCTCTGAGTGCCGATTCCGAATTGGGGTCTTATAAGCAATTCCGATAATTGAGCGAAAAGTTATGGCCGTTTGAGCGAAAGGTGTCCGTATGCGATCGCATCGGCAGCCTGTGACCGTGCTCCCGGAGAGGAATTTGGTCGCCGGACCGAAAATCTCCAATGTGACCATTTACCGACCGGTAGAAGTGCCGATTCTGAATTGGGGCCTCGCGGGCGGTTCCGACCCCCGGGCGAATAAATATCCGCGTCCGACCGGAGGGTACGTCAGTCGGTGTACTAGTACTCACGCTCCGGGGATGAATTTTGGCCCCGGAATGGAATTCCGTAAAACCAACATGCTGTCGACCATCTCGGAGTGCCGATTCCGAATTGTTGTCACATAAGCGATTCTGATGCCCGTGCGGAAAGTTATGCCCCATTCTTTCGCTGAAGAGGTGGGAACAAACCAGAGGGGGTGACTATATCGGCGATGTTCGGGCACCCATATCCACGTCCTGGGGAGGAGATCTCGTGCCGAGTTGAACATGACTTCCGATCGCAGTGACTGGGCGGCTCCGCGTGTGGGCTCCGCCAGCGATTCGCATAATCGAGGTGGTCGATACTGCCAAAAAACCTTGGAATAGGGTAGATCGTCGGCTAGAATCGTAATTTCAGAGTGCAAAATGAAGGTTTTTCGAGTCCGAATTGATGTCTTATCGCCTGAGGCCAAAAGGGGGCGTCGAGCGCCTCTGAGTGCCGATTCCAAATTGGGGTCTTATAAGCGATTCCAATAACCGAGCGAAAGGTTATGCCCGTTTGAGCGAAGGGGTGTCCGTATGCGATCACATCGGCAGCTTGCGACCGTACTTCTAGAGAGGAATTTGGGCGCCGGACCGGAAATCTCCGAATGTGACCATTTGCCGACCGGGTCGAAGTTCCGATTCTAAATTGGGGCCTCGCGGGCGGTTCCGACCCCCGGGCGAATAAATATCCACGTCCGACCGGAGGGTATGACAGTCTGTGTACTAGTACACATGCTCCGGGGGGGAATTTTGGTCCCGAAACGGAATTCCGCGAAACCAGCGCGTTGTCGACCGTCTCGGAGTGCCAATTCCGAATTGTGGTCACATCAGCAATTCCGATGCCCGTGCTGAAATATATGCTCAATTCCTTCGCTGAAGGGGTGGGAACAAACCGGAGGGTGTGACTATATCGGCGATGTTCGGGCACCATATCCACGACCTGGGGAGGAGATCTCACGCCGAGTTGAACTCGACTTCCGATCGCTGTGACTGGGCGGCTCCGCGTGTGGGCTCTACCAGCGATTCACGTAATCGAGGTGGCGATACTGCCAAAAAACCATGGAATAGGTGAGATCGTTGGCTAGAATCGCAATTTCGAAGTGCAAAACGAAGGTTTTTCGACCCCGAAACGATGTCTTATCGCCAGAGGCCATAAGGAGGCATCGAGCGCCTCTGACTGCCGATTCCGAATTGGGGTCTTATAAGCGATTCTGATAACCGAGCGAAATGTTTTGGCCGTTTGAGCGAAGGGGTGTCCGTATGCGATCGCATCGGCAGCCTGCGACCGCGCTCCCAGAGAGGAATTTGGGCGCCGGACAGGAAATCTTCGAATGCGACCATTTACCGACGGGTCGAAGGCCGATTCTGAATTGGGGCCTCGCGGGAGATTCCGACCCCCGGGCGAATAATTATCCGCATCCGACCGGAGGGCACGGCAATCGGTGTACTAGTACACACGCTCTGGGGATGAATTTTGGCCTTGGAACGGAATTCTGCGAAACTAGCGCGCTGTCGACCGTCTCAAAGTGCCGATTCCGAATCGGGGTCTTATAAGCGATTCCGATAACCGAGCGAAAAGTTATGGCCATTTGAGCGAAAGGGTGTCCGTATGCGATCGCATCGGCAACCTGCGACCATGCTCCTAGGGAGGAATTTGGGCGCCGGACCGGAATTCTCCGAATGCGACCATTTACCGACCGGGTCGAAGTGTCGATTCTGAATTGGGGCCGTGGGCGGTTCTGACTCCCGAGCGAATAAATATCCGCGTCCGACCGGAGGGTACGGCAGTCGGTGTACTAGTACACACGCTCCGATGATGAATTTTGGCCCCGGAACGGAATTCCGCTAAACTAGCGTGCTGTCGACCGTCTCGGATTGCCGATTCCAAATTGTGGTCACATAAACGATTCCGATGCTCGTGCGGAAAGTTATGCCCAATTCTTTTGCTGAAGGGGTGGGAATAAACCGGAGGGGGTGACTATAACGGCGATGTTCGAGCACCCATATCCAAGACCTGGGGAGGAGATCTCGCGTCGAGTTGAACACAACTTCCGATCGATCTGACTGGGCGGCTCTACGTGTGGGCTCCGCCAGCGATTCGCGTAACTGAGGGAGTCGCTACTGCCAAAAAACCTTGGAATATGGGAGATCGTCAGCTAGAATCGCAATTTCGGAGTGCGAAACGAAGGTTTTTCGACCCCGAAACGATGTCTTATCGCCTGAGGCAATAAGGGGGCGTCGAGCGCCTCTGAGTGTCGATTCCGAATTGAAGTCTTATAAGCGATTCCGATAACCGAGCAAAAAGTTTTGGCCGTTTGAGAGAAGGGGTGACCGTAAGCGATCGCATCGGCAGCCTGCGACCGCACTCCCGGAGAGGAATTTGGGCGCCGGACAGGAAATCTCCGAATGCGACCATTTACCGACCAGGTCGAAATGCCGATTCTGAATTGGGGCCTCGCGGGCAGTTCCGACCCCCAGGCGAATAAATATCCGCGTCCGACCGGAGGGTACGGCAGTCGGTGTACTAGTACACACGCTCCGCGGATGAATTTTGGCCCCGGAACGGAATTCCGAAAAATCAACGCGCTGTCGACCGTCTCGGAGTGCCGATTCTGAATTGTGGTCACATAAGCGATTCCGATGCCCATGCAGAAAGTTATGCCCAATTCTTTCGCTGAAAGGGTGGGAACAAACCAGAGGTGGTGACTATATCGACGATGTCCGGGCACCCATATCCACGACCTGGGGAGGAGATCTCGCGTCGAGTTGAACATGACTTTCGATCGATGTGACTGGGCGGCTCCGCGTGTGGGTTCCTCCAGCGATTCGCGTAATTGAGGGAGTCGCTACTGCCAAAAAACCTTGGAATATGGGAGATTGTCGGCTAGAATCGCAATTTTAGAGTGCGAAACGACGGTTTTTCGACCCCGAAATGACATCTTATTGCCTGAGGCAATAAGGGGGCATCGAGCGCCTCTGAGTGTCGATTTTGAATTTGGGTCTTATAAGCGATTCCGATAACCGAGCGAAAAGTTATGGCCGTTTGAGCGAAGGGGTGTCCGTATGCGATCGCATCGGCATCCTGCGACCGCGCTCCCGGAGAGGAATTTGGGCGCCGGACAGAAAATCTTCGAATGCGACCATTTACCGACCGGGTCGAAGTGCCGATTCTGATTTGGGGCCTCGCTGGTTCCGACCCCCGGGTGAATAAATATCCGCGTCCGACCGGAGGGTACGGCAGTCGGTGTACTAGTACACACGCTCCTGGGATGAATTTTGGCCCCAGAACGGAATTCTGCTAAACCAGCGCGCTGTCGATCGTCTCGGAGTGCCGATTCCGAATTGTGGTCACATCAGCGATTCCGATGCCAGTGCGGAAAGTTATGCCCAATTCTTTCGCTGAAGGGGTGGGAACAAACCGGAGGGGGTGACTAAATCGGCGATGTTCGAGCACCCATATCCACGACCTGGGGAGGAGATCTCGCGTCGACTTGAACACGACTTCCGATCGCTGTGACCGGGCGGCTCCGCGTGTGGTCTCCGCCAGCAATTCGCGTAATCGAGGGAGTCGCTACTGCCAAAAAAATCTTGGAATAGGGGAGATCGTCGGCTAGAATCGCAATTTCGGAGTGCGAAACGAAGGATTTTGACCCCGAAACTATGTCTTATCGCCTGAGGCAATAAGGGGGCGTCGAGCGCCTCTGAGTGGCGATTCCGAATTGGGGTCTTATAAGCGATTCCGATAACCGAGCGAAAAGTTTTGGCCGTTTGAGCGAAGGGGTGTTCGTATGCGATCGTATCGGCAGCCTGCGACCGCGCTCCCGGAGAGGAATTTGGACTCCGGGTAGGAAATCTCCGAATGCGACCATTTACTGACCGGGTCGAAGTGCCGATTTTGAATTGGGGCCTCGTGGGCAGTTCCGACACTCGGGCGAGTAATTATTCACGTCCGACTGGAGGGTACGGCAGTCGGTGTACTAGTACACACGCTCCGGAGATGAATTTTTGCCCCGGAATGGAATTCCGCGAAACCAGCGCGCTGTCGACCGTCTCGGAGTGCCGATTCCAAATTGTGGTCAAATAAGCGATTCCGATGCCCGTGCGGAAAGTTATGCCCAATTCTTTCGCTGATGGGGTGGGAATAAACCGGACGGGGTGACTATATCGACGATGTTCGGGCACCCATATCCACGACCTGGGGAGGAGATCTCGCGTCGAGTTGAACACGACTTCTGATCACTGTGACTGGGCGGCTCCGCGTGTGGGCTCCGCCAGCGATTCGCATAATCGAGGGAGTCGTTACTGCCAAAAAACCCTGGAATAGGGGAGATCGTCGGCTTGAATCTCAATTTCGGAGTGCGAAACGAAGGTTTTTCGACCTCGAAACGACATCTTACTGCCTGAGGCAATAAGGGGGCGTCGAGCGCCTTTGAATGTCGATTCAGAATTGGGGTCTTATAAGCGATTCCGATAACATAACGAAAAGTTTTGGCCGTTTGAGCGAAGGGGTGTCCGTATGCGATCGCATCGGCAGCCTGCGACTACGCTCCCGGAGAGGAATTTGGGCGCCGGACAGGAAATCTCCGAATGCGACCATTTACCGACCGGGTCAAAGTGCCGATTCTGATTTGGGGCCTCGCGGGCGGTTCCTACCCCCGGGTGAATAAGTATCCGCGTCCGACCGGAGGGTACGGCAGTCGGTGTACTAGTACACACGCTCCGGGGATGAATTTTGGCCCCGGAACGGAATTCCGCGAAACCAGCGCGCTGTCGATCGTCTCTGAGTGCCGATTCCGAATTGTAGTCACAGAAGCGATTCCGATGCCCGTGCGGAAAGTTATGCCCAATTCTTTCGCTGAAGGGGTGGGAATAAACCGGAGGGGGTTACTATATCGATGATGTTCGGGCACCCATATCCACGACCTGGGGAGGAGATCTCACGTCGAAGGTTTTTCAACCCCGAAACGATGTCTCATCGCCTGAGGCAATAATGGGGCGAGCGCCTCTGAGTGCCGATTCCTAATTGGGGTCTTATAAGCGATTCTGATAATCGAACGAAAAGTTATGGCCGTTTGAGCGAAGGGGTGTTCGTATGCGATCGCATCGACAGCCTGCGACCGTGGTCCCGGAGAGGAATTTGGGCGCCGGACAGGAAATCTCCGAATGCGACCATTTACCGACCGGGTCGAAGTGCCGATTCTGAATTGGGGCCTCGCGGGCGGTTCCGACCCCCGGGAGAATAAGTATCTGCGTCCGACCAGAGGGTACGGCAGTCGGTGTACTAGTACACACGCTCCGGGGATGAATTTTGGCTCCGAAACGGAATTCTGCGAAACTAGCGCACTGTCGACCGTCTCGGAGTGCCGATTCCGAATTGTGGTCACATAAGCGATTCCGATGCCCGTACGGAAAGTTATGCCCAATTCTTTCACTGAAGGGTGGAATAAACCGAGGGGGTGACTATATCGACGATGTTCGGGCACCCATATCCACGACTTGGGGAGGAGATCTCGAGTCGAGTTGAACACGACTTCCGATCGCTGTGATTGGGCAGCTCCGCGTGTGGGCTCCGCCAGCGATTCGCGTAATCGAGGGAGTCGCTAGTGCCAAAAAATCAAGGAATAGGGGAGATCATCGGCTAGAATCGTAATTTCATAGTGCGAAACGAAGGTTTTTCAACCCCGAAACGACGTCTTATCGCCTGAGGCAATAATGGGGCATCGAGTGCCTCTGAGTGCCGATTCCGAATTGGGGTCTTATAAGCGATTCTGATAACCGAGCGAAAAGTTATGGCCGTTTGAGCGAATGAGTGTCCGTATGCGATCGCATCGGCAGCCTGCGACCACGCTCCCAGAGAGGAATTTGGGCGCCAAACAGGAAATCTCCGAATGTGACCATTTACCGACCGGGTCGAAGTGCCGATTCTGAATTGGGGCCTCGCGGGCGGTTCCGACCCCCGGGCGAATAAATATCCGCATCCGACCGGATGGTACGACAGTCGGTGTACTAGTACACATGCTCCGAGGATGAATTTTGGCCCCGGAACGGAATTCCGGACGAAACCAGCGCGTTGTCGACCGTCTCGGAGTGTCGATTCTGAATTGTGGTCACATCAGCTATTCCGATGCCCGTGCGGAAAGTTATGCCCAATTCTTTCGCTGAAGGGGTGAGAATAAACCGGAGGGGGTGACTATATCGACGATGTTCGGGCACCCATATCCACGACCTGGGGAGGAGATCTCGCGTCGAGTTGAACACGACTTCCGATCGCTGTGACTGGGCGGCTCCGCGTGTGGGCTCCGCTAGCGATTCGCGTAATCGAGGGAGTCGCTACTGCCAAGAAACCTTGGAATATGGGAGATCGTCGGCCAGAATCACAATTTTAGAGTGCAAAACGAAGGTTTTTTGACCCCGAAACGACGTCTTATCGCCTGAGGCAATAATGGGGCGTCGAGCGCCTCTGAGTGCCGATTCCGAATTGGGGTCTTATAAGCGATTCCGATAACTGAGCGAAAAGTTATGGCCGTTTGAGCAAAAGGGTGTCCGTATGCGAATGCATCGGCAGCCTGCAACCGGACTCCCGGAGAGGAATTTGGGCGCCGAACAGGAAATCTTCAAATGCAACCATTTTCCGACCAGGTCGAAGTGCCGATTCTGAATTGGGGCCTCGCGGGCGGTTTCGGACCCTGGGCGAATAAATATCCGCGTCACGACCGTCTCGGAGTGCCGATTCCAAATTGTGGTCCCATAAGCGATTCTGATACCTGAGCGAAAAGTTATGCCCAGTTCTTTCTCTGAAGGGGTGGGAATAATCCGAAGGGGTGACTATATCAGCGATGTTTGTGCACCCATATCTACGACCTGGGGAGGAGTTCTCATGCCGAGTTGAACACGACTTCCGATCGCCGTCACAGACCGACTGTGTGTGGTTGCTTCACCAGGGATTCGCGTGATCAAGGGAGACGTCACTGCCAGAAAACCTTGGAAACGGGTAGATAATCGATTGGAATCGCAATTTTGGAGTTCGAAATGAACATTTTTCGACCCCAAAATGATGTCTTATCACCTGAGGCAATAAGTGGCGACGGGCGCCTCTTAGTGCTGATTCCGAATTGGGGTCTTATAAGTGATTCCGATAACGAGCAGAAAGTTATGCCTGTTTGAGCGAAGGGGTGTCCGTATGCGATCGCATCGGCAGCCCGCAACCACGCTCCTGGAGAGGAATTTGGGCGCCCGACCGGAAATCTCCGAATCTGACCTTGTGCCGACCGAGTCAAAGTGCCGATTCCGATTGGGGTCTCGCGGGCGTTTCGATCTCCACGCGAATAAATATTCGCGTATTCCCCAAGGGGTACGACAATCGGTGTACTAGTACATACGCTCCGCAGTGAAATTTTGGCTCTGGAACGGAATTCCGTGAGACTAGCGTCTTGTCGACCATCTCAGATTGCCAATTTCGAATTGTAGTCCCATAAGCGATTCCGATACCCGGGCGAAAAGTTATGCTCAGTTCTTTCTCTGAAGGGGTGGGAATAATCCAGAAGAGGTGACTATATCGGCGATGTTTGTGCACCCATATCTACGACTAGGGGAGGAGTTCTCGCGCCGAGTTGAACATGACTTCTGATCGCCGTCACAGGCCGACTCTGTGTGGTTGCCCCGCCAGGGATTCACGTGATCGAGGGAGATGTCACTGCCAAAAAACCTTGGAAACGGGCAGATCATCGATTGTAATCTCAATTTTGGAGTGCGAAACGAAGGTTTTTCGATCCCGAAACGACGTCTTATCACCTGAGTAAATAGAAAAATGCATGGATCTCGATGTATAAAGTATGAAAAAGTATGGAACAAGTTTTAAAATGATGTTAACTACCTTCTAAACATGTAGAAAATAAGAATCAATCAAGTAGACATGGATTTTTCATGGATTTGAGAGCAAGAAAGAGGGCTTGGGTATATGCTCGTTTCAGAACTTTAAGTATGAAATTGAAGAGTATGACATGATAGAAATTGGGGGGAACAAAAGGGTTTTGTTTCTCAGATCAAGAACAAACTATGGACACGATTAATTAGATTTTGTTTGGGAGATTACTTACTTTCGGATGATATAAACTCTTAGGACTAGAATGTGAAGAACGAACTTGTAGATCTTCTAGCAAGCTCCTCTCCTCGATTCTCTCCTCCTTTGGCCTCTCTTCCACGTCCAATAAATCTCAGAAGAGCATTAGGGTCGGCCACGAAGAGTTTGGGGGTTTATTTATACATATAGTATTGTTAATTCCAACACAACTCTAATTCCCATTTAACTACGAATTTCTATGTTTATCTAGATCTACTAGCATCCAAATCTTCTATTTGGGTTAAGATAGAACTTAAGTTCCGTAGCTAATATATTAGGGTAGGATTTGGACTCTAATCTAGATATGTATGAGTTGTATTTATGATTTTCTTATCCCTTTTTAATTAAGAAATAATGAGGTTACAAACTTAATAATATTTTCAATTATTCTATCATTTAAACTCATATTTTTGACCTAATAATTCTAATGTGAACTATTATTAAAGTCCATCTCTTGATTTTACTTAATAAATTTTATTTTATTCACTTTTTTATAATTTTAATTAATTTATTTATTTTTAAATAACGAATTGCTACATTATATCTACAAAGTCATATGACCCTAATTATAGTGGGAATTAACTAATGAAATGATAAATTCATAATAAAAATATGAGAGTTGAGCCATGTTAATGTTCGACAACAATAGATTATCGGACCTCGAGTGGGAACGCCGAGAATGACTTGCTATCTACGAATAGATTAATCTCAATATTTTTTTTGAAGATGCTAACCTTCTCGTTGGTTGAGGACAATTTTCTCGAGTGGAACTTTTAGTTGGAGATAATACAGAGAAACTTTGATAAGGAATAAGAAACATAAAATGATCTTACTCGTCACGATAAATCTTTAGCTATTTTTGAAGATATATATATATATATATATATATATATATATATATATATATAAAGTTAATATCTCTTATTGTACTTCTTTTAACCTAAATATCATATCTTCCTCCCTTCCTGCTTGAGTCATTTATAACAGAATTTTATTTCAACGTACCCCTAAAAGTTATTATCTCCGTTTAAAGTTTTATCTCTTTTATGAGAAAATAATTTGTTTGGGAGGAGGAGAAATAAATATTATTTATAAATATATATTTATTATCATTACATCTAATATGTGATTAAACTAAACCTCTATAGATCCCCCTAATAATAATAAATGTGTGTGGATCTTATAGGGTAAGATGTTCTGATATAACACATAGCTTTTTATTCATTTCTCATGCACGACATTAATTACGATGATATGTGAAATTTCAGTATATTCTCAAAAAGATATCATTTTTATTCAAGATTTTATCTTTTTTAAAGAAACTTTCTTAAGAAAAGAAAATTTTATTTTATTTTTAACAGAAAATAAAATTTATTTATAAACACACATTTATTTTCACTATATCAAAATATTATCTTATACTCTCCTCCAATCCACTCTTCTTTCAAAAGATGGTCCAATATCTTTATTGGAGACTAATTTTTTAGTTAGAAATAAGTTTTTTAAAAAAAATTGCAACCAAATATCCAATAGTTGATTAAAATAAAACTAGCCAAATCTCTTCACACAAGATTCGAACGCTCACAGATGAAAAAAAAAAAAAGGAGAGAGAGAAGAAAAATCCCACGTAAGCAAAGTAGCAAACACGAACCAAACTTTTTCTTCTTCTACATAGGACATATACGACGCTCCGACGACGACGTGACCCGTTACTCCCGTAACAAAAGGCGCCACCACACCACCTTACCCCGCGGGGACGTCTCCCCGCATACCGACCTTTTGACAAGGCTTCCCTTTATTACTGTGTGCGGTGTTGTCTCCCTGGCCCCTGCCTCCCTCCCTCGGTCCCTCCTCCCCAAGCCCTGCTCTAGTTCTGCTTTCTGCTGCGCACCAACTACCAGAGGCCTCGCAGGCACCTCCGGTCTCGTGTAGTGTGGGGGGCGTGGATGGCGTCGAGGACTGCTCTCCGCGGCCTGATCACCGGGAGGGGCCCCGCCCGCTCCGCCGCCGCCGCCGCCGCCTTCACCTCCGGTGCGCGATCCATCTCCTCGTGGTGGGGCGCCGTGGAGCCGGCGGCCAAGGACCCCATCCTGGGCGTCACCGAGGCCTTCCTGGCCGACCCCAGCCCGCACAAAGTTAATGTCGGAGTTGTGAGAGCCCACCCACCCCCAAACTCTCCTCTCCCTTTCTAGGCGACTTATTGCCGACCACTGAATCTGCTCTCCCCGTTGGGAGGGCGGTGTGGGAGTTCGACTTTCTTTTCTTGGACTCTTTTTGCTGCGGGATCATGTGTGGAGATTGTCCCTCTTTGTTCTCTAGTTGACGTGTGTTGCGATCTCTTAGGGAGCTTATCGCGACGACAACGGGAAGCCCGTGGTGCTGGACTGCGTGAGGGAGGCGGAGAGGAGGATCGCCGGGAGCCAGAACATGTAAAGCTCTATCTCCTCTTTAGATCACGATTCCTTTTTTGCGTTATTCTTTTGTTCTCTTTATAAGCTTGAACGATGCTATGTGCTTTTTCGAACATGTGGTGTATGTGGCTCTACTTCTTGCTTTCCCTCTTTATTCTCTCCTTTTGTCACTTTTTCTTCTTCATTGTGAGAGTCCAGAGGTCTACTTGTCGCTCACCCCCGTCCCGAGCAATATGCGATCGAATCTCTGTTTTTCCATTTTGATTCCTTTTGTATGAGTTAGCGATATGGGAATCTTTTTAAGGTGTGTTAAACATGGAAGCCGGTTTATTTACACCATTCTTTGTCGATTTGATGGCGTTTTTTGCATTGTTCTTTTGTGATCCATGATCCTCGTAAAAATCCCTTAGGTCAGTTGTCACACATGAACTGATTACTAGTTGGGATTCATAGAACAATCTGGGTTCTTTATTGCCGGGGTGGTTTTGGTAATAAAATATAGACAGAAGGAAGAGGATGTGCGCCATTATGTATGATGAACTTTTTAATTGCCGCCAGTAAAAGAAAAGGGTAGGCATCAAGAAGGCAGGTTATCCAGCATTTGTGTTTGTTCATATCTGTCCTTCAAAAGGTACTCTATTTGGGGGAATGTTTTGCGTGCCCACATTTTGGAGATTCCTCTGTGTAATATATTGTGCTTATATGGATACTTGATGATGCCATCTAAACAAGTATGATGGACAGTCCTTGTTCATCTGATTTAGGGAATCAAATCGTTGTTTATTATACTTTGCCATTGAATTCAAGGTGATATTTCATAGACAGCTGATATTTTTGTTTCTGCTTGTGGATTATAGGTTGATTAGTGAGTGTATGAAAGTGAAAAAGTGGTCAACAACTTGATCTTTAGAACTTTAATGATCATCATGTGCGGATGTGCACACATAGCAGCTTGTGGAACATAAAAAGAAATGAAAGTTTACATAACCATTTGAAATGGAGTAAATTTAAGGAAAATATAAGGGAAAAAAAGATTATGACAACCTCTTTCAATATAACTTGTCAAAATGTGAATAGGTTAATAAATGCATTATAATGAATTTGTTTGTCATAAACACATTTCTATTCGCTCCTGTTTGATTGTTCTAAAGAATTTATCCAAAGTCCGTTTACAGGTGTCTCCAGCATAAACCAACTTAGAGTGAGTTCACAGAAAATACATGTGGGAGACTTTGAGTTTACAATAAACTCACTTGAGTTTATGATACATACATTTTTAACTATCCAAACGAAGGTTACAACTCAAAATGAGATTATACCAAACCTACACATGTTTATGCCTTGCATCCAACCAATCCTGAAACGTTTTGGAACTATGTCACACATTGGAGGGGAAAGTCAATACTTGAATGTATAAGACTATTCATGACGATATTTAAAAAGATAGTTTCTATAATTAATTTATTTTACCTAGATCCTTCAAAATACGATCATATTCTCTGGTCCTGATACTTAAATGATTTGCCATAGTCTATCACATAGTGGATAAATCCATCTACCACACTCAAGTAACACCTGGAAATGTCTATTAAAAATCCAAAGTATATTCACATATTTTGTGTAAATTCTAATTGAATACCCCAAGTGGGCTTAGTTGGACTCATTCCTTTCTCCAATTGCAAAGCACCTGAGCAAACAATATGCCAGCAGGAAACCCTCCGCATGTGTGTGTGTGTGTGACTTGACAAAAAGGTAGCCAGTTCTGGTCCAATTTTATAAGTATGTGAGAACAAAGTCCTTCTTTTCCAGCGGCTGAGGGATTTCTAGTTAACTTACTGAACTTTTTCAAATGAGCATTCTGTGTCATGGTTGAGAAGTTTTCTGTTGCTCTTTCCTTCAAGATGCAAATGACCAACAGTTGTATCATAATTCATAACCAAACTGGAATTCCAGGGAATATCTGCCAATGGGTGGAAGTGTGAAAATGATTCATGAAACATTGAAGCTGGCATATGGAGAGAACTCTGAATTCTTAAAAGATAAAAGGATTGCAGCCATTCAAGCTCTTTCAGGAACAGGTGCATGCCGAGTTTTTGCAGATTTTCAGAGACGCTTCCTACCTGACTCCCAAATATACATACCAGTGCCAACCTGGGCCAAGTGAGTACTTTCATTAATTTTATTTCAGTATGATCTCTCTTTGTCTCCTTGACTATCAGCTATATGGATAATTTTAACCTGAAGGATGTCTTTTACCTTCTAGTCAGATACCTTATGATAAGTAAAATTATTTGTGGCAAATGGCCTTCAGACTAGTGGTAGAAAATTTTGTGGTTTTGCGTTCCTGCTTCTAACTTTTGTATGCAATTTTGTCATTTTCATAAAAAAATTGATTTATTGAGTATGTTCTGTTCTTACTATAGTCATCATAACATCTGGAGAGATGCCCATGTTCCTCAAAGGACCTTCCATTATTACCATCCTGAGTCAAGAGGATTAGACTTCGCGGCATTAATGGATGATGTGAAGGTACAGAAATTAAATAATATTCTTACATAAATTAATATATTCTTTCAGAAATCACTAAGCAATCAGCTGAAGATCTTCTTACACTTTTGTCATACAGAACGCTCCCAGTGGTTCATTCTTCCTGCTGCATGCATGTGCCCATAATCCCACTGGTGTGGATCCCACTGAGGAACAATGGAGGGAAATCTCCTATCAGTTCAAGGTATTTTAGTGTAGTTTTAAAAAGTTCTTGTACACTCGAGGATGTATTCTTTTGTGGTTTTTGAATACTTAGGGATACAATGTCATCTTGTGGTTGTTTAGGTTAAGCGACATTTTGCATTCTTTGACATGGCATACCAAGGATTTGCCAGTGGTGATCCTGAAAGAGATGCAAAGGCAATTAGAATTTTTCTCGAGGATGGTCATCTCATTGGATGTGCCCAGTCCTATGCTAAAAATATGGGCTTGTATGGTCAGAGAGTAGGTTGCCTCAGGTACTATTCTACTTTCCTTTGTCCTTGCATTTCATTTTCTCTTGAATCGTGATCAATATGGTCTGCTGCATGCGCCAACCTAAACAGCCCAGGATGGAGGATTGAGATTTGAGACACTTCCATATTATATGAAAGCGTTGTTTATTTCCAGGACCCTATTAAAATCATGGATGGCAGAGTCGGTCGGCTGGGTAAGTCGGACCCAACCGACCCCGACTCGGGTCGGGTCGGATCCTTGGATCCGGCCGACTCCGATGGAGTCTGGCCGACAGGGTCGGCCAGAGTAAAAAATTGTTTAAAAATGAAAAAAAAATCAGGAAAAATCCCTAAAATTTACAGAAAATTACCTAGACACATACAACATTCATTGAAATCAACACACTGAATTAAATCTTATCATGTTCATGTACCATGAAGAACAATAACAATGACTAAAGACATAATCATTAATGTTCATACATTGAAAAAATATATATATGTACAAGTTGATAACATGAAATAAATAAAAATACCTTCTCAATTTGACATTTCTGAACCCTCATCCTCTACCTCATGAGATTGAATATGTGGCACATACTAATGACCACATTGAACACTCAATTACACATTTATTATATTAATGACCTAAAATTCTTATTTTTAAAACTAATTAAGGTTTAATTTGAGAATTAAAAAAAAACAGATCATGCAATGTAATTGAATGTACATAAAAACTCTAATCAACTAAAATAACTATATTGGACACTCAATTACATAACAATTATATTAAGGACCTAAAATCCCTAATTTTAAACCCTAATTAGGGTCATTTGGGGATTTTCAGGGAAAACAGTCCATGTAATGCAATTAAGTCTACCAACAAACTCTAATCAACTAAAATAGTTCTATTAAACACTCAATTGCACATTAATTTCATTCATGGACACAAAATCTCTAATTTTTATACCCTAATTAGGGCTAAATTTGGAGATTTAAGAGAATGAGAGTCATAAACATGTTAAATATGCTATAGATCTATAGCTATTTAACATTTCCTATTTTTCAGATTTTTTTTTTTTAAATAAAAAATCTCACCTCACAGAAGAGAGAGAGGAAGGCGCCGGCGCCGGCGGCTTGCAGTGGCGGCGGCCGGCGGCGACCCTCCTCGGAGCTCCGGCGGCGGCGGCGGCAGCGAGGGTGGCAGCTCCGGCGGGGGGAGGGGGGGCAGGGGGCTGGGAAGGGGGGCTCGGGACTTGCGCAGACAGAGGTCTGTCTGCGCAGTCCCGTGATCCGTTCTTAAGGAGGGATCCGCGGAGTCGGGCGAGTCTGGTCGGAGTCGCGCGACTCCGGCAGATCCGGCCCGACTAACGGGACTCCACGGATCCTGGCCACTTCCCCCGCCAAGTCGGTCGCAGGGTGCCGACCCGACTCCGACTCTGGCGACTCCGCGCCGACCCAGGCGACTTTGCCATCCATGATTAAAATCGAAGTCTACACACTCTCTGGATCCTTTCCTTACCTATTGGAGATTCTCTCATTTGACGCCCCAAATAGCCCAAACATTGTGGAAGATCAACCCCCATGCCATAGAATCAACTCTGCGTAGCCAGTCCAAACAGGAACTCAGCGATATACCCTATCCAGGACCCACTCTGCAAAATGGAGCTTCCAAAAGAACTGCTGCCAAACCCCTGGGCCAAATGAACATCTGTGAATAAGTGATCCATAGACTCTATACAGAGGCAGCAAGTCAAACTAATATCCTCCAAAAAGATAAGGTAGTCTCTCGTATGTGGGATCTCTTTCATGAGAAATCAAGCCCTCCAAACAAGTATTCTTATCTTGGGTTGGCTCATAGGTGAATGCACGTGCTTGGACAAATGGAAGTACCCTTCCATGCTGCGTATTTATAGGCATAGCTGACTGCGTATTGGCCAGCATTCAGCTGCCCCCATCTCCACAAGTCTGTTCTGTATGAACAGCCAAATTCTAGTGCTGTATGAGCAGGAAAGTTTTTCCAACCTGATACATTTTCACCTCACATATTCCTCCTGAAAAGAGAGTGTTGGGATTGTTAGTGGATCTCAAGTGTTCCTATAAAGCTGGGGATCCTATCCTCTAAATGGCATACTCCCAAACCATCGCTGCCCCCATCTCCACGAGTCTGTTCTGTATGAACAGCCAAATTCTAGTGCTGTATGAGCAGGAAAGTTTTTCCACCTGATACATTTTCACCTCACACAAATTCCTCCTGAAAAGAGAGTGTTGGGATTGTTAGTGGATCTCAAGTGTGTTCCTATAAAGCTGGGGATCCTATCCTCTAAATGGCATACTCCCAAACCATCTATTTTTTCAAAATTCTTACTCTCTTTAAATTTATAAGAGGTTCCAGAGATATCAGGCATCCAGATTCATGTTGAAAAGGTTAACAGTTGGACGAGATATACTGTCATGTCTCATGTGACTGTTGACTCTTCTCAATAAAATTTATGTATTAAATGCTAGTTTCATTGATTTTTCTTTCTCAACCAGTTATATATGTTTGATGACAGCATCTTATGCGAAGATGAACTTCAAGCTGTTGCTGTGAAGAGTCAGTTGCAACAGATTGCACGGCCAATGTATAGCAACCCACCTGTTCATGGTGCTCTTATTGTTTCAACTATTCTAGGTGATCCAGAACTAAAGAATTTATGGTTGAAGGAGGTGAAGGTAATTAGTTGAATCCATTATTCTTCTGGTCGCATGTTAGCATTAACTTGCATGTGTAGGTTGTATGTCTTTAGAACAAGACTTGGAGACTGTTTTCAACCTTTCTCACTTATATTCGAAAACAACAAGACTGATTCCATCTTTGTATATCTTCAGGGTATGGCTGATCGGATAATTGGGATGCGAACTGCACTGAGGGAGAATCTTGAGAAGTTGGGCTCACCTCTTCCTTGGGAACATATAACAAACCAGGTGAGGTTTTTTGGTTTCTGTATAATATTCATTGTCAACTCTTGAGATACATAGAAATATGGAAAATGCTTCAAGGATTGGTTTTTTGGTTTCTGTATAATATTCATTGTCAACTCTTGAGATACATAGAAATATGGAAAATGCTTCAAGGATTCCCCACTAGCCTGCCAAGTGGCTAATAATGTGTTTCCTTACTTTGTACAAAATTCATCTTAGCACATTGTGTATCATCCAAGTAGGTTTACCTCTGCAAAACTAGCATATAACATGCAATTGCTAACAAATACCACCCTGAAAATTTACGGCTATCCTCGTGTGTATATGGTCATCTCATGAGATGCTATGCTGGCTTACGTTTGTCGAGGATGTAGTGACCTACTGTTTTCAAAGTAGGAGAGTTCCCTGTGTGACCGTGGGTGATTACCACAGGGAGAATATTGACCGATTACTGTTTCATCAACGTACCATTTTCCATTTTGCTTTAGTGAGAAATAATTTTGAAGTCCCTGTGAACTAAACAAGCAATAAATAATTAAATATTCCCATCCAGGTATCCATCGGAAAATCATGGGCCTTCCACCTGACTGTTGGGAGTCTTCCATCTTTTGTTATTCTTATTTTTAACATCTCCGCGTTTTGGTTCCTGACTCGGCTGCAGTAGTGACTTTGATGGTCCTTGTTTGAAAAACAGATTGGGATGTTCTGCTACAGTGGCTTGACGCCAGAGCAGGTTGACCGTTTAACAAATGAGTACCACATTTACATGACTCGCAATGGTCGAATCAGGTGAACATCCGTGAACTTTCTGATTTCACTTCGTTTTTTTTTTTATTTCCTGGAAACATTTGCATTTGTAGTAACACTCAATTTCTACAGCATGGCGGGCGTTACAACGGGAAATGTTGGCTATCTGGCCAACGCAATACATGAAGTTACAAAATCTGGGTGAGGAGATCCCTCCCGCCTCCTTGCATATCAAAGTTGATGACAACTAGGAGGTGATACCAAGCTTCATGAACCTCCTTTTAATGGTCTTGAAATAAGCAGCTTGACGGTTCCGTCGATCACAATTTTTATTCCTTCTCTATGAAGGAATGAGTTAAACAATTTTGTGCCTTTTAATTTATTTGCCCTCTTTTTAGTCGGAACGAATTTGTGTTCCAACATTCTCACCAAATTAAGAAAACATCTGACCAGGCGCATAATGTGTCCTAAGACAACAGTTGCTTAATGGTTAATAAACTGTTCCGGATTCTCTCTCTCTCTCTCTCCCCGTGTGTTGTTATGCGCCGGTCATAGATTTTGGCTGATAATAGCCGGCATTCGTTTGCTTGAAATTACTCTGTATGCATATGTTGGGATGGAGACGGTGCACAACAAATGGCGGACACGATAGAAAGTTTTCATGATCTTTGTCTCATTTTTTTGTGACATTACCTTGATTTTTCGTCCTATATTCGACCTACTTGGTGCCGATGGACCAGCATCAAGGGTTTCTCCCTTGCAGGTGATGGTGGGTAACTTAAGTTGCCAATGGCTTAGCATGGGTTCACGTTGCGGAAATGCACATAGTTTGTAGATTAACAGAACCTAACCCGGTACTCGGTTAAACTAACACCAAATAATCATGTCGACTTGGTCATTTGAATACTTGGATTGCAAGGCCAATACAGAAGGCATTAGTTAAAGATGTCAAACAACTCCTCGTGTTAAAGCATTTTTTTCAACACCCTCCCCCCGCCACACTTCACATATTTTCTAATAAGTTGTTCTCCCAGTGGGTAAATTTTATTATATTTACAGAGCGTTTCTCCACAGGATGTCAGCAGCACTCAGTAACTTTTACAACACTTATCATCGATTCGTTCACATAAAGTCCTCCGTACCAAAAGAATTTGTTCCTTAAATCCTCTTCTTGTTAGTATTTGTTTTGGTTGTCATGCCAGGATCACTACCGACTGGCAGGTGACTTGGGAACCACTGCAAGGGGAAAGTGTGGAATCTTACACAACATACACAAAAACTTGGAAATGAGTGGCATCTATTGTTCCATTACTTTAAAACCTAGTGTGTGTGTGTGTGTGTGTTTAATTTTCGACATTCCTTCCGACAGGATTGCGACAATTAGGAAATTGAATTGAAAAGTGAAATGCCGAAGACTCTACTAGGAGCTCATACCTTTCATTTGTTCACTTAAGGAGGTAAGAATTACGAACAGTCTCCCCCACTCAGGATGCTGGACTCTGTCTTTCGCGACAAAGTGGTAGACTTCCTTGTCCACTTCAATCCAGCTGCAAGCAATCCCTTTCTTCACCCCTTTCTTGTTCATCAGTTCCCTTGTGGCCTCCACATCACTCCATCTGCCAAACTCTGCTAGTATATTTGATAGTGTAACATAGTATCCTGAACTGATGCTGCCATTTCCAATTATTTGTGTTCCAGAGTATATTCCCATGCCCAGATTGCAGTGGGTTTTACATGCTCCAAGCAGTGATCCCCAAATCTCGGAGTTCGCCTTTACTGGCATTGCTCTCACCAGCTCCATGGCCCGATCTAACTTCCCTGAACGTCCTAAGATGTCTACCATGCAAGCATAATGCTCTTCCCGAGGATTCACTTTGAAGTCCTTCATGCTGTTGAAGATCTCAATCCCTTCCTTGACCAGTCCTCCATGGCTGCAAGCCGACAGAGTGGCGATGAAACTGACCTCGTCAGGTCCGTCCAGGCTTCGGAAAATTTTAATAGCCTCTTCACCAAGCCCATGGAAAGCGTAGCCTCCAATCATTGCGTTCCATGTAACCAGGTTTCTCTCTTTCATAAGATCAAATACCCTCCTTGAGTTCACAATTCTTCCACATTTGGCATACATATCTATCAGGGCACTTCCCACATAGGTCTGACCATCGAATGCATGCTTGATTGCCCACAGATGGACTTCTCTTCCTTGTCTCAAACCGGAGACACCTGAACATGCAGCCAGAACACTCGTTATACTAATTGGATTTGGCTCAATCTCAGCTCTGACCATCTGTCCGAAAACAACCAGGGATTCGTTGCAACATCCATTTTGTGCATAGCCGGCGACGATCGAGCTCCAAGAGATCACATCCCTGTCCTCTATCCTTTCAAAGACCAGGTATGCATTCTGGATCAACCCACATTTGCTGTACACGGACACGAGAGCATTCTTAACCCTCCTGTCAGATTCCATCCTGTGCCTGTAGGAGTAGGCATGCATTTCTCGGCAGAGACGAACACCCGGTAGATCAGATATTGCTGGGAGGATACTAGCTATGGTTATAGCATCCGGAATCAACCCCACCTCAAGCAGCTCCTTAAAAATCTGCATTGCTTGATGGGGCTTGTCATTTTGAGCCAACGAAGAGATGACACCGCTGTAAGTAATCACATCAGCATCAAGTCCCGAGGCTCTCATATCCTGAAGAAGCTGCATGCTTTCCTCAAAGAACCCATTCTGTGCGTAGCAAGAGATCAAGGCGTTCCAGGAAACCTTATCACGAAGGATGGAGGTGTTAAAGACCCGTCTTGCTTCCCCAACCCTGCCGCACTTCCCATAAGCAGAAATAAGTGCGTTGCTGACCGTAGGAGTGGACTCGAAGGCGTTCCTAATAGCATAACCATGCACTTCCTCGACACTTTCGGCAGAGAAGCACACTGCGAGAGCACTTACAAGGGTCACATCATCTGGACTCAAACCACCATTACCGGCCATTTCTCGCACTTTAACCAGCGCCCCCCCGTCGAACCCGCCCTGCGCGTGTGCAGAAATGATGGAGTTCCACGAGATGGCATCTCTTTGATGCATTTTGTCGAAAACCTGAATGCCAGCTGCGAGGCTCCCACATTTGGCGTACATGCAAATCAGGGAGTTGGAGACGAACAGGTCCGCCCCCAGACCGCTCGCCACGGCGAGGCCATGGAGCTGCCTCCCCCGTCGGAGGTCCGACAAGAAAGCACACGCCTTCGCCACGCACGAGAAGGTCGAGGAGTCGGGAACGACCCCTCCCCGCCTCTTCCGATCAAAAACGGCAATGGCTCGCTGGTAAAGCCCATTGCCGATGTTCCCTCTGATCGCAGCGTTGAGCAGGAAAACGTTGCAACCCGCGAACCCATCAAGAATCGCCGCGGCGGTCGACGGGTTCGCGCAAAGAGAGTATAAAGAGACGAGCTTGGCGGCGAGGAAGGAGTCACCCTGCAGCCCGGCGGTCACTATCGTGGCGTGAACCCGGGCACCCACGGCCAAATCTTTGTCGCCAATGCAGGTCTCCAGCAACCGCAGGCACTGGTCGCGCCCAGAGGATGCCGGAAGGTGGGAGGTGGGAAGGTGATTGGGGTCTGTGATGGTGAAGATGGTGCTGCTAACATAGGATTTGCCGTACGAATACGGCGATGCGGCTGTTGTCCGGAAGAAGGTGTGGACGGAGGAGAAGGGTCTCATGCTCCCCCCATGGCCATGCCAGATGTCGCGCCCGAAGAACCGAAGCAACCACGGAAATTTTTGATGGTGATGTCTCCGTCCGTGCCTGCCATCTTCTATCCGTTTTGTCCCGCCATTGCCGTACAGCCAACGAACAACACGACCAGTCTAAAACGTGATTAGCGAGCCCTAATCATGTTTGGTATTAGGATAGATCGGGGATAGAGTGGTATCCCTGATCTATCCAAATACCAAACATAGGGTAAGAAATTCTCACATAGAATAAACCATTGTACACTTAAAAAATAAATATAAACTTACTATTATAAAGACTGATGTTTAGTTCTACCTACGACGCCTTATCATATATCATGTAATTAATTTATCAGAGATAAATATATCATGTAAATATGGTTAAAGGATGAACAAGACTAACCTATTCTTAACTTAAAATACCCTTCCCATCCCACCTACCTCTCTCTCTCTCTCTCATAGTTTTTTGGTAAGGCATTTTTCATCATTTTAAACTCATTTAATAATAATAATTCTGCTGACATCTTATATTCCTTAATTTTTTTATGGTAAATTAACCAAAAGATGTACTGATGCATTTTTATCAAATATGCGGGCACAAGGTTCCTGCACGACGTGGAGCTCGCCACATCCCCTGCCACAGCATTCTTGAGATGCGCTGCTAATCTTTTAACATGATCACATTTGAGCTTTAAGTGGAGTAACATTGCTGTGAGGGCATATGAGATGCAAGGCTAATTAGGGGGGCATGGCCATGAACTGCTGTGGATTTCGGCGCTGAAACAAGTCTATGAATCGACCATAGTTCATCATAAAAAGACAAATTAAAGGCTACCCAAAAAAATCATAGAAAGACAAAAATCCAGAGCCATGTAACTTAGATATGTGATCTGTATTCCTTACGGAGTGGAAGCTACCAAAGCTCTATGTATAGCCTATGTTCCTAGCAGAGATGGGAGTTCGACATCATCCCCAAAAGACATGACTACAGGATCTGGAAATAAAAAGCTTACCCGTACGTACACTCATTTACAGTGTTGCAAAAGAATTTTGGAACCATGCCATGCATAATAACTACTTGCCTTTGTTTCCATCTTCTGTTCTACAAAAGAATGCATTTAGATCAGGAGGATGCTGGAAGAAGCAGGATGTCATCTGGGCCCCGACAGCTCGATCGGCTCGATTACAAAGGAAGACTCATCAGGGGGGTATTCATAACTTCTGGACAAACTGTATGACCTCTCAAATGGGCTTGTCCCTTGAGGTTCTTCAATATGTTCTGCAGTTCCTGATGCAGCTTCCAAGACTGTAACAACTTCTGACATTTTTGGACGGAGGCCCGGAAGGGCTTGGGTGCAGAGAAGAGCCACCCTGATGGCATTTTCCAGTTCAACTGCATCGAAAGATCCACTGAGGTCCCTGTCGACCAATGTCTCAAATCTCTTGTCCTCGTACACATTTTTTACCTGAATGAACGCTATAATGATTAGATATGTTCTTTTAATAGTTTGAATCATAAAGCTGCAGCATCAAAAGGAGGTAATCATGTATGCAGATAGATATACTACTTACCAAGTCAAGGAACATCCCCTTATGAACATGACCATTTCCAGCATTCAATGTTTTCTGCCCTGTTATTAGCTCCAGGAGGAGGATACCGAAGCCAAACACATCTGTCTTCTCTGATGACTGCCCAGTAGCTAGATATTCTGGGGCAATGTGTCCCACAGTACCCCTCACTGCAGTGGTGACATGGGAATCCCTGCGATCCAAAAGCTTTGCTAGACCAAAATCTCCAACTACAGCCTCAAAACTTTCATCAAGCAAAATGTTTGCAGCTTTAACATCTCTATGAATGATTTTTGGGTTGCATTGTTCATGTAGGTATAACAGTCCACGGGCAGCTCCAAGTGCAATATTCATCCTTCTATGCCATCCAAGGATGGCTTCTCACGACGCCTATCTGCGCATGTAACTCAACATTAGGGAAGCAGCAAACCCAGTAACAGTGTATGAGCTAATAATAAATCACAGGCCCTGAAATGAACAAAACCAAATTATGCAACAACTCTTTTCCTCCAGGAAGGAAAAATTACTTTTTTGGTGATATCCTTCTATAAATGTGTGAAAAGCAAAAGAAAATATATGAGCATGATACACTCAGTTTGAGTTTCACAGTTTGCACTCTTTGCTAAGTATTAAATTTTCGTTGCTTAACAGACTTAAGTCATCAGATTTTTCTTCCATTTATAAAAATTTCCTCCATATCAAGGTTCAAAGCACATGGAGAAGGAACAGAAAACAAACCTCTGAACTGGTCTGCAACACTACCATTTGGCATGTAAGGATAAACAAGCAGCCTTTCATTTGATGTCATGCAAAACCCAAACAGACGTAGGAGATTACGATGCAAAGCTAAACCAATCATCTCGACTTCTGTTTGGAACTGGAGCTCTCCAGTAAAATTTGGATCTTTCAACCTTTTTACTGCTATTACTGTCCCATTGCGAAGAAAGCCTTTGTAAACCACACCAAAACCTCCTTGACCCAGAATGTTCTTGGGACTGAAATTATCGGTAGCAATTTGGAGTTCTCGGAATGTAAATCTTCTTATCTGGCCCACATCAAACTCATAATCTTGATCTGCAAAATGATTAGTGTAACTTATCACTGTAATTCTCATTGTTCAGATTGATAATCTCTGTGAGAGAAATACCATCAGCATCAAAATGATTAGGACATCTGCACCATCGTATCCAACAAAAGAACATCATCACGGAGATCATAAGGGCAGATCCAAGGCTTACAGAGACAGCAACCACTAATTGATGATCATTGCCTCCTTGTGATGTATTATTTTCTGTAAGAAACAATTTCCCACTTGACATATTTGCAAGAGTTTAAGCAAAAAGGTTACATCTGTCATAAGTAAAAGGCATGTTTTCATATACATTACCCACTACTGATACTGGTACAACCACACAACCCTGTAAAACTGATGAAGTGCAAAGAAACTTATTTCCTGCAACACTAAAAAAGAATATATAGTTAAGGGAAAGATGAAAACGCTGGGTGCAGCATACATAATGAGAAATAGACTTGAATTAAACTTAATTATATCAGCAAAAATTTCCAGTCCATGGTCGTTGCCTCCACTCTTCCACAGCAATCATCTTTTGGATCTGTAATCTGACAATTACATGGAGAAGCAGGAGAAAACTGACAAATTGACAGATTATACCCTACACTTGCATACAGACACTCACATAGTCATGTAATTGTATACTATTAATCTATAATGAATTGATACATAATGCTCATAAACTTTGAGCAAGCACACGTGCACGCACACACACACAGACACACACATGCACGCGCACACGCACACACACACACATTAATCTATAATGAATTGATAGATAATGCACGCACGCACGTACGCACAGAACACATAACACGCACGCACGCACGCGCACACGCACACCGAACACGCACATGCGCGCACACACACACACATAATGAATTGATACATAATGCTCATAAACTTTGAGCACGCACGCACACACACGCACATGCACACACGCGCACACACACATTAATCTATAATGAATTGATAGATAATGCACGCACGCACAGAACACACACATACCCCACACACACGCACAGAACACACGCACACACAGGCACGCACGCACACAGCACACACACACGCACGCACAGGCACACGCACACACACACACGCACGCACGCACGCACGCGCGCGCGCGCACACACACACACACAGCACACAGGCACACGCACACACACATGCACACCCACACTCGCCCCCACCCCCTATGCGCACGGGCATGTGCACACACACACACACGCGCACGCACATGCGCGCACCCACACACCCACCCACATAATATATGCACGCACATGCACGCACTTCGCACACGTGTGCATGCGCACACACACGCACACACAATGCACACACACGCGCACACACACATATATAATATATAATAGCACAAATTTTAGATAAAGATAACAAGAAAGAAGATCAAAGACACCACGGTGCTCCTATTGAATTACAGATAAATCATCAAGAATGTAATATTCAACTGTTAGGTGATAGAGACAAGTCCATGAAAATAAACAGAAACATTAGAGAACAGCAAATATGTAATGTCAAGAATTTAAATACTCAATGTTGAAAAAGCAGCAGGCAATTTCCAGAAAAATGAATCACGTTCAAGTATAATAGATAATCATGTTGTACATCATGCCCATTAAACAGAAGAAAACAATTATTTTTCGAGGATATTGGTTTTCCATTTATCTCACCTGTAGTCCTTTGCAAGAATCTTGGGAGTTGGACCACTAAGATTATTGAATGACAGGTCTCTGCACCAGGTACCTTGGGTCAAGTTTTCTAACATTGGGTTTTTTAAACAAAATAAAAAAGAAACTAAACTTGTGATGAAGCACATACAAGAATGAAAGGCGTGACAAATTGGCAACAGCTCCGGGAATATACCCAGATAAATTGTTTTTGTTCAGCCGCCTATAAATTTCAAATATAAGAAATTGTTATTTTGTCTTGAAAGTAGAAAAGCAAATGACATACAGAAGGTTAATTTTTTCTTACAAGTAATTCAGATTAGTCAGGGAGCCTAAAGAGCTTGGAATTTCACCAATAAACTGGTTACCAGAGAGGTCAAGGGTTTTAAGTTGTGACAGTTTCCCAATCTCCGGAGGGATGGGACCTGATATTTCATTGTTCTGCAATAACCTGCAGTAAAAAATTATTTACCAGTAAAAAGAAAGTTACAGTGATTTAAGCTGCAAGGCGATGACATTAGTGAAGAATCTGTGTCGGGCTGCAATGATAGCATTGGACAGTTTACTAGATTATTTTTTACTATTTTAGAGTGCAGGTCAGACATTTAAGAATATGCCTGTGCGGCAGGGCAGTAAGCTCCCTCTTTTACTTGGGTAAAATACCTAGGTGCAGTAAGTGGAAGTTTCACTACCCAAGCACCTTACTGTTGAGAAAAGACTGAGGTAGTACGGAGTTTGACCAATACAAAGCATATAAACAGCTTACATGTACGGCCATCTTTTTAGAAACATATGGGGTCAGACATGAATGTTTAAACTGTCATTCCTGAATTCTCTTCTTTGTAGCAAGTAGCAACAGAGAATATAATGACCTAATAACGCCATGATCACGTTGGGAGTTAACATAATATGTGTTAATCACATTGCAAAATCTATAGAAGGGTATATTACATTAAGCCACCGTAGAGTATACTTGATGCCTCTAACCTAATTAGTAGTTATGTATGCCTACATTTTATGCTGGTTGTCCAATAAGATTTACTTTTACATCAACTACAGGAGCAGTGAAAATGGGTAAATTGCTGGCAACTTTATATCAATGCAAGCTTCTCAACTTATCTAAAAGACATTTTGGGGGGGGGAAAAAGGAAGAGGAAAAGAAATCAATATCCTGAGAATGATGCATCAAGTTGGCATCATCGAGAAGTATCACATTGCTTGCCTACTGGCATAGGTTGCCTCCTATCACTCGGATATCTCAGGTGCAAGCAAGGCAACGTTTAAACTTTAGATAGCAAATTAGCATTGTTAAGTAAGTATAGTACTGAATGCCTTCCGCTTAGCCATGGCACAACGATGGAAAATTAACAGAACAGCCAATAACAGATGACACATGTCTACTAGCAACCATGAAGTAAATTGCAAACAAATAAACATGTGAGTGCTAATGCAACTCGCTGGGACACTTGTTTCTCACTAACTTAGCAGCTAGAAGATAGTGTTTTAAAATTGTTTCTCCCCTTTCTCAGAAAAATATCATATTTCGACATGTCTGGATGGCATATGAAAGAAAGGTGTTGGGTAACTAAGGCCTGCATATATGTACTTGATTCATGTTGGCAGTAAAGGCAAGCAGGGGGCACCACTCACATGGTCTGGAGGTGACTCAAGTTCCCAATGCTGGGAGACAGCGTGCCAGCGAAACCATTACTGGCCATTTCCCTGCATCCACCCGCATTTCCACTCCCATCACCATAAGCACAGAAGCAGGAATAAGAGAGGAGAAAAGTCTGAACAAGGTGGGACATGAGAGAGAGAGCGCGTTTTTATGGCTCACAGGGAGATAACGAAGCCGTCGGGGGAGCAGCCGACCATCGACCAGGTGCAGGGGTCCACCGAGTTGATGTCCCACCGTCCATCGCACCACGCCGTCCCTCATCTTGTTCTTTACCGACATCAGCGCCGCCACTGCGCCACCACACAGGCTATACACCATAAGCACCAACGTCTGAACAGATCCCTCCTCCATCCGCCGGCGTTAGGGTGCATCCCCGCCTCATTCCCACAGGATCCATTTGTTCTTCCTTCTTACCAGGAAAGGAGGAGAGAAAAGGAGAAGTCTTTGAGCTATATACCTTCGTAGTTGACGCCCTTGGGAGACAGAAGCGGGTCGGTCGATCGAAACAGAGGGAGGTGAAACAGCACCACGGCGAGCAGCCACAGGAGTCTCGCCAGACGCACCATCTGGCATTCCCTTCCCGTCACTGCAGCAGTTATCTATCTATACAAAGGATCGACCTTTGTCTTCCACTCTCTCTCTCTCTGAGCTGGCTGCTGGTTCAGCTGCTGCAACTTTGCTCGTATGGACATGAAGGTGAGTGCCGCTGTCTTTGCACAGACATGGTGAATGTCATGTGGAAAAACCATCCTTGCCGTTCGGATTGTGGACTGTGTAATGGAAGTTGGTGCCCTTTCTTTCTTTTTTTTTGGGGAATCTTTCCATCTGTGCTGCCTCGAGCGCCTCTTCCCAAAGGGCATTAAAATATGACGACACGGTCGCCCGACTCGCCACCAATAAAGACTCTGCAGCAATACAGAAGAAGAGATCTCGGGAGGAGACCCGGAAAACAGAGCTACTGGCGTTCAACAGGAACTTTCGTTGTCAGAGATAAAAGAGAGCAGACGAGCCGGAGAGAGCGGCGTCCGCCGTCCTCGAGATGCAGAAAATCGGACATGGGTGGTCACCCTGTCCGCCGGTAGCCACCACCAGTGGCATTGTTACTACAGTAGTTTATAATTATGCCGTCCATTTGCCAGATAGATTGAAGACCCACAACTCCCGCTGCTCCAAGGACTGGATTTGTGAGAGATCGCAGAGTTCTTGCTAATAAAATAAAAAGCTTTTCGAGAAATATTTAGTGGAGGGCACTCTTACACCTAAAAACGTTGCAATAGTACCTTCCCATCACGACATGTCTATACCATTTCTTAAACCTAATCTAAATATTTATGAATCTAATCTAAATATTTATATGAATCCACTTGTTGCAACTCAAATATAAGTGTGTGTCTTTCTTTCTACCAAGTATTTCTCCTTTTAAAAACACAGAGAAAGCATAGTAGTTGTTACTGTTCTCAACTCCTCCGGACTTCTGAATCCTGATGAACAAATGGGAGATCAGGAAAAAGAAGGAAAAAAGGGTAGTATTTGCACACTTTTTTTGCACCTTCCATTGCCAGAGAAGCTAGTCGCTATGTGCTGCAAAAGTTGCTTCCCGTTCTGAACATCGCTCGCATCAAACTCGGTTAGAATTTTTAGAAGACAAGTTAGTTATTTTGGCTCTTCACTCAATTATGATAGATTGATAGAATCAAACAGTACGAACTTACATGATGAAATTCATAAAATACAAAGATGTAAAATATAATACGTAAATTTTAAAAATACACAATCATGTACTTTAAGAACGTATACGTGCTTTTTTTTTCTTCAAAAAAGTGTCGAGAAATGTTTAAATTGAACTAAATTACAAGAAATTAATTTAATCCTATTTGATTGACAAATATTAAAAATATAGCATGGTAACCGTACTTGTGCTCTCAACTAATATAATTATTTTCTTACCATTCACCTCGATCTTACTGTAAGACCCTTCTTACGATAAATATTTCTCAAAAGTATCACGCATGTTCAAACAAGCAAGATGCACCCCAAGCCAAGGTCAAAATTTTGGATTCCACCTGTGCTGTTGGCAAACAGAAACTACAAAATTGCCTTTAAATCAGTTGCATGAGAAGGTAAATAATTACCATTCCAAATTTTACACATGAAAACTCCCCTGAATGTTCCGAAGAAAAAAAAAAAAAAAACACAAGGATTAACCCGTGTATATATTATTTATTGTACATACATAATGCCAACGTCCATCAAACAGGGGAAAAATAGTGATCAACAACACGATTGACCAGAGAAAAGATTCATCAAGCATCACCACTACTTTCAGGATAAAAAAATGTCATTAAGCAGAACTGCAATATCCCATTTTCCAGCTCCAAAACATGTACATAAAAACCAACTTAGTTCCCAGCACAACCCTCATAGAGGGCAATATCTAGTCTACTCTCAGGGGGAGAGGGAGAAAGAGAGAGAGAACAAAAACCGACACCACCACTTTTACCTTCAATCTCTAGCACAAACCTCACCGTGGAAAATCCGCCTTCTGGCCATTTACAGTCCTTCCCGAACGCTCACCACTATCACTTTGCATGGCTTCCGAAAAAATGTATTCTAAAGAGGATAAAATGTACAAACGCTAGGAACATATTTGCAGGATGAAACAGTCATCGCCCAGCAGGCTCCCTCCTGGTTTCAGCTTCACAAACACAGCAAATTTCACATGCCATCTCCGAGCGGAAGTTAAATCGGAAGCCCGCGTTTCATAGTTTTGGTTGGTAGACATCAAGAAGCCGAAGGAAACTAGAAGCGGTTGCTTTTACGTGCCAGCAGGGTGCAAGATACTGAGGCCATATTGGCGCCTCACATGTTCAGGAATCAACTTGTTGATAAGCTCGGGCGAGGCTCCCGATAGCTGGAAAGCACAGCAAAGCAATCTTTATTAGACAAAAAGGAAAAACAAATACCATGGGTCGGCCAGAGAACGCCGTTTAAAAAATGTCCAGCAGCTGCTAATCCCGGGGACAGCAATGTTAACCACTTATCCTTTTTCTTTCAATACATCCGTAAAACCGCATCAGAAACTGAGACACAGAGGCTAAATTGTCTTATAATAAGGCTACATGACTCTATGCAACTTTTTCTTCTTCTTTGGGAAAGCGGACACCACCACAAATTCGTTAAAGAGGAAAGAATATGTGCACGTACTGTGTGCCGCACCCAAAATATAAAACACTTTTGCCACATCTTCTAGGGCTTTTATATCTCAAACGATAACCTTCGTAACAATATAATATGCATGAAATGTTCATGTGCTTGCAGAAGAGGCATAACTGTATTCAATACTAATTTGAACAAAATTGAAGTGTATAATCAAATAAATACACAGTAGTCGCTACAAACAAACTCACAATACTCGCATGAGTCCTAGGAAAATGCACCATCAATTTACTTTTATTAATGATCAAAAGATTATGATTATAGTTTTATTTTTAACTTTGAAGGCTAGCCATGTAATTGGGCTTGAAAAATAGCTGCTTCCTTGTCCAAATCCTAAATAAAGGATAATGAGCTATGTGGTCTCCTGCTGGGGGGGCCGGATTTGAAGTTTAAAACCCTCTAGCAAAATGCTTTACTCCAAACATATTTCGGTCTAAAAATCAATGTATGAGCAGATTCGTACGGTAGGCATCATGATTGATTGGCTGAGCATATAAGATTTTATACTCCCAAATATTCCATCTTTCAAGGAAATGAAAACGGTACTGTTACATACCAAACATCTCAAAAAGTACAGTAATCAAAGCCCTGATTCCAGCACGTCGAAAGAAACACAGCCATGTAAATTGGCAAGCCACTAAAAGAGAATCAGGTGCTTACTTCCTGTTTAAAGTTGAAGAGTGCTGGTAGAGGACGGCCATTTGGCAAGCGAGCATTGGGTTCTCGAAGCTCATCAAAAAAGGGATGTGCACATGCTTCTAGCTGTGATCAGAAAACCGGAGGTTCAAAATAAGAAAAGCAGGATTCAGCAAACACAACTAAAAATATACGGACAGCACCGTGTCAATCACATGGAATGCAATTGAAATTGGCAAAGAACAACCAAACATCCAGGATTATTAAAATTTGAATGAAATGATGATGCTTACTGCTGTACAGCGTAGACTTGGTGAATATTGGAGAAGCCGTGATGTAAGATCTATTGCTTCTGGAGGCATCCGTTTATGAAAAATCTGGGCAGAGAACCAGTAAAATATTAGAGTGATGTAAAGGAATGGTATTTGATCATAGAAGATGCAAGGATCTGATATGTGTCTTATCAATCAATTTGGCATCATAGAAAGAAACAAGCATAGAAATTCTTCTTTTTTAACTTGTCAATTAACAAAATGGTGAGAAAAAATTTCAGCCTACAAATAGCAGTTTGAAACTTTGAAACGTAGTGATATTTAAGTACCTTATGCCATGGATGAGCTTTTATTTGTGGAAATTTAAACTCTGTATAATTGGGATTCATGCACCGAATTTCCTCTCTTGTTGGAGTACCAAGGACCTGCGGGAACGCACAATTTTAGCAATCCAGCAACTTTGCTTAATTCTCAGTGACCAACACAATCACCATATGGTACCTTGATTATTTCAACTAGCTGGTCAACAGCACTTTCCCCAGGAAATAATGGCTACATTTACCATGCAAAGAAGAAAGAAATTAGATTCTCAGTCATAAAGATCAAATCCTTCAGTATGTTACATTTAGCTAAAAAGATGTTCTGTGAAAATGCCTGACCTGTCCAAGAAGCAATTCTGCAAGAACACAGCCAGCAGACCATATATCAATTGAGGTTGTATACTCTGTGGCACCAAAAATAAGCTCTGGGGCACGGTAATAACGCGAACATATATATGATATGTTTGCCTCGCCTTTGACCTAGTTGTCCAAAATTTAGCAATGTGTGAGGGGTGCTAGCAACTATATTAGCACATAAAACAAATTGAATAGTAGAGTCAAAAGTGAGAAAAAGGACCATGTCATAAGGTACTTTCTAAGAAAAATTGACAAATAAAGAGCAATATTGATAAAAATGTGAAATAAAAGTCTCCTAACCATTCATCAGAAATGTAACTTTGTCAAACAAAGTTACAGAAACGTGCACAACTTCATCAAACAGAAAGCAATATAATAAACTACCTACAAGAAGATGCTACCAGTTTAGATCAAATGAGCAGCACTTTGCAAATGTATTAATGATTTCTGATATATTGGGGAAAAGCCGAGCAACTCAAGGATTTTGCTTCAAATACATCCTCCACAATTAGCTTTTGTTTAAATACATCCTCCACAATTAGCTTTTGTTTGGGGCAAGTTTGACAAAATTTTGGCAAGTTCTCCGACAAGTAGCTGCACTTGATAAATGTACTTTTGTGGCCGGAAGGGCCCATGGGAGGGGCCATTTGTTGCCGCCCCTTGCGAGTCCCTGGGATCAAAACCAGGCAAGACCACTTGCATGGCATTGGTAAATTAATTGCATGCAGTAGACCCATCTAGAAGTAACTGCCTTTTTTTTCCTCTCCCCTTTTTCCTTAAAATGGACTAATCATCAATTCAAGTGTCAAATAGGTGAACACCAGCCTATATATTTACAAGAGGGGATTTTTGTTGTTTTGATTTCCTACAAAGTGTACTATCTCTTCTTAGTTTCTCATTTTTTAATAGGAAAGATCAATGCAGAAAAACTATATCTCTACAAGCTTCCTTTAAGGAAGATTTATAATCTATACCACAGCCCAGAACCTTACAGGATCATGCAGCATTAGTTGTATCAAATATTTCTGGCAAAAATGCATGTTGCATAGATAAGATAATCCAAAGAAACCAAGAAGGAAACATAGAAAACATGCAGCATAACCGAGTAATCAAAATGTCCTTCAGGTATATTTATGTTATATATCAAGGCCTGAAATTCTGAATCTTACAACACACATTATAGCAATCCTTTTTTAGCAAACATGTGCTCTATAAAGATAGCTAGACAAAGAAGAAAGTGGGTGCAAAACATTACATACCAAAACTTTGGCACTACCAAAGTCACAAAGCTTCACTTGGTGGGTAAGAGGGTCAACCTACATATATACATCACAGTAAGCCTCAAATTTGGACAGAGGTAGGAGGTTAAGAAACACAATGATTTTGCTAAAAATTTTAGCAGAAAAAATCATTTTTAGAGGAATACCAAGAGATTTTGTGGCTTGATATCACGATGAGAAACCCCTTGAGCAGCATGTATATAAGCCAATCCTCTAAAGATCTGCAAAAACAAAATGATTAGTCGAGAAGGAAACATATCTCAAAAGTAGATCAGATAATATATATGCTGAAGGAGCAGTAGACCGAAAGAAATATACCTGGTAGGTATAAAGTTTCACGTAAATTAGTGGCATCCTCTGGTTCATAGTACTATAATGCTTTGAAACACGATACACAGTTTCAGGAATATATTCCATGACCAAATTGAGAAAAAGCTCATCTCTGCTTGTGGTGGAGAAGAAACAGTGCTTTAGAGATATCACATTGGGGTGATCCATGGAGCGCATCAATTGCAACTCACGGTTCTTGTATCGTCTATCTTGCAAGACCTTCTTTATGGCAACAGTTTCCCCAGTCTCTAAACATTTTGCCTATATGGGATAACTTTATAGTCAAAAATCAAGAAGAGAACATATAATTTAATCCAACATATTGGGCACAGGGGCAGCTACCTGAAAGACAATTCCAAAAGATCCAGTTCCTACAACGCGCTCTGCCATATAACTGATTGTCTGAAAGGAAGAGATAAGTCCATTACCTTCTAAACTTAGTTATGACATACTGTTTTTCAAGTGTAAAGAGTGGGTTTTACATCATGTTTATAATTGTCTACAATATTTAATCTGTAGACACTCTGAGATAGGTTACAACAGATCCACTGTAAGTATAATATCAAGTTGCCTCTTATCTGAGAATTTCAGAAGATTGATATAAAACTCTATCTGCCAGTAATAAAAACAGAATAAAAGTTCAGATTCAGACGATCATAAATGTCAGTGCCGACAAGGCACCCAGCTCCATTCGATAGCTGTCACTAGAAAAGAGTCAGGTTTTCATAGCATTTAAGAAAAGCTAACACGAATAAGAATGTAGACTGATTTTAATATTCGTAGTATTACTTATTATAATAAATGCAATGGAGACACAAATGCCCACAAGCTCAGGCCAAGAAAAATACAACCAAGAAAAGTATGCAGATGAATTGGATGGGAGCTTCACCTGCTTGGGTTCACCATTTTTCCCTCCAATAGTGGTCGAAATGATGTGACCAGTGACTGGATCATTTCCCACCACCATCGATGCTTCCTGCATCAAGTATTCCACAATATTATTACACACATATGACGCAGCTACAGAGAAACGAATGACATGAAAGAAGAAAAAAAATCAGTAGACCCAAACATTGACGAATCGTATGACAGACCATTCGAATACTGAAGGACCATGAATAATAGAAGTTTGTAGTAGAACAATTGAGGTACATGAAATGATACTATGTGTGAGAGAGAGAGAGAGCACCATAGGGATGAGAAATGAAATATACGGACGGAGAAAAGGGAAGGCCAGTCAGCAAAGTAAAGAATGCTCCAAAGATATGCAAATCAAAGAAAGGAGAAATAAAGGTGGGAACCACAAATAATGGGAATGAGACAAAACTGACAAAATGCTACTACTTTCTCCTCAAAACCCATAAAAGACTTGAGTTGCAAGCATGACAAAGGCGACCAAGAGAATCTAGAGAAACAAAAAAAAAGCCCCAAATTTCGGCTTCCTTCATAAATGGAATTTGGAAGCATGAAATATATCGTAAGTCAAATATGAAACTCTAGAAACTAAAAGGTAGAAGTAAAATTGACAACGAAGTAGAGCAAAAGATCACATCAGGATATTTTTCTTTTAACACAATCACAGGTTTCAGAAGAAGAAAGGACTAAGAAAGGAGCCAATACAGGCTCCACGAGGAAACAAAGACGGACTACGCCCGCACTGATCA